>CP136060.1:611002542-611494436 GCA_032464435.1 Aegilops umbellulata | reverse complement strand
ATATGTTACCATGAGTTGCCTCCAGACGATTTGGATACGATCTTTGATACCGCAGGGGCCATCGTGGCGTCACAACCATCTAGGGCATAGCACATGGGCACTTCTCGTCGTGTCCGAAGCTTAATAGACGTCAGCGACTGAGCGGTGCGCGCCGGGTTGGACTGCGTAAGCGCCTGCCTTGTTGAAGGAGGTAGCTAGGTCTACTCACCGGCCGCCCATGCAACATGCAGGAGTTCCCGGGGAGATGGCCCATGACCCCTGGGGGCATAGGTTAGTCCGGCGTGCTGGCCTCTCTATTAAGCCTAGGTCGGGTTGCGGCGTATTGTTTGGCCGAGGCCGGGCATGACCCAGGAAAGTGTGTCCGGCCCGAGTTAATCGAGCGTGGTGGGTAAGTTGGTGCACCCCTGCAGGGAAGAAAACATCTATCGATAGCCTGTCCTACGGTAACGGACAACTTGGAGTTGTATCCCGATCGATACAACTAGAACTGGATACTTGTGACGAGAACTTGATGGTGATGAGCTGTGGATTGTGATGATAACTGGATAGTATGGCTCCTGGGATTGCTTTCTCGCAGGGAGTCGAGAAAGGATCTCTGGCCAAGGTTGATAACTCTTCTACTACTTTACTTTATGCTACTCTACTCCCTCATGTTGCTGCAAGATGGTGATTTCCAGAAGATGCTAGTCTTCGATAGACTAGGCCTTCTCTCTATTCTGGCATTTCTGCAGCCTAGTCCACATATACCGTCTTCCTTTGATAATGTTGCATATGTAGTGTAGATCCTTGCTTGCGAGTACTTTGGATGAGTACTCATGGTTGCTTTGCTCCCCTTTTCCCCCTTTCTTCTTTTTCTGGTTGATGCAACCAGATGTCGGAGCCCAGGAGCTAGATGCCACCGCCGATGCATACTACTACGTGGAGACCGCCGACGACCAGGAGTAGTTAGGAGGCTCCCAGTCAGGAGGCCTTGCCTTTTCGATCGTTGCTGCTTTTGTGCTAGCCTTCTTAAGGCAAACTTGTCTAACTCATGTCTGTACTCAGATATTGTTGCTTCCGCTGACTCTTGTGTATTCGAGCTTATGTATTTGAGCCCTCGAGGCCCCTGGCTTGTAATATAAGATTGTATTATTTTAATTTGTGTCTAGAGTTGTGTTGTGATATCTTCCCGTGAGTCCTTGATCTTGATCGTATACATTTGCGTGTATGACTACTGTACGATTGAATCGAGGGCGTCACAAGTTGGTATCAGAGCCGACTCCCTGTAGGTAGCCCCCTTTCCAACTCCTTGGCCGAAGTTGAGTCTAGAAACCGGAAACTGTTTACTAACTTGGTTGTGTGGTTTACGGGCCGACGTCGCCAATTGGGTGGTATTAGGATCTTTTATTCCTCGACTATACTCTGGGACTCTGATCTCTCTCCTATTCGGGTTTAAATGGATTTACTAACGCCGACACTTAGGTTCTTGGACCCACTTCCTCCCGGAGAGCGTCGACATTACCGATAACCGCTTACTGCACCAGAAGATTCTGCAGCTACTCTCCGATGTTTTCCCGAGACCCTTGTGACTTTCGCCTTTGCAATTCCCTACCACCGTTATATTCATATGGATAATGACTTATGCGTGTCGTTCATACAACCATTCCCAATTGCTCTTGATGATTACAAGTTACCCCAATACTATTCGTTGTTCCGAGAATCCCTGTGCTTCTGCTTTGCGGCTTCTTTTTGCGCTACGGATAATTCACTAAACCCGTTCATCCCCAGTTGTTCATATGCTTTTCAAAATACTTGGAAATGCTACCCGATCTTCCTAGAATCCTCTTGAAACTATTGCTCTGCAAATACTTGTCTGCCTGCATTATGGATGCTTTCCATATGTGTAGCAATATTCATTAGTATCCTTTGACACCATCATTTTGATCCTATCGATTCAACATGTGTGTGAAAGCACGCGATCATCAGTTGATCCTCCTAAATTATTTTTTCGGCTTAGACGTCATTTTGAACATGAGCTGGTTCTCGACTAATCTATTTGACATCGATTGTGCCCCTAGGTCTATCCTACTTATCCATCCTTGATCAGAGCGTCTGCTTCTGATCCTTCGTTTTGGAAATCATAATTCCTTTGTTATCTAAGCATCGAATTGTTCAGATGTTCTATAATTCGATGCCTTTGCATTCTTTCTTCCTCTGATTGAGTACCGATACTCACATCAGCTCCATTTTGGACCGGCAAGCCCATTGCTGGGTTATTATCCTATAGTATCCTTCACATTCAAAATTCTTGTGAGTTATTCCCATGATACATAATGCCTTTGGTAAATTCTATCCTCTGCCTTCTCAACCTTGCTCTACTTTCAAGCTTGTATAATTTACTTTTTAAGTTTGTGGTAGATGTTCCTAAGATACCCCTACGGGTTGAACCTATGCCTTCCCTAATCCGTCTGAACTTCGAAAGAGATGTGAGTCATACTCTTCTAGTGCTTCACCAGATAAATCTTTCGCGCTACAAATTCTTCGAAGCGAGAAGTAAATGAAATGATATGCATTGAAGAAGTGGGAGTCGACCTTGAACTTGTGTTCATGCCCGTGGACACGATGTAGATCTTATCATGGAAGCTTCTCTTAAAGTTAATTATCCCCTGGTATAAGATCATCTTATATCTGGGATTTGATCCTTTGCAACCATGGTTCTGACCATAATTGTTCCCCTCGATTCCATTTCTTGAACAAGTTAAAGCACTTGTCTTCTGTATATAAATGCATCTTATCATGGAAGCCCCTCTATTTTGATCTTCCATCGAGTATAACCCTCCGGTATCTCGAGAATAACAAAGAACCATGTTGCTTCCTACGAGTCTTCTTCTGGTATTGTTTCTCACCGGTTTCAGATTACCCTGGGTTTTGAGTTGTTAGTCACTCGAGAACGCCGATAAGTGAATCGAATTCCACACTCTGATTCTATAACTCTAAGTAATTTTTGTTTCTTACGAGTTTATTAATCCTTCAGGTCATTCCTAGCCTGGTCGCTATGACATTATCGTGCTAAATTTTATCTATGCTACCTGGACCTTCTTCTCGGAACAGAATTTTTCGACGATGAGCTAAGCTTATGTCGATCTTCCTCGTCGTACCATTTTGCCTTGAACAGCAAGCTTGCTTTCGAGTTTGTGTCATACCCATGGTTCCAATAACTTTTCACTTCATCATTCCTTGGACTTGATGTCATCGCCGATCGATTACATCTTCCTGAAATCTCTCGACAATTGTGTCATGCTCATCAACATTCTGAGCTCTTCTAGCATATCAATTCGAATTCAGATAAGAAATACCATCCTTGCCCGTCGATGATTTGTGTTGTCATCGACACCATCCTTGACTTCCTGCCAATACAGACTTGGGTCATGTTTTGATTATATCTTACCTTCCTTGACATTCTTAGAATTGTTCCTTTGTACTTCTTGTGACCTGCAGATTCGATTTTGCTTGAAACACCATGTTAATGTTACCTCGAAGCATGACTGTGGTATGTCGAACAACAACAAAAACATTGGAAGTGCATTGCCAAATATTTCTTGCTCTATTGTCCAAACACCATTGTATGGATACCATCATTCAATGTCCTTGCCCCTTTATCTAAATGGTGATGTACTTGTTGTTCTGACATGTATATCATGCTCTACTTTTCCTTGGGAAAAGATACACTCCTAAATCTTGTGTTTAAACACATTTTCCTTTCCATTGGTTTGCTTAACCTTTCTTGTGATATATATATATATATATATATATATATATATATATATATATATATATATATATATATATTATAAGCAGAAACAATTCCCTGCTTATGGAAATACCTCGGTTTACAACTCTGTCAGTGTGACCCTGTTACTATTGTTGACGACATCCTGGTAACCCCCGATGGACGAAACTTTGCCTATTGGTCCGCCTCATTTCAACGAGCAGGAAAATGGTTCTCTTTGTCCCTCTCCCTTGGTACCAACGTTGTTGCCAACATAACTGACAAGCTATCCTCTGCCATGCCTTGCTACCATGACCGTGCAATATGTCAGCGTCCTTACCTACTTTTGAACCATATGGTGGGCCCATAAGCCCACAGTTCCACATGATCGAAACCTGACTCCTGTACATCCTTGATTCCGAAGTATCCCTTTTCACTTGCCTTCGTATGTAATTCATGAGCTACCTTCCTGGTGATCTATTCTAGTATCAGACGCAATATTGTTTTTTGTTGTTGTTGCTCTGAACCCCTTTCCCCTTTTGATTAGGTATCAAATGATTGTCTGCCCGTTAAAACTTTTCATGGTACCTTCATACTTTGCTCTTGATGTTTTATTAAATTTCAACTCGAGAGATACTTCTGTCACATCCCTGCATTGTTCACCAGACAATTAACCCTATAAGGGTCAGTTCACCCGAAGTTACTCTTTACTTTCCCATTAAATCTCGGGACGAGATTTCTTGTAGTGGAGGAGATTTGTAACACCCCCAGTGTCATGCTACAGTAACCCTCTGTGATTAAGCTAATCATTTTTCCAAACAGTGCTTAATCACCTTTGATTCAAATCTCCATTTTAAATTCCACTTTGGAATCAAATTCAATTTGCAAGTGAATTTTTAAGTTGCACAAAAGTTGCTGCAAAATAGTCCATCATTTAGCCAAAATTCCATAACATTTAATTGTTAAGGAGAACAACATCACCTAAGCGCTAAGATGGACTGTAGCAATTATTACAATGCAATTTCAGCATTTTAAAGTGTTATCTTATTCGCGAAAAATGCAAATGATTCCTTTGGCCTCCAAACTTTTTGTGGCACTACCTAAAAAAATGCAAACTATTTAATAGGCTAATTCCCACATTTTTCTCAGCTCTTTTGGTTACCCTAAATAGTCATTTTCTATTTCTGTTTTTTTAGAAAAAAAGAGGAAACAGAAGAAAAAAGAGAAAGGGCCAACCCCCCCCCCCCCACTGGGCCGACCGGCCCAACTGGCAACTAGGCCACCAGGCCGACCCAGCCCCAGGCCAATAACCCCCTCCAGGGGCACCGAAACCCTAACCCCCGTCCACACGATCCCCACTCCCCCCCACGCGTTCTGGATCGGGATCGGGCGAACCGCCCCGACCCATCACCGTCGCCCCTCGCCACCACCTCAACGCCGCGCCCCCCTCTCCTCGCGCGCGGCGCCGCCTGACCCGAAGCCGCTCGTCGCCCCGACCCCTTCGCCCCCGCCGCTGTGCGCCGTCGCCAAATCACCGGTGCCACCTCGCCCCGACGTCGCCGTCCTCCTCGACGTCCTCCTCGCGGCCCCGTCCCCTCTCCCTCGTGGCCAGACGCCTGCTCGACGCCGTCGAGGTCGCCCCCGCCTCGCGCCGTTGTTCGACCCCACCGGACCGCCTCCTCGACTCCACCGCTCCACGCTGTCGCATTCCCCCTGCATCGGGCCTCCCCTTCAACGCGGGTGAGCAACCCCCGGTCATCCTCCTCTCTCCCCGAAGCAGCCACCGCGTCGTGGCCACACCCTGGCCGCGCTCGTGCCGCGCCGGCCACGCCCAACGCGCGCACCCGCGCATCTTCTCCCTTCCCGGCGCGCTCACTGCGTCTTGTCACTCTGCCCTGCCGCTCTCACGCGCACCGTACACCCCTGACCGCGCCCTTCTCCGCCCACGCACGTCCGCGGCTCCGGCCGCCCCTCACCTCGCACGCGTCACCCACTGCCGCTGACGGGCACAGCTCCAGCCGGCCGGCCTCGCCGCGGCCCCGCCTGCTGGCTGCGCTCTAATCCAACGCCCGCACCCGCTATGGCCTGTGTGCTACTTGGCGTGGGGCCCGCCCCAAAACGTTTAGGGAAATTAAACGAAACGAATAATGTATTTGTAAAAAATGGTTTATAAAAAATAATTAAATTAATTGATTGATTAACCTAATTAATCATGTTAATTAACCTGTTAACTACTTAATTAGTTTAAACTAATCTTGTTAGTTAAATAGGCAGGCAATGACAGGGGCCCCACCCCCTGTTGACTACTCAAACATTGACTAGTGAACTGGGACCCCCTGGACCCACATGCATGTCATCCTCTGGTACACTTTTGTGTACACAGATCTGGGTGCACCTAGCTTTTAACCTGTTTTTTTGAATTAATAATAATTTCATAATATTGTTTAAATCTTTCAAAATTTAATATAAAATAATCTGTAGCTCGGATGAAAATAATTTGTACATGAAAGTTGCTCAGAACGATGATACGAATCTGAATACGCAGCCCATTCGTGCGTCACACATCCCTAGCATAGCAAACATGCAACTTTCCCCCTCCGGTCCGTTTGTCCGAAGCTTAATAGACGTCAGCGACTGAGCGGTGCGCGCCGGGTTGGACTGCGTAAGCGCCTGCCTTGTTGAAGGAGGTAGCTAGGTCTGCTCACCGGCCGCCCATGCAACATGCAGGAGTTCCCGGGGAGATGGCCCATGACCCCTGGGGGCATAGGTTTAGTCCGGCGTGCTGGCCTCTCTATTAAGCCTAGGTCGGGTTGCGGCGTATTGTTTGGCCGAGGCCGGGCATGACCCAGGAAAGTGTGTCCGGCCGGAGTTAATCGAGCGTGGTGGGTAAGTTGGTGCACCCCTGCAGGGAAGAAAACATCTATCGATAGCCTGTCCTACGGTAACGGACACTTGGAGTTGTATCCCGATCGATACAACTAGAACTGGATACTTGTGACGAGAACTTGATGGTGATGAGCTGTGGATTGTGATGATAACTGGATAGTATGGCTCTGGGATTGCTTTCTCGCAGGGAGTCGAGAAAGGATCTCTGGCCAAGGTTGATAACTCTTCTACTACTTTACTTTATGCTACTCTACTCCCTCATGTTGCTGCAAGATGGTGATTTCCAGAAGATGCTAGTCTTCGATAGGACTAGGCCTTCTCTCTATTCTGGCATTTCTGCAGCCTAGTCCACATATACCGTCTTCCTTTGATAATGTTGCATATGTAGTGTAGATCCTTGCTTGCGAGTACTTTGGATGAGTACTCATGGTTGCTTTGCTCCCCCTTTTCCCCCTTTCTTCTTTTTCTGGTTGATGCAACCAGATGTCGGAGCCCAGGAGCTAGATGCCACCGCCGATGCATACTACTACGTGGAGACCGCCGACGACCAGGAGTAGTTAGGAGGCTCCCAGTCAGGAGGCCTTGCCTTTTCGATCGTTGCTGCTTTTGTGCTAGCCTTCTTAAGGCAAACTTGTCTAACTCATGTCTGTACTCAGATATTGTTGCTTCCGCTGACTCTTGTGTATTCGAGCTTATGTATTTGAGCCCTCGAGGCCCCTGGCTTGTAATATAAGATTGTATTATTTTAATTTGTGTCTAGAGTTGTGTTGTGATATCTTCCCGTGAGTCCTTGATCTTGATCGTATACATTTGCGTGTATGACTACTGTACGATTGAATCGAGGGCGTCACAAGTTGGTATCAGAGCCGACTCCCTGTAGGTAGCCCCCTTTCCAACTCCTTGGCCGAAGTTGAGTCTAGAAACCGGAAACTGTTTACTAACTTGGTTGTGTGGTTTACGGGCCGACGTCGCCAATTGGGTGGTATTAGGATCTTTTATTCCTCGACTATACTCTGGGACTCTGATCTCTCTCCTATTCGGGTTTAAATGGATTTACTAACGCCGACACTTAGGTTCTTGGACCCACTTCCTCCCGGAGAGCGTCGACATTACCGATAACCGCTTACTGCACCAGAAGATTCTGCAGCTACTCTCCGATGTTTTCCCGAGACCCTTGTGACCTTCGCCTTTGCAATTCCCTACCACCGTTATATTCATATGGATAATGACTTATGCGTGTCGTTCATACAACCATTCCCAATTGCTCTTGATGATTACAAGTTACCCCAATACTATTCGTTGTTCCGAGAATCCCTGTGCTTCTGCTTTGCGGCTTCTTTTTGCGCTACGGATAATTCACTAAACCCGTTCATCCCCAGTTGTTCATATGCTTTTCAAAATACTTGGAAATGCTACCCGATCTTCCTAGAATCCTCTTGAAACTATTGCTCTGCAAATACTTGTCTGCCTGCATTATGGATGCTTTCCATATGTGTAGCAATATTCATTAGTATCCTTTGACACCATCATTTTGATCCTATCGATTCAACATGTGTGTGAAAGCACGCGATCATCAGTTGATCCTCCTAAATTATTTTTTCGGCTTAGACGTCATTTTGAACATGAGCTGGTTCTCGACTAATCTATTTGACATCGATTGTGCCCCTAGGTCTATCCTACTTATCCATCCTTGATCAGAGCGTCTGCTTCTGATCCTTCGTTTTGGAAATCATAATTCCTTTGTTATCTAAGCATCGAATTGTTCAGATGTTCTATAATTCGATGCCTTTGCATTCTTTCTTCCTCTGATTGAGTACCGATACTCACATCAGCTCCATTTTGGACCGGCAAGCCCATTGCTGGGTTATTATCCTATAGTATCCTTCACATTCAAAATTCTTGTGAGTTATTCCCATGATACATAATGCCTTTGGTAAATTCTATCCTCTGCCTTCTCAACCTTGCTCTACTTTCAAGCTTGTATAATTTACTTTTTAAGTTTGTGGTAGATGTTCCTAAGATACCCCTACGGGTTGAACCTATGCCTTCCCTAATCCGTCTGAACTCGAAAGAGATGTGAGTCATACTCTTCTAGTGCTTCACCAGATAAATCTTTCGCGCTACAAATTCTTCGAAGCGAGAAGTAAATGAAATGATATGCATTGAAGAAGTGGGAGTCGACCTTGAACTTGTGTTCATGCCCGTGGACACGATGTAGATCTTATCATGGAAGCTTCTCTTAAAGTTAATTATCCCCTGGTATAAGATCATCTTATATCTGGGATTTGATCCTTTGCAACCATGGTTCTGACCATAATTGTTCCCCTCGATTCCATTTCTTGAACAAGTTAAAGCACTTGTCTTCTGTATATAAATGCATCTTATCATGGAAGCCCCTCTATTTTGATCTTCCATCGAGTATAACCCTCCGGTATCTCGAGAATAACAAAGAACCATGTTGCTTCCTACGAGTCTTCTTCTGGTATTGTTTCTCACCGGTTTCAGATTACCCTGGGTTTTGAGTTGTTAGTCACTCGAGAACGCCGATAAGTGAATCGATTCCACACTCTGATTCTATAACTCTAAGTAATTTTTGTTTCTTACGAGTTTATTAATCCTTCAGGTCATTCCTAGCCTGGTCGGCTATGACATTATGGTGCTAAATTTTATCTGTGCTACCTGGACCTTCTTCTCGGAACAGAATTTTTGACGATGAGCTAAGCTTATGTCGATCTTCCTCGTCGTACCATTTTGCCTTGAACAGCAAGCTTGCTTTCGAGTTTGTGTCATACCCATGGTTCCAATAACTTTTCACTTCATCATTCCTTGGACTTGATGTCATCGCCGATCGATTACATCTTCCTGAAATCTCTCGACAATTGTGTCATGCTCATCAACATTCTGAGCTCTTCTAGCATATCAATTGAATTCAGATAAGAAATACCATCCTTGCCCGTCGATGATTTGTGTTGTCATCGACACCATCCTTGACTTCCTGCCAATACAGACTTGGGTCATGTTTTGATTATATCTTACCTTCCTTGACATTCTTAGAATTGTTCCTTTGTACTTCTTGTGACCTGCAGATTCGATTTTGCTTGAAACACCATGTTAATGTTACCTCGAAGCATGACTGTGGTATGTCGAACAACAACAAAAACATTGGAAGTGCATTGCCAAATATTTCTTGCTCTATTGTCCAAACACCATTGTATGGATACCATCATCAATGTCCTTGCCCCTTTATCTAAATGGTGATGTACTTGTTGTTCTGACATGTATATCATGCTCTACTTTTCCTTGGGAAAAGATACACTCCTAAATCTTGTGTTTAAACACATTTTCCTTTCCATTGGTTTGCTTAACCTTTCTTGTGATATATATATTATAAGCAGAAACAATTCCCTGCTTATGGAAATACCTCGGTTTACAACTCTGTCAGTGTGACCCTGTTACTATTGTTGACGACATCCTGGTAACCCCCGATGGACGAAACTTTGCCTATTGGTCTGCCTCATTTCAACGAGCAGGAAAATGGTTCTCTTTGTCCCTCGCCCTTGGTACCAACGTTGTTGCCAACATAACTGACAAGCTATCCTCTGCCATGCCTTGCTACCATGACCGTGCAATATGTCAGCGTCCTTCCTACTTTTGAACCATATGGTGGGCCCATAACCCACAGTTCCACATGATCGAAACCTGACTCCTGTACATCCTTGATTCCGAAGTATCCTTTTTCACTTGCCTTCGTATGTAATTCATGAGCTACCTTCCTGGTGATCTATTCTAGTATCAGACGCAATATTGTTTTTTGTTGTTGTTGCTCTGAACCCCTTTCCCCTTTTTATTAGGTATCAAATGATTGTCTGCCCGTTAAAACTTTTCATGGTACCTTCATACTTTGCTCTTGATGTTTTATTAAATTTCAACTCGAGAGATACTTCTGTCACATTCCCTGCATTGTTCACCAGACAATTAACCCTATAAGGGTCAGTTCACCCGAAGTTACTCTTTACTTTCCCAATTAAATCTCGGGACGAGATTTCTTGTAGTGGAGGAGATTTGTAACACCCCCAGTGTCATGCTACAGTAACCCTCTGTGATTAAGCTAATCATTTTTCCAAACAGTGCTTAATCACCTTTGATTCAAATCTCCATTTTAAATTCCACTTTGGAATCAAATTCAATTTGCAAGTGAATTTTTAAGTTGCACAAAAGTTGCTGCAAAATAGTCCATCATTTAGCCAAAATTCCATAACATTTAATTGTTAAGGAGAACAACATCACCTAAGCGCTAAGATGGACTGTAGCAATTATTACAATGCAATTTCAGCATTTTAAAGTGTTATCTTATTCGCGAAAAATGCAAATGATTCCTTTGGCCTCCAAACTTTTTGTGGCACTACCTAAAAAAATGCAAACTATTTAATAGGCTAATTCCCACATTTTTCTCAGCTCTTTTGGTTACCCTAAATAGTCATTTTCTATTTCTGTTTTTTTAGAAAAAAAGAGGAAACAGAAGAAAAAAGAGAAAGGGCCAACCCCCCCCCCCCACTGGGCCGACCGGCCCAACTGGCAACTAGGCCACCAGGCCGACCCAGCCCCAGGCCAATAACCCCCTCCAGGGGCACCGAAACCCTAACCCCCGTCCACACGATCCCCACTCCCCCCCACGCGTTTTGGATCGGGATCGGGCGAACCGCCCCGACCCATCACCGTCGCCCCTCGCCACCACCTCAACGCCGCGCCCCCCTCTCCTCGCGCGCGGCGCCGCCTGACCCGAAGCCGCTCGTCGCCCCGACCCCTTCGCCCCCGCCGCTGTGCGCCGTCGCCAAATCGCCGGTGCCACCTCGCCCCGACGTCGCCGTCCTCCTCGACGTCCTCCTCGCGGCCCCGTCCCCTCTCCCTCGTGGCCAGACGCCTGCTCGACGCCGTCGAGGTCGCCCCCGCCTCGCGCCGTTGTTCGACCCCACCGGACCGCCTCCTCGACTCCACCGCTCCACGCTGTCGCATTCCCCCTGCATCGGGCCTCCCCTTCAACGCGGGTGAGCAACCCCCGGTCATCCTCCTCTCTCCCCGAAGCAGCCACCGCGTCGTGGCCACACCCTGGCCGCGCTCGTGCCGCGCCGGCCACGCCCAACGCGCGCACCCGCGCATCTTCTCCCTTCCCGGCGCGCTCACTGCGTCTTGTCACTCTGCCCTGCCGCTCTCACGCGCACCGTACACCCCTGACCGCGCCCTTCTCCGCCCACGCGCGTCCGCGGCTCCGGCCGCCCCTCACCTCGCACGCGTCACCCACTGCCGCTGACGGGCACAGCTCCAGCCGGCCGGCCTCGCCGCGGCCCCGCCTGCTGGCTGCGCTCTAATCCAACGCCCGCACCCGCTATGGCATGTGTGCTACTTGGCGTGGGGCCCGCCCCAAAACGTTTAGGGAAATTAAACGAAACGAATAATGTATTTGTAAAAAAAGGTTTATAAAAAATAATTAAATTAATTGATTGATTAACCTAATTAATCATGTTAATTAACCTGTTAACTACTTAATTAGTTTAAACTAATCCTGTTAGTTAAATAGGCAGGCAATGACAGGGGCCCCACCCCCTGTTGACTACTCAAACATTGACTAGTGAACTGGGACCCCCTGGACCCACATGCATGTCATCCTCTGGTACACTTTTGTGTACACAGATCTGGGTGCACCTAGCTTTTAACCTGTTTTTTTGAATTAATAATAATTTCATAATATTGTTTAAATCTTTCAAAATTTAATATAAAATAATCTGTAGCTCGGATGAAAATAATTTGTACATGAAAGTTGCTCAGAACGATGATACGAATCTGAATACGCAGCCCATTCGTGCGTCACACATCCCTAGCATAGCAAACATGCAACTTTCCCCCTCCGGTCCGTTTGTCCGAAGCTTAATAGACGTCAGCGACTGAGCGGTGCGCGCCGGGTTGGACTGCGTAAGCGCCTGCCTTGTTGAAGGAGGTAGCTAGGTCTACTCACCGGCCGCCCATGCAACATGCAGGAGTTCCCGGGGAGATGGCCCATGACCCCTGGGGGCATAGGTTTAGTCCGGCGTGCTGGCCTCTCTATTAAGCCTAGGTCGGGTTGCGGCGTATTGTTTGGCCGAGGCCGGGCATGACCCAGGAAAGTGTGTCCGGCCGGAGTTAATCGAGCGTGGTGGGTAAGTTGGTGCACCCCTGCAGGGAAGAAAACATCTATCGATAGCCTGTCCTACGGTAACGGACACTTGGAGTTGTATCCCGATCGATACAACTAGAACTGGATACTTGTGACGAGAACTTGATGGTGATGAGCTGTGGATTGTGATGATAACTGGATAGTATGGCTCTGGGATTGCTTTCTCGCAGGGAGTCGAGAAAGGATCTCTGGCCAAGGTTGATAACTCTTCTACTACTTTACTTTATGCTACTCTACTCCCTCATGTTGCTGCAAGATGGTGATTTCCAGAAGATGCTAGTCTTCGATAGGACTAGGCCTTCTCTCTATTCTGGCATTTCTGCAGCCTAGTCCACATATACCGTCTTCCTTTGATAATGTTGCATATGTAGTGTAGATCCTTGCTTGCGAGTACTTTGGATGAGTACTCATGGTTGCTTTGCTCCCCCTTTTCCCCCTTTCTTCTTTTTCTGGTTGATGCAACCAGATGTCGGAGCCCAGGAGCTAGATGCCACCGCCGATGCATACTACTACGTGGAGACCGCCGACGACCAGGAGTAGTTAGGAGGCTCCCAGTCAGGAGGCCTTGCCTTTTCGATCGTTGCTGCTTTTGTGCTAGCCTTCTTAAGGCAAACTTGTCTAACTCATGTCTGTACTCAGATATTGTTGCTTCCGCTGACTCTTGTGTATTCGAGCTTATGTATTTGAGCCCTCGAGGCCCCTGGCTTGTAATATAAGATTGTATTATTTTAATTTGTGTCTAGAGTTGTGTTGTGATATCTTCCCGTGAGTCCTTGATCTTGATCGTATACATTTGCGTGTATGACTACTGTACGATTGAATCGAGGGCGTCACAAGTTGGTATCAGAGCCGACTCCCTGTAGGTAGCCCCCTTTCCAACTCCTTGGCCGAAGTTGAGTCTAGAAACCGGAAACTGTTTACTAACTTGGTTGTGTGGTTTACGGGCCGACGTCGCCAATTGGGTGGTATTAGGATCTTTTATTCCTCGACTATACTCTGGGACTCTGATCTCTCTCCTATTCGGGTTTAAATGGATTTACTAACGCCGACACTTAGGTTCTTGGACCCACTTCCTCCCGGAGAGCGTCGACATTACCGATAACCGCTTACTGCACCAGAAGATTCTGCAGCTACTCTCCGATGTTTTCCCGAGACCCTTGTGACCTTCGCCTTTGCAATTCCCTACCACCGTTATATTCATATGGATAATGACTTATGCGTGTCGTTCATACAACCATTCCCAATTGCTCTTGATGATTACAAGTTACCCCAATACTATTCGTTGTTCCGAGAATCCCTGTGCTTCTGCTTTGCGGCTTCTTTTTGCGCTACGGATAATTCACTAAACCCGTTCATCCCCAGTTGTTCATATGCTTTTCAAAATACTTGGAAATGCTACCCGATCTTCCTAGAATCCTCTTGAAACTATTGCTCTGCAAATACTTGTCTGCCTGCATTATGGATGCTTTCCATATGTGTAGCAATATTCATTAGTATCCTTTGACACCATCATTTTGATCCTATCGATTCAACATGTGTGTGAAAGCACGCGATCATCAGTTGATCCTCCTAAATTATTTTTTCGGCTTAGACGTCATTTTGAACATGAGCTGGTTCTCGACTAATCTATTTGACATCGATTGTGCCCCTAGGTCTATCCTACTTATCCATCCTTGATCAGAGCGTCTGCTTCTGATCCTTCGTTTTGGAAATCATAATTCCTTTGTTATCTAAGCATCGAATTGTTCAGATGTTCTATAATTCGATGCCTTTGCATTCTTTCTTCCTCTGATTGAGTACCGATACTCACATCAGCTCCATTTTGGACCGGCAAGCCCATTGCTGGGTTATTATCCTATAGTATCCTTCACATTCAAAATTCTTGTGAGTTATTCCCATGATACATAATGCCTTTGGTAAATTCTATCCTCTGCCTTCTCAACCTTGCTCTACTTTCAAGCTTGTATAATTTACTTTTTAAGTTTGTGGTAGATGTTCCTAAGATACCCCTACGGGTTGAACCTATGCCTTCCCTAATCCGTCTGAACTCGAAAGAGATGTGAGTCATACTCTTCTAGTGCTTCACCAGATAAATCTTTCGCGCTACAAATTCTTCGAAGCGAGAAGTAAATGAAATGATATGCATTGAAGAAGTGGGAGTCGACCTTGAACTTGTGTTCATGCCCGTGGACACGATGTAGATCTTATCATGGAAGCTTCTCTTAAAGTTAATTATCCCCTGGTATAAGATCATCTTATATCTGGGATTTGATCCTTTGCAACCATGGTTCTGACCATAATTGTTCCCCTCGATTCCATTTCTTGAACAAGTTAAAGCACTTGTCTTCTGTATATAAATGCATCTTATCATGGAAGCCCCTCTATTTTGATCTTCCATCGAGTATAACCCTCCGGTATCTCGAGAATAACAAAGAACCATGTTGCTTCCTACGAGTCTTCTTCTGGTATTGTTTCTCACCGGTTTCAGATTACCCTGGGTTTTGAGTTGTTAGTCACTCGAGAACGCCGATAAGTGAATCGATTCCACACTCTGATTCTATAACTCTAAGTAATTTTTGTTTCTTACGAGTTTATTAATCCTTCAGGTCATTCCTAGCCTGGTCGGCTATGACATTATCGTGCTAAATTTTATCTATGCTACCTGGACCTTCTTCTCGGAACAGAATTTTCGACGATGAGCTAAGCTTATGTCGATCTTCCTCGTCGTACCATTTTGCCTTGAACAGCAAGCTTGCTTTCGAGTTTGTGTCATACCCATGGTTCCAATAACTTTTCACTTCATCATTCCTTGGACTTGATGTCATCGCCGATCGATTACATCTTCCTGAAATCTCTCGACAATTGTGTCATGCTCATCAACATTCTGAGCTCTTCTAGCATATCAATCGAATTCAGATAAGAAATACCATCCTTGCCCGTCGATGATTTGTGTTGTCATCGACACCATCCTTGACTTCCTGCCAATACAGACTTGGGTCATGTTTTGATTATATCTTACCTTCCTTGACATTCTTAGAATTGTTCCTTTGTACTTCTTGTGACCTGCAGATTCGATTTTGCTTGAAACACCATGTTAATGTTACCTCGAAGCATGACTGTGGTATGTCGAACAACAACAAAAACATTGGAAGTGCATTGCCAAATATTTCTTGCTCTATTGTCCAAACACCATTGTATGGATACCATCATCAATGTCCTTGCCCCTTTATCTAAATGGTGATGTACTTGTTGTTCTGACATGTATATCATGCTCTACTTTTCCTTGGGAAAAGATACACTCCTAAATCTTGTGTTTAAACACATTTTCCTTTCCATTGGTTTGCTTAACCTTTCTTGTGATATATATATATATATATATATATATATATATATATATATATATATATATATATATATATTATAAGCAGAAACAATTCCCTGCTTATGGAAATACCTCGGTTTACAACTCTGTCAGTGTGACCCTGTTACTATTGTTGACGACATCCTGGTAACCCCCGATGGACGAAACTTTGCCTATTGGTCCGCCTCATTTCAACGAGCAGGAAAATGGTTCTCTTTGTCCCTCTCCCTTGGTACCAACGTTGTTGCCAACATAACTGACAAGCTATCCTCTGCCATGCCTTGCTACCATGACCGTGCAATATGTCAGCGTCCTTACTACTTTTGAACCATATGGTGGGCCCATAGCCCACAGTTCCACATGATCGAAACCTGACTCCTGTACATCCTTGATTCCGAAGTATCCTTTTTCACTTGCCTTCGTATGTAATTCATGAGCTACCTTCCTGGTGATCTATTCTAGTATCAGACGCAATATTGTTTTTTGTTGTTGTTGCTCTGAACCCCTTTCCCCTTTTGATTAGGTATCAAATGATTGTCTGCCCGTTAAAACTTTTCATGGTACCTTCATACTTTGCTCTTGATGTTTTATTAAATTTCAACTCGAGAGATACTTCTGTCACATTCCCTGCATTGTTCACCAGACAATTAACCCTATAAGGGTCAGTTCACCCGAAGTTACTCTTTACTTTCCCAATTAAATCTCGGGACGAGATTTCTTGTAGTGGAGGAGATTTGTAACACCCCCAGTGTCATGCTACAGTAACCCTCTGTGATTAAGCTAATCATTTTTCCAAACAGTGCTTAATCACCTTTGATTCAAATCTCCATTTTAAATTCCACTTTGGAATCAAATTCAATTTGCAAGTGAATTTTTAAGTTGCACAAAAGTTGCTGCAAAATAGTCCATCATTTAGCCAAAATTCCATAACATTTAATTGTTAAGGAGAACAACATCACCTAAGCGCTAAGATGGACTGTAGCAATTATTACAATGCAATTTCAGCATTTTAAAGTGTTATCTTATTCGCGAAAAATGCAAATGATTCCTTTGGCCTCCAAACTTTTTGTGGCACTACCTAAAAAAATGCAAACTATTTAATAGGCTAATTCCCACATTTTTCTCAGCTCTTTTGGTTACCCTAAATAGTCATTTTCTATTTCTGTTTTTTTAGAAAAAAAGAGGAAACAGAAGAAAAAAGAGAAAGGGCCAACCCCCCCCCCCCCACTGGGCCGACCGGCCCAACTGGCAACTAGGCCACCAGGCCGACCCAGCCCCAGGCCAATAACCCCCTCCAGGGGCACCGAAACCCTAACCCCCGTCCACACGATCCCCACTCCCCCCCACGCGTTCTGGATCGGGATCGGGCGAACCGCCCCGACCCATCACCGTCGCCCCTCGCCACCACCTCAACGCCGCGCCCCCCTCTCCTCGCGCGCGGCGCCGCCTGACCCGAAGCCGCTCGTCGCCCCGACCCCTTCGCCCCCGCCGCTGTGCGCCGTCGCCAAATCGCCGGTGCCACCTCGCCCCGACGTCGCCGTCCTCCTCGACGTCCTCCTCGCGGCCCCGTCCCCTCTCCCTCGTGGCCAGACGCCTGCTCGACGCCGTCGAGGTCGCCCCCGCCTCGCGCCGTTGTTCGACCCCACCGGACCGCCTCCTCGACTCCACCGCTCCACGCTGTCGCATTCCCCCTGCATCGGGCCTCCCCTTCAACGCGGGTGAGCAACCCCCGGTCATCCTCCTCTCTCCCCGAAGCAGCCACCGCGTCGTGGCCACACCCTGGCCGCGCTCGTGCCGCGCCGGCCACGCCCAACGCGCGCACCCGCGCATCTTCTCCCTTCCCGGCGCGCTCACTGCGTCTTGTCACTCTGCCCTGCCGCTCTCACGCGCACCGTACACCCCTGACCGCGCCCTTCTCCGCCCACGCGCGTCCGCGGCTCCGGCCGCCCCTCACCTCGCACGCGTCACCCACTGCCGCTGACGGGCACAGCTCCAGCCGGCCGGCCTCGCCGCGGCCCCGCCTGCTGGCTGCGCTCTAATCCAACGCCCGCACCCGCTATGGCATGTGTGCTACTTGGCGTGGGGCCCGCCCCAAAACGTTTAGGGAAATTAAACGAAACGAATAATGTATTTGTAAAAAAAGGTTTATAAAAAATAATTAAATTAATTGATTGATTAACCTAATTAATCATGTTAATTAACCTGTTAACTACTTAATTAGTTTAAACTAATCCTGTTAGTTAAATAGGCAGGCAATGACAGGGGCCCCACCCCCTGTTGACTACTCAAACATTGACTAGTGAACTGGGACCCCCTGGACCCACATGCATGTCATCCTCTGGTACACTTTTGTGTACACAGATCTGGGTGCACCTAGCTTTTAACCTGTTTTTTTGAATTAATAATAATTTCATAATATTGTTTAAATCTTTCAAAATTTAATATAAAATAATCTGTAGCTCGGATGAAAATAATTTGTACATGAAAGTTGCTCAGAACGATGATACGAATCTGAATACGCAGCCCATTCGTGCGTCACACATCCCTAGCATAGCAAACATGCAACTTTCCCCCTCCGGTCCGTTTGTCCGAAGCTTAATAGACGTCAGCGACTGAGCGGTGCGCGCCGGGTTGGACTGCGTAAGCGCCTGCCTTGTTGAAGGAGGTAGCTAGGTCTACTCACCGGCCGCCCATGCAACATGCAGGAGTTCCCGGGGAGATGGCCCATGACCCCTGGGGGCATAGGTTTAGTCCGGCGTGCTGGCCTCTCTATTAAGCCTAGGTCGGGTTGCGGCGTATTGTTTGGCCGAGGCCGGGCATGACCCAGGAAAGTGTGTCCGGCCGGAGTTAATCGAGCGTGGTGGGTAAGTTGGTGCACCCCTGCAGGGAAGAAAACATCTATCGATAGCCTGTCCTACGGTAACGGACACTTGGAGTTGTATCCCGATCGATACAACTAGAACTGGATACTTGTGACGAGAACTTGATGGTGATGAGCTGTGGATTGTGATGATAACTGGATAGTATGGCTCTGGGATTGCTTTCTCGCAGGGAGTCGAGAAAGGATCTCTGGCCAAGGTTGATAACTCTTCTACTACTTTACTTTATGCTACTCTACTCCCTCATGTTGCTGCAAGATGGTGATTTCCAGAAGATGCTAGTCTTCGATAGGACTAGGCCTTCTCTCTATTCTGGCATTTCTGCAGCCTAGTCCACATATACCGTCTTCCTTTGATAATGTTGCATATGTAGTGTAGATCCTTGCTTGCGAGTACTTTGGATGAGTACTCATGGTTGCTTTGCTCCCCCTTTTCCCCCTTTCTTCTTTTTCTGGTTGATGCAACCAGATGTCGGAGCCCAGGAGCTAGATGCCACCGCCGATGCATACTACTACGTGGAGACCGCCGACGACCAGGAGTAGTTAGGAGGCTCCCAGTCAGGAGGCCTTGCCTTTTCGATCGTTGCTGCTTTTGTGCTAGCCTTCTTAAGGCAAACTTGTCTAACTCATGTCTGTACTCAGATATTGTTGCTTCCGCTGACTCTTGTGTATTCGAGCTTATGTATTTGAGCCCTCGAGGCCCCTGGCTTGTAATATAAGATTGTATTATTTTAATTTGTGTCTAGAGTTGTGTTGTGATATCTTCCCGTGAGTCCTTGATCTTGATCGTATACATTTGCGTGTATGACTACTGTACGATTGAATCGAGGGCGTCACAAGTTGGTATCAGAGCCGACTCCCTGTAGGTAGCCCCCTTTCCAACTCCTTGGCCGAAGTTGAGTCTAGAAACCGGAAACTGTTTACTAACTTGGTTGTGTGGTTTACGGGCCGACGTCGCCAATTGGGTGGTATTAGGATCTTTTATTCCTCGACTATACTCTGGGACTCTGATCTCTCTCCTATTCGGGTTTAAATGGATTTACTAACGCCGACACTTAGGTTCTCGGACCCACTTCCTCCCGGAGAGCGTCGACATTACCGATAACCGCTTACTGCACCAGAAGATTCTGCAGCTACTCTCCGATGTTTTCCCGAGACCCTTGTGACCTTAGCCTTTGCAATTCCCTACCACCGTTATATTCATATGGATAATGACTTATGCGTGTCGTTCATACAACCATTCCCAATTGCTCTTGATGATTACAAGTTACCCCAATACTATTCGTTGTTCCGAGAATCCCTGTGCTTCTGCTTTGCGGCTTCTTTTTGCGCTACGGATAATTCACTAAACCCGTTCATCCCCAGTTGTTCATATGCTTTTCAAAATACTTGGAAATGCTACCCGATCTTCCTAGAATCCTCTTGAAACTATTGCTCTGCAAATACTTGTCTGCCTGCATTATGGATGCTTTCCATATGTGTAGCAATATTCATTAGTATCCTTTGACACCATCATTTTGATCCTATCGATTCAACATGTGTGTGAAAGCACGCGATCATCAGTTGATCCTCCTAAATTATTTTTTCGGCTTAGACGTCATTTTGAACATGAGCTGGTTCTCGACTAATCTATTTGACATCGATTGTGCCCCTAGGTCTATCCTACTTATCCATCCTTGATCAGAGCGTCTGCTTCTGATCCTTCGTTTTGGAAATCATAATTCCTTTGTTATCTAAGCATCGAATTGTTCAGATGTTCTATAATTCGATGCCTTTGCATTCTTTCTTCCTCTGATTGAGTACCGATACTCACATCAGCTCCATTTTGGACCGGCAAGCCCATTGCTGGGTTATTATCCTATAGTATCCTTCACATTCAAAATTCTTGTGAGTTATTCCCATGATACATAATGCCTTTGGTAAATTCTATCCTCTGCCTTCTCAACCTTGCTCTACTTTCAAGCTTGTATAATTTACTTTTTAAGTTTGTGGTAGATGTTCCTAAGATACCCCTACGGGTTGAACCTATGCCTTCCCTAATCCGTCTGAACTCGAAAGAGATGTGAGTCATACTCTTCTAGTGCTTCACCAGATAAATCTTTCGCGCTACAAATTCTTCGAAGCGAGAAGTAAATGAAATGATATGCATTGAAGAAGTGGGAGTCGACCTTGAACTTGTGTTCATGCCCGTGGACACGATGTAGATCTTATCATGGAAGCTTCTCTTAAAGTTAATTATCCCCTGGTATAAGATCATCTTATATCTGGGATTTGATCCTTTGCAACCATGGTTCTGACCATAATTGTTCCCCTCGATTCCATTTCTTGAACAAGTTAAAGCACTTGTCTTCTGTATATAAATGCATCTTATCATGGAAGCCCCTCTATTTTGATCTTCCATCGAGTATAACCCTCCGGTATCTCGAGAATAACAAAGAACCATGTTGCTTCCTACGAGTCTTCTTCTGGTATTGTTTCTCACCGGTTTCAGATTACCCTGGGTTTTGAGTTGTTAGTCACTCGAGAACGCCGATAAGTGAATCGATTCCACACTCTGATTCTATAACTCTAAGTAATTTTTGTTTCTTACGAGTTTATTAATCCTTCAGGTCATTCCTAGCCTGGTCGGCTATGACATTATCGTGCTAAATTTTATCTATGCTACCTGGACCTTCTTCTCGGAACAGAATTTTCGACGATGAGCTAAGCTTATGTCGATCTTCCTCGTCGTACCATTTTGCCTTGAACAGCAAGCTTGCTTTCGAGTTTGTGTCATACCCATGGTTCCAATAACTTTTCACTTCATCATTCCTTGGACTTGATGTCATCGCCGATCGATTACATCTTCCTGAAATCTCTCGACAATTGTGTCATGCTCATCAACATTCTGAGCTCTTCTAGCATATCAATCGAATTCAGATAAGAAATACCATCCTTGCCCGTCGATGATTTGTGTTGTCATCGACACCATCCTTGACTTCCTGCCAATACAGACTTGGTCATGTTTTGATTATATCTTACATTCCTTGACATTCTTAGAATTGTTCATTTGTACTTCTTGTGACCTGCAGATTCGATTTTGCTTGAAACACCATGTTAATGTTACCTCGAAGCATGACTGTGGTATGCCGAACAACAACAAAAACATTGGAAGTGCATTGCCAAATATTTCTTGCTCTATTGTCCAAACACCATTGTATGGATACCATCATCAATGTCCTTGCCCCTTTATCTAAATGGTGATGTACTTGTTGTTCTGACATGTATATCATGCTCTACTTTTCCTTGGGAAAAGATACACTCCTAAATCTTGTGTTTAAACACATTTTCCTTTCCATTGGTTTGCTTAACCTTTCTTGTGATATATATATTATAAGCAGAAACAATTCCCTGCTTATGGAAATACCTCGGTTTACAACTCTGTCAGTGTGACCCTGTTACTATTGTTGATGACATCCTGGTAACCCCCGATGGACGAGAACTTTGCCTATTGGTCCGCCTCATTTCAACGAGCAGGAAAATGGTTCTCTTTGTCCCTCGCCCTTGGTACCAACGTTGTTGCCAACATAACTGACAAGCTATCCTCTGCCATGCCTTGCTACCATGACCGTGCAATATGTCAGCGTCCTTCCTACTTTTGAACCATATGGTGGGCCCATAACCCACAGTTCCACATGATCGAAACCTGACTCCTGTACATCCTTGATTCCGAAGTATCCTTTTTCACTTGCCTTCGTATGTAATTCATGAGCTACCTTCCTGGTGATCTATTCTAGTATCAGACGCAATATTGTTTTTTGTTGTTGTTGCTCTGAACCCCTTTCCCCTTTTGATTAGGTATCGAATGATTGTCTGCCCGTTAAAACTTTTCATGGTACCTTCATACTTTGCTCTTGATGTTTTATTAAATTTCAACTCGAGAGATACTTCTGTCACATTCCCTGCATTGTTCACCAGACAATTAACCCTATAAGGGTCAGTTCACCCGAAGTTACTCTTTACTTTCCCACTTAAATCCCGGGACGAGATTTCTTGTAGTGGAGGAGATTTGTAACACCCCCAGTGTCATGCTACAGTAACCCTCTGTGATTAAGCTAATCATTTTTCCAAACAGTGCTTAATCACCTTTGATTCAAATCTCCATTTGAAATTCCACTTTGGAATCAAATTCAATTTGCAAGTGAATTTTTAAGTTGCACAAAAGTTGCTGCAAAATAGTCCATCATTTAGCCAAAATTCCATAACATTTAATTGTTAAGGAGAACAACATCACCTAAGCGCTAAGATGGACTATAGCAATTATTACAATGCAATTTCAGCATTTTAAAGTGTTATCTTATTCGCGAAAAATGCAAATGATTCCTCTGGCCTCCAAACTTTTTATGGCACTGCCTAAAAAATGCAAACTATTTAATAGGCTAAGTCCCACATTTTTCTCAGCTCTTTTGGTTACCCTAAATAGTCATTTTCTATCTTTGTTTTTTTAGAAAAAAAGAGAGGAAACAGAAGAAAAAAGAGAAAGGGCCAACCCCCCACCCCCCCACTGGGCCGACTGGCCCAACTGGCAACTAGGCCACCAGGCCGACCCAGCCCCAGGCCAATAACCCCCTCCAGGGGCACCGAAACCCTAACCCCCCTCCACACGATCCCCACTCCCCCTCCCCACGCGTTCTGGATCGGGATCGGGCTAACCGCCCCGACCCATCACCGTCGCCCCTCGCCACCACCTCAACGCCGCGCCCCCTCTCCTCGCGTGCGGTGCCGCCTGACCTGAAGCCGCTCGTCGCCCCGACCCCTTCGCCCCCGCCGCTGTGCGCCGTCGCCAAATCGCCGGCGCCACTTCGCCCCGACGTCGCCGTCCTCCTCGACGTCCTCCTCGCGGCCCCGTCCCTCTCCCTCGTGGCCAGACGCCTGCTCGACGCCGTCGAGGTCGCCCCCGCCTCGCGCCGTCATCGGACCCCACCGGACCGCCTCCTCGACTCCACCGCTCCCCGCCACCGCATTCCCCCTGCATCGGGCCTCCCCTTCAACGCGGGTGAGCAACCCCCGATCGTCCTCCTCTCTCCCCGAAGCAGCCACCGCGCCGTGGCCACGCCCTGGCCGCGCTCGTGCCGCGCCGGCCACGCCCAACGCGCGCGCCCGCGCATCTTCTCCCTTCCCGGTGCGCTCACCGCGTCTTGTCACTCTACCCTGCCGCTCTCACGCGCACCGTACGCCCCTGACCGCGCCCTTCTCCGCCCACGCGCGTCTGCGGCTCCGGCCGCTCCTCACCTCGCACGCGTCACCCACTGCCGCTGACGGGCACAGCTCCGGCCGGCCGGCCTCACCGCGGCCCCGCCTGCTGGCTGCGCCCTGATCCAGCGCCCGCACCCGCTATGGCCTGTGTGCTACTTGGCGTGGGGCCCGCCCCCAAAACGTTTAGGGAAATTAAACGAAACGAATAATGTATTTGTAAAAAAAAGGTTTATAAAAAATAATTAAATTAATTAATTGATTAACCTAATAAATCATGTTAATTAACCTGTTGCCTACTTAATTAGTTTAAACTAATCCTGTTAGTTAAATAGGCACGCAATGACAGGGGCCCCACGCCCTGTTGACTAGTCAAACATTGACTAGTCAACTGGGACCCCCTGGACCCACATGCATGTCATCCTCTGGTACACTTTTGTGTACACAGATCTGGGTGCACCTAGCTTTTAACCTGTTTTTTGAATTAATAATAATTTCATAATATTGTTTAAATCTTTCAAAATTTAATATAAAATAATGTGTAGCTCGGATGAAAATAATTTGTACATGAAAGTTGCTCAGAACGACGATACGAATCCGAATACGTAGCCCATTCGTGCGTCACACATCCCTAGCATAGCAAACATGCAACTTTCCCCCTCCGGTCCATTTGTCCGAAAACGCGAAACACCGGGAATACTTTCCCGGATGTTTCCCCCCTTTGCCGGTATCACCTACTACCGCGTTAGGGCACACCTAGCACAGCATATTGCCCTATTATGCTTTGTGATGCTTTGATTGCTCTGTTATTTATTGTGTTCCCCCTCCGTTACTTCTTTCCGGTAGACCCCGAGACCGCTGCCGATGCCCCTGTGATCGACTACGTCGACGACGACCCCTCCTTGCTAGAGCAACCAGGCAAGCCCCCCCCCCCTTGATCATCCCGATATCGCCCATTCCATTCTCTCATGCTTGCATTAGATTTTGCTACTATAATTGTTTGCTTCTATTCTGATGCATAGCCTGCTTTTGTATCTGCTGTTGTACTTTACCTGCTTATCCTAAACTGCTTAGTATAGGTTGGTCAGTGATCCATCAGTGACCCCCCACTTGTCCTTGTTGCCCCTGCTTCATCATCGACGACTCGATCTACGTGATCAAAGACCAGGCCCCGACACCGCACATCACTTCCCCTTAGTTGCTCGACACTACAGGGTTACTATCGAGTACCGAGGGTGAAACTCTTCAGCACTTCTGATGTTAACCCTGTAGTGTAGTCATTCAATCGTGGTCATCGAGGGTGATTTCCTCCTTAACCACTTCTGATACGACTCTATCGTGCAACCCCTCAAGTGTGAACCTCGAGGGTGATTCCTCTTACGTTCAGCTTGATTATTACAGCTAGTGGAATTCATCGGGGGTGATTCCTCGGGTTTTCCCCTTGAGGTTTGCACACACGGATACTTGTACTTTACCACTGTTACATGGAAAGACGGGTCGACCCTGAGGGGTACCCCCGCGAGCTTAATTGCGAGTGATGTGGCGTCGGGCGGACCTGGAAGGTGCCCGCAAGATAATTACGTGGCGTGGCCGGGCATTCCTAGCCCTTGCCGCAAGTCCTCGAGACGGGGCAACGAGGTCACATCTTTCGTGAGTCTCTGCTTGTTACCGCGCGTTCCTAATCCACTACGATTTGGATATTTGATCCGAGGGGCCTCTGGCCTGATAGCACTAACCATCACGTGGGCATAGTATGGGCGTTCTGCGTCGTATACATCAGCCGAAGCTTAATAGACGTCAGCGACTGAGCGGCGCGCGCCGGGTTGGACTGCGTAAGCGCCTGCCTTGTTGAGGGAGGTAGCTAGGTCTGCTCATCGGCTGCCCACGCAACATGCAGGTGTTCCCGGGGAGATGGCCCATGACCCCTGGGGGCATAGGTTTAGTCTGGCGTGCTGGCCTCTCTATTAAGCCTAGGTCGGGTTGCGGTGTATTGTTTGGCCGAGGCCGGGCATGACCCAGGAAAGTGTGTCCGTCCGGAGTTAATCGAGCGTGGTGGGTAAGTTGGTGCACCCCTGCAGGGAAGAAAACATCTATCGATAGCCTGTCCTACGGTAACGGACACTTGGAGTTGTATCCCGATCGATACAAGTAGAACTGGATACTTGTGATGAGAACTGGATGATGATGAGCTGTGGATTGTGCTGATAACTGGATATTACGGCTCTGGGATTGCTTTCTCGTAGGGAGTCGAGAAAGGATCTCTGGCCGAGGTTGATAACTCTTCTACTACTTTACTTTATGCTACTCTACTCCCTCATGTTGCTGCAAGATGGTGATTTCCAGAAGATGCTAGTCTTCGATGGGACTAGGCCTTCTCTCTATTCTGGCATTTCTGCAGCCCAGTCCACATATACAGTCTTCCTTTGATAATGTTGCATATGTAATGTAGATCCTTGCTTGCGAGTACTTTGGATGAGTACTCACGGTTGCTTTGCTCCCCCTTTTCCCCCTTTCTTCTTTTTCCGGTTGATGCAACCAGATGTCGGAGCCCAGGAGCTAGATGCCACCGCCGATGCATACTAGTACGTGGAGACCGCCGACGACCAAGAGTAGTTAGGAGGCTCCCAGGCAGGAGGCCTTGTCTTTTCGATCGTTGCTGCTTTTGTGCTAGCCTTCTTAAGGAAAACTTGTCTAACTCATGTCTGTACTCAGATATTTTTGCTTCCGTTGACTCTTGTGTATTCGAGCTTATGTGTTCGAGCCCTCGAGGCCCCTGGCTTGTAATATAAGCTTGTATTATTTTAATTTGTGTCTAGAATTGTGTTGTGATATCTTCCCGTGAGTCCTTGATCTTGATCATATACATTTGTGTGTATGATTAGTGTACGATTGAATCGAGGGTGTCACACAGACGTCGTGTTGTTTGTATTACTCTCCCTGCTCCTGCCTTCTTTGATTATCAGGCAAAAGGAAGACATTTTACTACCAGAGAGGAGGTAGATGAGTACGAGAGGAGGGCGGAGGCAGCTCGCCGCCACGCTGCAGCTCAGGAGGCGATAGCTGCTGCATCTCAGTACGACCCCGACTACAACTACGGATATCCGCCAGGCCACCCGTGGCAATAAACCAACTTAGGCCAAAATCCTAAGCTTGGGGAGTACGTATTTCCCACCGACATTACATTCATGTTCACACACACTCATTGCTAGATGTTGGTGCTCATACTCTTTCACTGTAATATCCATGCTAGTTTATTTTCCTTTTTTCTTGCTTTCTTCTTGTGTGTTTAATAAACCTTAAGAAAAACCAAAAAAAATAGTTGTAACTTTTAGTTAGTTTACTTTTCTTGCTGTAGTAATAATAATTAAAAAGAAAACCCAAAAATATTTCCCGTTCTTCTTTTGCTTGTTGGGAGCTTTCCCGTGTAAATAGTTTTATTTCTTTTCTTTGGGGTTTGATAGGAGAAGACCATAATTAAATTGTTAAAGTGGCTCTTATATGCATTATTGTTGATTTAACCAAGAGCCCATATTGCCTTGTCTTCTCCTGTTTATTGAATGCTCGCAGATTCCAGCTTAGTCCAATGCACGTGCACTCTTATTATTATTCACATCGTTCGGTCATGCAAGTGAAAGGCAATTATGACGATATATGATGGACTGACTGAGATGAGAGAAGCTGGTATGAACTCGACCTCTCTTGTTTTTGTAAATATGATTAGTTCATCGTTCCTGATTCAGCCTATTATGAGTAAACATGTTTGCAATGACAATTAGAGATCATAGTTGCTTGTGCCATGCTTTATTAGCTATGAGTTATAATGGTTTACCTTGCATGCCAACATGCTATTAAAATGGTTGTGATGTGGTATAGTGGGGTGGTATCCTCCTTTGAATGATTTAAGTGACTCGACTTGGCACATGTTCACGCATGTAGTTGAAACAAATCAACATAGCCTTCACGATATTTATGTTCATGGTGGATTATATCCTACTCATGCTTGTACTCAATGTTTATTAATTTTAATGCATGTTCATGACTCTTGTCGCTCTCTAGTTGGTCACTTCCCAGTCTTTTGCTAGCCTTCACTTGTACTAAGCGGGAATACTGCTTGTGCATCCAATCCCTTAAACCCTAAAGTTATTCCATATGAGTCCACTATACCATCCTATATGCGGTATCTACCTGCCGTTCCAAGTAAATTTGTATGTGCCAAACTCTAAACCTTCAAATGAAATTCTGTTTTGTATGCTCGAATAGCTCATGTATCAACTAGGGTTGTCTGTATCTTCCATGCTAGGCGGGTTGTTCTGAAGAGGAGTGGACTTCGCTCCTCATTCACGAGAAAATGGCTGGTCACTGGGATGCCCAGTCCCATGCTTTATGCAAACTAAATCAAAATAATTGCAAACAAAACTCCCCCTGGGACTGTTGCTAGTTGGAGGCACTCGGTGTTTCGAGCAAGCCATGGATTGATGCTTGTTGGTGGAGGGAGTGTATAAACTTTACCATTTTGTTTGGGAACCGCCTATAATGTGTGTAGCATGGAAGATATCGCCATCTCTTGGTTGTTATGTTGACAATGAAAGTATACGGATCAAAATATTATTTATCTCTATTTCAAAATCGAGCTCTGGCACCTCTTCAAATCCCTGCTTCCCTCTGCGAAGGGCCTATCTATTTACTTTTATGTTGAGTCATCACCCTCTTATTAAAAAGCACTAGCTGAAGAGCGCTGTTGTCATTTGCATCCATTACTATTAATTTATATTGGGTATGACTATGACTGGATCTCTTTTACCATGAATTACAATGTCTAGTCAGTCCTTGATCTTTAAGGGTGCTCTGCATTTATGTTTTGCGGCCTCAGAAAGGGCTAGCGAGATACCATCTTGTTATATCATATCATGATTGTTTTGAGAAAGTGTTGTCATCCGAGATTTATTATTATGGCTCGCTAGTTGATTGTGCCATTGATATGAGTAAACATGAGACCGAAGAGTTATTGTGAATGTGGTTAGTCATAATATTTGCTGAAAACTTGAATGCTGGCTTTACATATTTACAACAACAAGAGCTAATAGAGTTTGTAAAAGTTTTTCTTTATCACTTTCAGTTTATCAACTGAATTGCTTGAGGACAAGCAAAGGTTTAAGCTTGGGGGAGTTGATACGTCTCCGTCGTATCTACTTTTCCAAACACTTTTGCCCTTGTTTTGGACTCTAACTTGCATGATTTGAATGGAACTAACCCGGACTAACGCTGTTTTTAGCAGACTTTCAATGGTATTATTTATGTGCAGAAACAAAAGTTCTCGGAATAACCTGAAACTCCACGGAACATCTTTTTGGAAAATATTAAAAATACTGGAAGAAAAATCCACGTCAGGGGGCCCACACCCTGTCCACAAGGGTGGGGCGCGCCTGGCCCCCTGGGCGCACCCCTCTGCCTTGTGGGCCCCCTGACGCTCCACCGACCTCAACTCCAACTCCATATATTCACTTTCGGGGAGAGAAAACCCAGAGAGAAGGATTCATCGCATTTTATGATACGGAGCCGTCGCCAAGCCCTAAAACCTCTTGGGAGGGCTGATCTGGAGTCCGTTCGGGGCTCCAGAGAGGGGGATTCGTCGCCGTCGTCATCATCAACAATCCTCCATCACCAATTTCATGATGCTCACTGCCGTGCGTGAGTAATTCCATCGTAGGCTTGCTGGACGGTGATGGGTTGGATGAGATCTATCATGTAATCGAGTTAGTTTTGTTAGGGTTTGATCCCTAGTATCCACTATGTTCTGAGATTGACGTTGCTATGACTTTGCTATGCTTAATGCTTGTCACTAGGGCCCGAGTGCCATGATTTAAGATCTGAACCTATTATGTGTTCATGAATGTATGTGAGTTCTTGATCCTATCTTGCAAGTATATAGTCACCTACTATGTGTTATGATCCGGCAACCCCGAAGTGACAATAATCGGGACCACTACCGATGATGACCGTAGTTTGAGTAGTTCATGTATTCACTATGTGTTAATGCTTTGTTCCGGTACTCTATTAAAAGGAGGCCTTAATATCCCTTAGTTTCCATTAGGACCCCGCTGCCACGGGAGGGTAGGACAAAAGATGTCATGCAAATTATTTTCCATAAGCATGTATGACTATATTCGGAGCTAGTTCTGTGTCACCCTATGTTATGACTGTTACATGATGAACCGCATCTGGCATAATTCTTCATCACCGATCCAATGCCTACGAGCTTTTCACATATTGTTCTCTGCTTATTTACTTTTTCGTTGCTACTGTTACAATCACTACAAAACCCAAAAATATTACTTTTGCCACTATTACCGTTACTTCCATATTACTTTGCTACTAAATACTTTGCTGCAGATACTAAGTTATCCAGGTGTGGTTGAATTGACAACTCAGCTGCTAATACTTGAGAATATTGTTTGGCTCCCCTTGTGTCGAGTCAATAAATTTGGGTTGAATACTCTACCCTTGAAAACTGTTGCGATCCCCTATACTTGTGGGTTATCAGTTCACTATTGGGCCAGTTCGGACAGCCCATGCCGCATACTAGGAAGGCTCCACAAGACTTGGCGCTCAAGCCAAGGACTCTCCTAAACCCTAGGCCTCCGGTGTGTTATATAAATCGAGGTCAGGCTAGTCAATAGGACATCTCATATTCATTACTACAATCTCGTGGTAGATACATGTACTCTGTACTACACCCATATGAATACAATCAAAAGCCGCATGTAGGGTATTATCTCATCAAGAGAGCCCGAAGCTGGGTAAAACCCTGTGTCCATGTTACCATCGCTCCAAGACGCCTAGCTTAGGACCCCTACTACGAGATATGCCGGATATTGAACCGACATTGGTGCTTTCATTGAGAGCCTGCTGGCGGTCGCCGCGGGGCGATGGGAATTCTAATCGTCTCCGGCGCGATCTACGCATCAGTGCCGAGCTTTATGGTTGATGTCGGCATCTTTTGTCGCCGGCTCGACTGGTCACCTTGGCTTAACCAAGGACTGTGCCCTACTAACAATCATCATGTTCGGATGAGGGCCTTCGTCAACATCAACTCCGATCTCTACCATGATCATGGAAGAATCATCCATGGAGCTCGGGGGCTCAACGTCAGCATTGTCCTCGGGCGACCATGCTATTTTTTCAGAACAGCAAACTTGTATCCACTGCCACCACCTCCTCGAGCATCGCTTTGACGATTCCTTCAGTGGAATTGTGTGGAATTAAGTGTACAACAACCATGCCAAATTTCGTCGAGTTCCGATGGAGGAATCTCTGGCAATCTACGATATAATGGAGCCCTGTCAAATCTGGACGGGAATCTGGACGAGTTTAGGGCGTGGTCTCCAGAGCCTAGCTCGGATGTCCTTTGGAAGATCCAACCGTTCATCTGCTGCAGAATTCCCATATATACCACCCCTCCACATTTCAGCTCGATCTGACGGTTTAAACTCCGGGAACCCCGATGAGTGGACCAATTTTCGGATCTATTTTCTGCGCGAATACGAATCCGGCCCGAGTTCATGTTTCTTCATGAACGGAACATTGGACAACCCTTTTGAAGAATTTTTTCTAGGGTATTGTGCGTTGTTTTTAAATATGTACCCATAAAATTTAAGCCTTCTCCGAGGTAATCTTCACCATCACGCCGGTGTCAAACCAGTCCGGCAATATTGCTCCACGGTTGCCGACCTGCGCTAGACACGTCGCCGCTTTGTTAAGCCGAGCTCAACTTCTTCGGATCATCATCTCGGCAAGCCAAACAAGAGTTCGGCATCGCGAAGGATAAATCATCACCAACATCGCCGCCCCACGGATTACACGGAGCGGGCACACCGGCATCGCCGCATGGTCACTTCATCAAGCCGGTATTGACCGCGTCACAAGTCACGACCTGCGTCAGCATGGCCACACTGTTGCTTCTTCAAGCCAATGTCCATCAGCCGAACTGCTTCAACACCTCGGCTGACATGGCAGCTGCAATATCTCCTCACCGACCTGCTCCGCCACCTCGGCTGGACGGGAGACTTGGCTATTTCTTCATCAACAAACTCCGGTGACTTCGGCGTCACCAGCTGACCAGCTTCGTCACGTTAGCTGGACCGAGGGCTTTGTCTCGGAAAGCCAACCTTTGCCAGCATCACCATGCCGTCGCTTTGTCGCCCATCGTCAGGCAATCGGTGTGCGGATCAAGTCCCAATTTTGGGAGTCACCTTTCTTCAGATTGCTACAACAAATAAACCAGGTGTTATTTATCCTAGTAATTTTTGCTTGTTTGGGTTTATTTTTTCCAAGGAATTATTACTCTGGTTTGTTCCATCATCTGTACACAGATCTATCAAATGGTGGCCGCATTAACGACGGTCACATGGTGGTTCGGTCAGTTTCGGTACATAGTCCGGCGAACGCCACATCCGGAACTCGGGCCGACCTGTGAAGTCAAGCTTTGCCACGCCTTTACCGCATCACGCTGACGCCTTGCATCGACATTGACTTCGGCGCCAGGCCACATATCTTTAAATGAATTATCTTGCGTAAATTAATTACACGAGGATTTTTATATAATTATATTATTGTTGTTCACCTGCACTATTTTACATGTGCAGGTAATGGACTTCGACTACCTCATGTGGTCTCTTAGGCAAGCCGACGCCGTCGTCCCAATCGGCGTAAATCGGCTCACGTGATCACCTTGTTGGTCGTGTTGCAATACCTACGTGTTCGATTGCCTAGGGGACTTCGGCATCGTTACGAGAGCTCTACCTCATCGAGTGTTCGGCACACAGGCAATATGTCTTTTATTACTCACTTTGCATAAATTATTAATTATGCAACCTTTTTTTAATTTATTATTATTCCTATTATCTCGGGTTTGCACTATTTTCTATGCACAAATAAAGGATCCGGATCGGGCAGCGCTGTCACCTCTGCGTACCGACGTACCACGTCACCTCGGCTGGACCGAGGGTTTCGTCATCACTTCATTAAACCCACGACGGGGACTTCAGCGTCACACTGCGGGCCTGCATTGGCCGTGCTATGTTGCCACTTCGGAGTGTCGAGCTCTTCGCTCCGCCACCTTGGGACCGGCTTGGGGGCTGAGACCTTGTACCGCCATAAGCTCGGGCCGCGCATCGACACCGAGCACATTAACCAGCTAAGTCACTTTCATGCTCAAAAACTTTTAGTTTAAAAATTTTGTTCGGTTCGACAAAGCATTGCACTTTTTGGCAAAAAGTCATTTGCGGAAAACTTTCTTTGTCAAAGCCTTGTTTGTGACACACAAATTCAAATACCCTGTTTACTTGGGGGCTTCCTTTATGAAGCCTTTTCCTTTTGCATATGATTATACTTGTATGGCTTTGTTCCTTGTTCGTGTATTACGCCACAATATGCACCATGTTGACTTAAGTGTTCCACAAGCTGGGTTGCCTTGCTCCTGTGTTTACCCCTATGTTCCTGATTGTTCGGCTAGGGAGTAAAGGGAGCACCTCTGCGATTGTCACGACCGGGTCATCCGAGCTCGGAGCTCAGACTGGGTGCCGAAAGCTAGTGCTCTTATTGTTTTCAATCATGGTCGGCACACAACGGAACTCATGAGTACAAAAAATCTATTGCACAAGTCTCATAGTAACAATGAGTAACCGAAGAAAGGTATCGGTGGAGGTACTATTTTCTTCGAAGATGCTTCTTACACTTCGTCAGTAATATAGAATAAGTTCCTTGAGCGTGCTTTGTCTGTTACAACCTTATGGCCTGATTGCCTAGTTATCGGAAACACCGTCGATATTCTCGACAGGTGGAGTACATAACACTTTTCAGCCCTTGGCCGAAGAGGGAGAAGCCGACGGTCGGTTAAGACGCGTTTAAAGTTTGGGTGGACACAAATATAATATAAGTACTTCAGTACATACAATCATTATATATAAAATTCTTTTACCCAAGTCGCTTGGGGGCTCTTAAATTAGTATGAGCTGTTTTTCTTCTTAGTCGTTGCAAAGTCTTTTTCTATCACTCCTTTCTCGACGCAAGTGTGTGGTCAATAGCCGGATAGCCTTGCTTCTCTCTAAAGCCGCTCGACTTTAGTTTGCTAAACTAGCCTCGGAGAAGCACTCCGCATTCGGGATAAGGAGGTTGAAGCCGTCGACTGACCCGATTGAAGTCTTGAGATCGGATGTGTCATATTAATGCATGACAGAAACACAAAAAAAATTAAACCAATTTTCGGATTGGCGCCGAACACTTGATCTAGTTCGGACGTCAAGTTTTTAATGAAGTTTTTTTGGTTTTCCAAGCCTATGGCACTTTTAAATTATTTGTGTGTTTCCTGCATAAGTCTCGTAGTGCAACGCCGGACACCTTTAGAGATTCGGCAAAAACATTCTCGAATATTGCTATATATGCATTGGTTTCGAATTGTGTCTTCGGTCAATAGTTGGGTTGCCCGGCTCTTGTGCTTGCCTCCTATGTTCCGCTTTGTTCGGCTAGGTGTGCAATGTGAGAACCACTGCGATTGTGCTTCCAGCTCGCATGGTTAAGCACCTCAGTGGAGAAAGCCAAAAACTGACTATCACAGTAAGCGTAAATTGGTCGGCAATCCGATGAATGTGTTAAATGGCGGGCCGCTCATAACATTGGCCGAAGTGTTTACGGCTTGACCTCGGCTGTCGCCGAACACTAACCGGGGGCTAGTAACTAGCCTCCCAACTTTAAGCTCCTATGACTAAGTGAAAGTTATAAAGCCCGCATATCTGATTGCCTTGTTTCCGCTAACACAACCGCCTCCGGGCACCGAGACGTCGGCTAAGGGTTGTTTTGTTATTGCGGGAACACTCTACGTAGCATCTACAAAGGGGTGGAAGCCGACGAGAGGCCACTTTCAAATGATAAACGGTTGCAACGGAGTCAAAATAAACATTTATCATCAGCCTTTTTATTCAATATACAAAATGCTGCCTTCCGTAATCATCGTTATAAAGCCATAAATATGCATCAATTTGACTTAAGATTTTGGCCAAGCTGGGTTGCCTGGCTCCTGTGCTTACCCCTACGTTCCTGATTGTTCGTCTAGACGGTAAAGGGAGCACCTCTGTGATTGTTACTACCGGGTCATCCGAGTTAGTACCTCAGAATGGGTGAAGCCGAAAGCTAGCAATCTTAAAGGATCACATTGGTCGGCAATGATGGAAATAAAAAATTTGGTTCATTAATACCATAGAGTTTAGGAACTTTCCCCGAACTAAATCCTCAATATTTTCCTCCCACAATGATCGTAGGTGAGTTTTCATGATCATGATAAGCATGACGACCCAAAGAAAGGAATCGATAGCGGGACTATTTTCTTTGGAAGATGTTTCTTACGTTAAAACATAATATAACATATCTCTTCATGTACCCTTGTTTATAAAACCGTATGACCGGATTGCCCTGTTTGCCGTAAAACTTTGCCCTTGTAAAGGCTTTATAAAGTAGGACAAACACTCCCCAGCTACTGACCGAGGAGGTTGAAGCCGATGGTCGGTCAACACAGTTTTGTACAATACGGATCTGAGCATTAATGATGTAAAGTACTTGGATACATAGAATCATTACACATAAAACTTGCGAGTAAAATGCATTTACTACAATCCATCTTTTAAACCCCTTGGGGCCTACCTTGGCGAGCTCGATTTCGACAAGCTCTGCGACGCCCGGATAATCATGCTACAGTAATCCCACGCTAATCATGCCACATCACCTCGGTTACTGTTGCTAACCTCGCAATGATTCGAAACCGTTTCAATATTTAAATTCAAAATAGGTCAAACAACAAAAGTTTTCAAAAGTTGAAACAAAAATGTTCGGGCGGTGCTGAATATTACAAGGGTAATTATGGTGTAGTAAACACATTTTTATAAAATGCCTAAATAATTTCAAATGATTTAAAAACAGAAAGTAAATAGATAAAAGAAAAGAAAATACAAAACCAAAAAAAGAGAGAACCCCCCACCCACTGGACCAGGCGGCCCACCTGGCCCACCTGGTCGCGCCCCCACTCCCTTATCCTCCCCCCCCCCCACTTCCCCTAACCCTAACCGAACAGCCACTCCCCCCCCCACTCGCTTTCCCCCTCCCCCCACGATCCAGATCAGATCGTGGCCCGACCACGCACGCTGCCCCACCGCTGGACCTCGACCTCGCCGCCTCGAACGCCGCTCGATGCGGGAGCCCCTTCGCCGCCTCGACCACGCCTCGTCCTCGCCGGCTCCTCTCGGCCTCCTTCCTCTCCGCCCGCGGCGCCATCGTCTGCTACCTCCTCTTCGACCACAAGCACGAGCTCGGGACCCCGTCGTCGCCGGACTACCGCCACCTCGTCCTCTCCCTCGTCGGACCTCCCCGACCTTCGTCGAGCCCACTGCCCCGTCCCTACGAACACCTCGTGAGCTCCCCTCCTCCTGTCTCCTTGCGCTGCCTGCTCGCGCACGCACGCGTCCGCCCCTGTCTCGGTCTCCTGCGTGACCCCCTGCTCCTCTGCTGCTGCTAGCACCGCCGCCACTACCTCCCGCTCCCCGCGCCACCAGCCGTCGTGCACTCACCCGCATCGCGCGCCCCCTGCACGGCCGCGCACGCTCCTACTTACGCTCACGCGCCGCATTGCCCGCTGGCCCGTTGCGTGGCCGCCCCCTTCTCCCCCCTTGGCACGCTCACCGCTTCCGCGGCTACGCACGCGCCCCCGCCGCCGCCTTGGGCTGCGCGGCTCCCTCTGCCTCCGCGCCGCTCCGGCCTCCTGCAGGTGTCGTGGCCGCCGGTGCCCCGCGGCACTGGGCGGCGCCCGCCCCTCGCCTATGACCCGGTGCCCTCTGTCGCCTTCGTGCGGGTGCGCGGACGCCCGCACCCAGCGCCCGCAAACCCACTAGGCCCTCTGGGCCTATGACGAATGGGCCCCAATGCCCCAGAACGTTTTTTTAGAAAAATAAATAAATAAATAAAACTAAATTTAAGTAATTAATCAATTAAGTTAATTAAACCTGATTAATTATTCTAATTAATCTGTTAGTTTAATTAAACAGTGGTTAGTTTAACCTAACCCTAATCAACCTAATAGAGTATGACAGGTGGGTCCCACTGGACCCATGTGTTAGGTTGACCAGTCAACCCCTGTTGACTGCTGATGTCAGCATGACATCATGCTGATGTCATAAATCCATTTTCGAATTAAATTAAGTAATTAATTAAATTCCAGAAATTAATAAAATCTTTAGAAAATCATATATTTTAATCCGTAACTCGGATTAAATTATTTTCAACATGAAAGTTGCTCAAAACGACGAGACGAATCCGGATACGCAACCCGCTCATCCGCCACACACCCCTAACATATCAAACTCACAACCTTCCCCCCTCCGGCTCCTCTGCCCAAAAACGCGAAACACCAGGGATACTTTCCCGGATGTTTCCCCCCTTCACCGGTATCACCTATCCCTACGTTAGGTCACCTCTAGCACAATGTATTACCGCTTCTTGCTTTTTTACATTTGATTGCTCTGTTATTTATTGTGTTCCCCCTCTGTCGGTGTCAAAACCGGCGGATCTCGGGTAGGGGGTCCCGATCTGTGCGTCAAGGTCGGATGGTAACAGGAGACAAGGGACACTTTATTTTACCCAGGTTCGGGCCCTCTCGATGGAGGTAAAACCCTACTCCTGCTAGATTAATATTGATGATATGGGTAGTACAAGAGTAGATCTACCACGAGATCAAGGAGGCTAAACCCTAGAAGCTAGCCTATGGGTATGATGATGGTTATGATGTGTTCGTCCTACGAACTACAACCCTCCGGTTTATATAGGCACCGGATAGGGTTAGGCTTACACAGAGTCGGTTACATTGGTAGGAGATCTTGAATATCCGCACGCCTAGCTTGCCTTCCACGCCAAGGAAAGAACCTTCCGGGCACGGGACGAAGTCTTCAATCTTGTATCTTCATAGTCCTGGAGTCCGGCTGAAGATATAGTTCGGCTATCCGAACACCCCCTAATCCAGGACTCCCTCAGTAGCCCCCGAACCAGGCTTCAATGACGTCGAGTCCAGCGCGCAAATTTGTCTTCGGCATTGCAAGGCGGGTTCCCCCTCCGAATCTTGTGTACCTGTACGAATAATGTCCGTAGCGCTCCTCGGTCTCGGTGCCCAATAATTGCCGTCTTCCACGTGTTGAACGAATGCGAAAAGCCCGGGGGTGTTTTTATATTCACACCCTTGGTCATATAAACGAGCCGCCTATTTAACGGGATGGGGATCTAGATCCAAACTACATCTTCTTCTCCCCGTGAGTTATCATCAGAGCGTCTCTAGCAAAGGTCCATTCCAACATGGCCAGCCGTCGTAGCTCCTCCCCTCGCCCCTCCAGCCCCAAATCCGGAGACTGGGAGAGTTGCACCATCCCACACAGCGAGCTAGTGTCACTGCAGGCCAAAGGATTCCTTCCCCAAGCATATATGGTCCCGGTCCGAGCCGGACTCGCCACCTACAACGGCGGCAAGCAAGCGCAGAGCACCCCCAATCCTTCTAAAGGAGAGAGGGTGTGCCTCGTCCCTTATTTATTAAGGGGTCTGGGATTTCCAATTCATCCATTCCTCCGCAGGCTTCTGGAGTTCTATGGCCTCCAGCTGCACAACCTCACGCCTGGCTCCGTGCTACATATTGCAGGCTTCGTTGCCCTTTGCGAGCTACTTTTAGGCATCGAGGCTCATTTTGCGCTGTGGAAGAGGTTGTTCTGCTTGGTGCCCCGTTCTCAGAAGGGGTCTATATACCAAGTGGGCGGAGCCGAAATATGGCGCATCGCTGGGACCGGATACCTATCCGGAACCCCAAAGAAGGCGTCCGAGGACTGGCCTTCAGAATGGTTCTACATAGACGACGTCCCGCTACCGGACCCTGTCCGGGTCAGCTTCCCTGAGTTCAGCATGGCTCCCTTAAAGAAATGCTTAAGTTGGTGTCCGCGGAGCTCTTAGAGAGAAAGCAACAGAGACATTCTTTACCTGATGGGCCGGATAAGACTGTTGGCTCATTCCGGACTAACCATGATTGGAGTCATGGCCGCATGTATTATGCGGGGGGTGCAGCCGCTTCAATATAAGAGCCACCCCATGTGGGATTTCAACGGGGAGGATGACGCCACCCGTTACGGCCGCAAGGGGCCAGACACAGTTGCCTCTCCAGTAAAGATTCTAACATCTTTGTACAAGGGAGAAAAGGAGGACTTCCTCCGCATCAACCCACGGGCCGGATTCACTATGTATGAACCTCCAAGTTGGGTAAGTGAACAATTGCACTTCCCGCTTATTTAATGCTCCCATGACTAGATACGTAATCTGGTGATTTCAATGCAGGAGCTTCGACAGGAGGTAAAGGATATCAACAGCTGCCCTCCACAGCCTGAGGACCCAGAATGGTCCCTCGATCCGGACTCCGAAGAGGATCCGGACATATCGGTGGAGCTCATCGACGGGGTGTTCCACCAGTTAAGCAAAGATAATACCTTGGTGGCCATTACGGCTGATTATCCCGGGTTAATCCCGGCCTCCAGGTGACAGAAATCGGAGTGTTTATTCCCGCAAGAGAGATTCCATCCTTACATATTCCGATGTTTCTGACGACAACCGTATTTTACAGGGGAGATTTCCGAGGAGGGAGGCCGAACCTGCGGCGGCTAGCCAACGAGGAGCCGCCGGGCCCCGTGGGGTAAAAAGGGATGAAGTCCGGACTAAGAGTTCGGCACAAAGGTATAACGCGCCCTCTGTCTTCCTAGCGTTATTCTGTCAGGGCATGTTAACATCCGTACTGTTTCCAGGACGAAGAGGCCTCGCCGGACTATATCCGGAGGGGCCGCCAACCGCGCCTCTACCAGCCAGGCCCCAACGTCTGGTCCGAAGGCGGGGACAAACACCAGGCTTGCGTCGGACGCTCCTCCAACAGAGAACGCGGACCGGCTATCTACCACAAATTCAGAAGTGGAGAGCTCCATGAACCATAGGCGTCGCCGGACAGTTCTACGCGACGCTTGTTTCTCTCGAGAGGCCTTAGACGTCTTCAATTCGGGAGATGCGTACCTTCGTTCTGCTCAAGATGGTTTAGCCAGAGCCACGGAGCAGTATGTGAAAGACATACGGGTAAGAAAATTTAAATATATATATACCAGTAGCCCCCGAGACTTGAAACAGTTAAACTAACTGATTTAAGGATCATATAATATGTAGGTTCTTACTGAGAAGAACACCGTGCTGTCCCAGGAGCTGGAAAAGTGCAAGGCCCAACTAGAGGCCGCACTAGCCGCAACAGGGGAGCCCAAAGGGACCCCCTCAGGTATGATATACTTTGAGAGATTAGTATTGTGCGGCTTATGTGCGAATCTGACAATTAATGTTACAGATGGTGCCGGACTAGATCCGGAGAGGCAACAACTCTTACGCCAGTTAAAGGCTGGGGAGAGTACGTTGACAAGGGTGAGGCGAGAGAAGAATGATCTTCAGGATGCCAACACCAAGCTGGATGTTGAACTGAAAGACGTTCGTGGCCAGCTATCTGACTCCACGAAGGAGAATCAGCATCTTCGACGCGGCATATTTAGTAAGTGCTTGAGCGAACCCTTTGAAAAAAAAGGAGTTTGGCGAGGAAGACGAATAACAGAATTATGTCTGTAGGTACGCTCACAGGTCATCCTGCAGAGGAGATGCCTGGTTCTACGGGTGACCTTCTCCCCGAACTCCTACAACTGCACGAACGAATTCGGCAGGCAATGCAAGGGGTTGCCCGGGCCTTATGGCCTGCCCACTCCACGCCCGAGGGCCTTGGAGAGCTTGCGGAGAAGCTGACGGGAGCTCGGCGGCGCATCCGGTTATGGAAGATATCAGCCTGCCGACAAGGCGTGAGGGAGGCCTGGGCCATGGTGAAGACCCACTTTACGAAGTCTGACCCCAATCACATGGCCGAGGTCGGACCAGTGGGGCCTGACGGTAAGGAGATCCCTGTGAGCTTGATGTATGGCCAGGTAGAGCTGGCCGCAAAGTATTCCCAGCAGGACTGTAAATTAGACAGCATGTTAGATGGTATAGAGGAGGAATACAATCAGTCAAGATGACTATGTAATTTATAATTGACATGTGTAATGCCTTCTAGCCGGATTGTAGATCGTTTGTCGTTGCCGACCTTTTCGCTTCGACCTCGGGACCTGACGGTCCGGAGTGTGTCCGAATACCATAACGGCTATATAAAAGCCGGGGTATGCATGGAGACCAGGCATAGGGGTCATTAGTGCTTTATCAGACAAGTGCCCAACTAGTTATGTTATATTACATGGTTAGTAAGAAACATCTTCCAGAGAGAACAGTTCCGTTAAGGGTTCCTTTCGCTGGGGTGGCGTGCCCTAAAGTGCACGTCCGGACTGCAAATGCAGAAGATCATCTGGGGGCATGTATAAAAATAAAAAGGTTCATCTTTAGTTCACCGAATATTCCCTTAAGAACGCTAGCTTTCGGCTTCACCCAGTCTGAGGTACACATCCGGCTTATCCAGCAGTAACAATCGCAGAGGTGCTCCCTTTACTGCCTAGCCGAACAATCGGGAACGTAGGGGTAAGCACATGAGCCAGGCAACCCAGCTTGGCCAAAACTTAAGTCATATCGATGCATATAATGGCGAAGAAAAGGTGCATGCGGAAGTCTGACGCATGCGTTGGGTGTGAAACCCATATAGACAAGCTTCTGTTAAAGAAGCCCCCAGGTTTAAGGAGCGCGGATAGCGCGTCACATAATAAGCCTTTTAAGGGCTAAAAAAGAAAAGAGTAGTAGACAAAGTAAAAAAAAAGGTATAAATGTAAATAATGGACAGAGGAAGGAGACAAACACAGAGTCCAGCGCTAGGCATAGAATCTTCGGAGACGTGTGGCGTTCCATGGGTTCGGCTCGAGTCGGTTGTCCGACGCATCTCGCAGGCGGTATGCTCCACCAGTTAGGACTTGGTCGATTATGAATGGACCTTCCCATTTGGGCTTGAGTTTGTTCTTTTGCTTATCCGGCAGGCGCAGAACTAGTTCACCAACGTTGTAATTTTTGGCCCGTACTTCTCTGCTTTGATATCTTCGAGCTTGCTATTGATAGAATGCGGAACGGGCCTTAGCCACGTCACGCTCTTCCTCTAAGGCGTCCAGGTTGTCCCGCCGATCAAGCTCGGCTTCTCTTTCTTCGTACATGTGCACTCGAGGTGAGTCATGAATTATGTCGCAGGGCAGAATCGCCTCAGCGCCGTACACCATAAAGAATGGCGTGAATCCGGTGGTACGATTTGGCGTGGTTCGCAGCCCCCAGAGTACGGAGTCGAGCTCCTCTACCCAGTGCATATCAGATTCCTTGAGGGACCGCACTAGTCTGGGTTTGATGCCGCTCATGATGAGACCATTTGCACGTTCGACCTGACCGTTAGTTTGTGGGTGATAGACAGAAGCGTAGTCGAGCTTAATGCCCATGTTTTTGCACCACAGCTTTACTTCATCAGAGGTGAAGTTTGTGCCGTTATCGGTGATAATGCTGTGGGGGCCACCATAACGGTGTACAACCCCGGATACGAAGTCTATCACAGGTCCGGATTCAGCCGTCTTGACATGCTTGGCTTCTATCCATTTGGTGAATTTATCCACCATGACCAATAAGTATTTTTTTCTTGTGGGTTCCGCCTTTAAGGGGTCCCACCATATCGAGCCCCCAGACCGCGAAAGGCCAAGTGATGGGGATAGTTCGGAGGGCGTTGGGTGGCATATGGCTTTGGTTGGCAAAGAGCTAGCAACCGACGCACCGTTTGACTAGGTCCTGAGCGTCTGCTCTAGCCGTCGGCCAATAGAAGCCAGTACGGAAAGCCTTGCTTACAAGGGACCGAGCCGCGGCGTGATGGCCACCGAGTCCGGCATGAATTTCAGCCAACAGACTCCGCCCTTCCTCTTCGGAGATACACCTTTGAAGGACTCCTGTAGTGCTTTTCTTATATAGCTCTCCCAGGTGGACTTTATAGGCTTTAGATCGCCGCACTATGCAGCGTGCCTTGTTTTGGTCCTCGGGGAGTTCCTGCCTAGTAAGGTAGGCTAGGAATGGTTCCGTCCACGGGGCGATGACCGCCATTATTGCGTGGGCTGAGGGTGTAATTTCGGTGGCGGGGCCGCCGATTATGTCTGATTGTTCGGCATTGGGTTGTGCGGTTATGCCCGGGCTATTATCCGAGGGTTCCCCTTCCCATGTTACGGATGGTTTGAATAATCTTTCTAAGAAGATGTTGGGGGGGGGACTGCATCTCGTTTTGCTCCAATGCGTGCCAGGACGTCCGCTGCCTGATTATTTTCTCGGGCTATGTGATGGAACTCCAGTCCCTCGAACCGAGTTGACATTTTTAGTACGGCATTGCGATAAGCTGCCATTTTTGGGTCTTTGGCGTCGAAGTCGCCATTTATTTGGGATATCGCGAGGTTTGAGTCCCCGCGTACTTCCAGGCGTTGAATGCCCATGGATACCGCCATCCGGAGGCCATGTAGAAGGGCCTAGTATTCGGCTGCATTGTTCGAGTCCGTGTACATAATTTGGAGTACATATTGGATTGTATCTCCTGTAGGGGACGTCAAAACAACGCCAGCCCCCAGTCCAGCCAGCATTTTGGAGCCGTCGAAATGCATGATCCAGTTTGAGTATGTGCCGTACTCTTTAGGGAGTTCGGCCTCTGTCCATTCGGCGACGAAGTCGGCTAGGACTTGCGATTTAATTGCTCGCCGTGGCTTGTAGGTTATATCGAACGGGAGGAGCTCTATGGCCCATTTTGCTATCCGGCCTATTGCATCGCGGTTGTTGATAATATCGTTGAGTGGTACTTCCGAGGCTACTGTAATAGAACACTCTTGAAAGTAGTGTCGTAGCTTCCGGGATGCCATGAATACCGCGTATGCGATTTTTTGATAATGCGGGTACCGTGATTTGCATGGTGTGAGGACAGTGGACACGTAGTAAACCGGCCTTTGAAGGGGTAAATTATGTCCATTCGTTATCCGTTCGACGACGAGTACTGCGCTAACAACTTGATGGGTTGCGGCAATGTACAATAGCATGGGTTCGCCGGTATTCGGCGCGGCCAGGACGGGGTTTGTTGCCAAGATGGCCTTTATTTCCTCGAGTCCGGCCATGGCAGCGTCCGTCCACTCGAAGTGTTCGGTGCGCCTAAGGAGGCGGTAAAGGGGTAGTGCCTTTTCTCCCATGCGGGAGATGAAGCGGCTTAAGGCCGCCACGCATCCGGTGAGTTTCTGAATTTGCTTGAGATCTTTTGGGACATCCAATTGTGACAGAGCTTGGATTTTTGCTGGATTTGCTTCAATTCCTCTGCCGGATACAATGAAGCCCAGGAGCTTTCCGGCTAGGACGCCGAAAACACAATTTTCTGGATTGAGCTTGATGTCGTATTTTTGCAGGTTGTCGAATGTAAGTCTCAAGTCGTCTACTAGAGATTCGACGTGTCTTGATTTAACGGCCACATCATCTACGTATGCCTCCACTGTTTTGCCGATCTGGTTTGCCAAACATGTTTGAATCATGCGCTGATATGTCGCGCCGGCGTTTTTGAGCCCAAAGGGCATTGTGTTGAAGTAGAATGGGCCGTATGGCGTGATGAATGTTGTTGTAGCTTGGTCGGATTCTGCCATCTTTATTTGATGGTAACCGGAGTATGCGTCGAGGAAACACAGGGAATCGTGTCCTGCGGTGGCATCGATGATTTGATCATTTCGAGGGAGGGGAAAGGGATCCTTTGGGCAGCCCTTATTAAGGTCTTTGAAGTCGACACATAGGCGCCAGGATTTGTCCTTCTTTGGTACCATTACCAGGTTTGCTAGCCAGTCCGGGTGTTTGATATCTCTAATGAATCCGGCCTCCAATAATTTGGCTAGATCCTCTCCCATGGCCTGTCTCTTTGGTTCGGAGAAACGCCGAAGGGTTTGTTTGACAGGTTTGAATCCTTTCTGGATATTTAAGCTGTGCTCGGCCAGCCTGCGTGGGATTCCTGGCATATCTGAGGGGTGCCAAGCAAAAATATCCCAGTTCTCACGTAGGAACTCGCGCAGTGCGGCATTTACATCAGGGCTCAATTGTGCCCCGATGGAGGCTGTTTTATTCGGGTCCGTTGGGTGGACCTGGAATTTGACTATTTCGTCTGCTGGTTTGAAGGATGTGGATTTGGATCTCTTATCGAGTATCACATCATCCCTGCTAACCGTGGATCGCAGCGCCGTTAGCTCTTCGGCCGCTAAGGCTTCAGATAGTGCCTCGAGGGCCAATGCGGCTGTCTTGTTTTCGGCGCGGAGTGCTATGTCCGGATCACTAGCGAGAGTGATAATTCCGTTTGGCCCAGGCATCTTAAGCTTCATGTACCCGTAATGGGGTATGGCTTGGAAAACTGTGAATACCTCTCGTCCTAATATAGCGTGATATCCGCTTCTGAACGGGGCCACCTAGAACGTGATTTGTTCGGACCTGTAATTATCCGGCGTGCCGAATACCACATCTAGTGTGATCTTTCCGGTGCAGCACGCTTCCTGACTGGGGATTATTCCTCTAAAGGTTGTGCTGCTTCGCTCAATGCGGTTCCAGTGTATTCCCATCTTTTGAAGGGTTTCCTTGTAGATGAGGTTCAATCCGCTGCCTCCGTCCATAAGTACCTTTGCGAGGCGACAGCCGTCCACTATGGGACTGAGAACCAATGCGGCTGGCGCTCTGGCTATTCGGAATTTAGGTTTGTCGCTCGCATTGAAGGTGATGGCAGTATTGCTCCATGGATTTATGGTCGCTACTTGGTAGACTTCGGAGAGGTTGTGAAGTGTTCTTTTTCGCATGTTATTTGATGCGAAAGTCTCGGAGATTGTGAGAACGGTACTGAAATTCTCGGGCTGGTTTCCTTCGACCTCTGGACTTAGGAGGTCCTCGCCAATTTTGGCCACCTGCCGGAGTATCCAACATGCCCTGAGGCTGTGAGTTGGGGTGGCATCCTCCGTACTATGAATCTTGCAGGGTCCATCGAGCCACCTTTCTAGCACGGTTCCGTGCCCCCTAGAGGGTTTTGATTTTTTATTTAATCTGTGCGCTTTGCTGTAGTGCGCGCTTTTGATTCGGACGGGATTGCTATTCAAGGCCGGATTATCCCAAAATTTAATTTCGGTTTTCCGAGCACTTTCCATCGCACAGTATTTTTGTACTATGGACGCCAAGTCAGCAAAGTGCGTAATATTACGACGACTTATGGCGTTGAGTATCCCCTTGTCCGTGCAGTTACTGCAGAAGATTGAAATCGCGTCTCCCTCGTGGCAGTCCTTTATCCTGTTCATAAGCAGGAGGAATCTGGCCCAGTAATGATGCACTGTTTCTTCGGGCATCTGCTTGATTTGGGAGAGATCGCTTAAGATCGGACGGGCGGAATTCATTAGATCTGATACTTCGCCCGGTTTGCTATTCGGAGGCCGAACGACCTCCGGATTCCGAGATCCGGAGTCCTGTATGTTTTCCGGTTTGCCTGGTTCCAAGCCCAGGTCTTGGGTTGTATCCTCCCCTCCGTGGATATTCGGCATGGAGGGTTCCGGAATTCGGACGTAACTGGTCCTTAAGATTGATGAAGGGTCACCGCATTGTGTTTCCACCACAGCAACATGATGGGTGGCTTGGGGAGAGTTGATTTCCCTTAGATCGGGTTTAGGCCCAACCTGGTCGTAGTTTGTAGCGACCCCCAAGGCGGCGATGCGATCCAGGAGCTCGTTTATGGAGGAGAGCTCCACCGGGTCTAGCTGCTCGACCAATTCCGAGCTGACGCGGAGATTGTTTTCGATGACCCGAGAGGTCACCGTCGGCGTAATGGCCGAACGGGCGGTCATGAGAAAACCACCCAGCCGGAGGGGTTGGCCGATAGCCAAAGCTCCCTCAGTGACGGCGCCGTCTTTAAAGAAGGGAAAAGGCATCCTTCCCGATCGCGACGGCACAGAGGAACTCTCAATGAAAGCACCAATGTCGGTGTCAAAACCGGTGGATCTTGGGTAGGGGGTCCCGATCTGTGCGTCAAGGTCGGATGGTAACAGGAGACAAGGGACACTTTATTTTACCCAGGTTCGGGCCCTCTCGATGGAGGTAAAACCCTACTCCTGCTAGATTAATATTGATGATATGGGTAGTACAAGAGTAGATCTACCACGAGATCAAGGAGGCTAAACCCTAGAAGCTAGCCTATGGGTATGATGATGGTTATGATGTGTTCGTCCTACGGACTACAACCCTCCGGTTTATATAGGCACCGGATAGGGTTAGGGTTACACAGAGTCAGTTACATTGGTAGGAGATCTTGAATATCCGCACGCCTAGCTTGCCTTCCACGTCAAGGAAAGAACATTCCGGACACGGGACGAAGTCTTCAATCTTGTATCTTCATAGTCCTGGAGTCCGGCTGAAGATATAGTTCGGCTATCCGAACACCCCCTAATCCAGGACTCCCTCACCCTCCGTTACTTCTCTCCGGTAGACCCTGAGACCGATGCCTGTACCCCTGTGATCGACTACATCAACGACCCCTACTTCTTGTCTGAGCAACCAGGCAAGCCCCCCCTTGATCACCAGATATCGCCTACTCTACTCTATACTGCTTGCATTAGAGTAGTGTAGCATGTTACTGCTTTCGTTATTCCTATCCTGATGCATAGCCTGTCCTTGTACTACTGTTGTTACCTTTACCTGCAATCCTACATGCGTAGTATAGGATGCTAGTTTTCCATCAGTGGCCCTACATTCTTGTCCGTCTGCTATGCTATACTATCGGGCCGTGATCACTCGGGAGGTGATCACGGGAATATAATTATATACATAATACATGATACATGTGGTGACTAAAGACGGGTCGGCTCGTAGGAGTACCCGCGAGTGGATCTTTGAGGCGAAGTGACAGGGCAGGTTCAGACCACCTAGGAGAGAGGTGGGCCTGGCCCTGTTCGGCGTTCGCGGATACTTAACATGCTTAACGAGATCTTGGTATTTGATCTGAGTTTGGCCATTTGGTCTATACGCACTAACCAACTACGTGGGAAAGATATGGGCACTCAGCGTCGTGGTATCAGCCGAAGCCTTCATGACGTCAGCGACTGAGCGGCGCGCGCCGGATTGGAACGTAAGCCTGCTCTTGTATTAAGGGGGCTAGTTCTGCTTCCGGCCGCCCTTGCAACGTGCAGGTGTGCTCAGGGCGATGGGCCCAGACCCCTGCGCGCTTAGGTTTAGACCGGCGTGCTGACCTCTCTGTTGTGCCTAGGTGGGGTTGCGACGTGTTGATCTACCGAGGCCGGGCATGACCCAGGAAAGTGTGTCCGGCCAAATGGGATCAAGCGTGTTGGGTTATGTGGTGCACCCCTGCAGGGAAGTTAATCTATTCGAATAGCCGTGTCCCTCGGTAAAAGGACGACCCGGAGTTGTACCTTGACCTTGTGACAACTAGAACCGGATACTTAATAAAACACACCCTTCCAAGTGCCAGATACAACCCGGTGATTGCTCTCTAACAGGGCATCGAGGAGGGGATTGCCGGGTAGGATTATGCTATGCGATGCTACTTGGAGGACTTCAGTCTACTCTCTTCTATATGCTGCAAGACGGAGCTGCCAGAAGCGTAGTCTTCGACAGGATTAGCTATCCCCCTCTTATTCTAGCATTCTGCAGTTCAGTCCACTGATATGGCCCTTTACACATATATCCATGCATATGTAGTGTAGCTCCTTGCTTGCGAGTACTTTGGATGAGTACTCACGGTTGCCTTGTTTCCCCTTTTCCCCATCTCTATACCCGTTTGCTGCAACCAGACGATGGAGCCCTAGATCCAGACGCCACCGTCGATGACGACTCCTTCTACGCTGGAGGTGCCTACTACTACGTGCAGCCCGCTGACGACGACCAGGAGTAGTTAGGAGGATCCCAGGCAGGAGGCATGCGCCTCTTTCGATTGTATCCCAGTTTGTGCTAGCCATCTTATGGCAACCTTGTTTAACTTATGTCTATACTCAGATATTGTTGCTTCCGCTGACTCGTCTATGATCGAGCACTTGTATTCGAGCCCTCGAGGCCCCTGGCTTGTATTATGATGCTTGTATGACTTATTTTATTTGTAGAGTTGTGTTGTGATATCTTCCCGTGAGTCCCTGATCTTGATCGTACACATTTGCGTGCATGATTAGTGTACGATTGAATCGGGGGTGTCACAAGTTGGTATCAGAGCCTACTGCCTGTAGGAATCCCCCTTTCCAACTCCTTGGCCGAAGTCGAGTCTAGTCATTGAAAAACTTTTACTAACATGGTTGTGCGGCTTATAGGCCCACGTCGCCATTGGATGGTAGTAGGATCTTTTATTCCTCGACCTTTACTCTAGGACTCTGAACTCTCTTCTATTCGGGTTAAATAATTTTACTAACTCTGAGTCTAGGTTCTCGTAAATAGTTCTCCCGGAGAGCCCCTTCAGTCCAGATGACCGCCTGTTGTAGCAGAAATATTTGAAGATACTCTCCGATGTTTCCCCGAGACCCTTGTGCCCTTCGCCGTTGCAATTCCATACCACCGATAAATCCCATGGAAAGCTACATACACTTGCCGTCCATAACTTCATTTCCACTTGTTTTGTTATTACAAGATACCCTGAATTACTTCGGATGTTCCGAGAATCCTTTGTGTCTGCTGCCTTGCAGCTCCTTTTCCTCATGAATACATGTATGAATAATTCCTCACACTTACCGAGGATTCGTTCATCCCCAATTGTTTAGGTGTTACGCAAAATTCTTCGAAATGCCATCCGATCTTCTGAAATCCTCAGTAGCCTATTGCTCTTGGTCTTCTTTACCTGCTTGCATAATGGTTACCTCCATATGTCAAGCAATATCCATTAAAATACTTTGTGATCAACATTCTGATCCTGTTGATTCAACTTGCGTGTGAATGCATACAATCATCAGTTATTCCCTGTAAATTATCCTTCCTGCTCGGACGTCATTTTGAACATGAGCTGGTTATCGACCAATCAAATTGTCATCAATTGTAACCCTAAGTCTATTCGACTTATCCATTTTTAATCAGACTGTTGGCTTCTGATCCCTTGATTTGAAAATCATAATTCGTTTGCATTTGAGCTTTGAATTAGTCAGTTGATTCTATAGTCTGATCTCCTTGCATTGTTTCTTCCTCTGGTTGAGTACCGATGCTCAAATCAGATCCTTTCTGGACCACCGGATCCTTTGTTGGATTTTATCCGATAGCGTCCTTCATATTCAATCCCTTTGGAAGTTCTTTCTCCATTGGTAAATCCTATCCTCTGATTGACCAACCATGCTCTGCTTTAGAGCTTGTGGTATTTACTATTGAAGCTTGTGGTATATGTTTCCACGATACCCTGACGGGTTGAACATATGCCTTTTTCTAATCTGTGTGAACCCGGAAACTACTACGGGTCATACTCTACTGGGGTTATGACAGATAAAGTTTCAACACCACAACTTCGTTGAAGGCGAGAAGTAAATGAAAGGTTATGCATTAAAGAAGTGGGAGTCGACCTTGAACTTTGTGTTCATGCCCATGGACACGATGTAGATCCTATCATAAAAGCTTCTTGTAATAATAATTGTTTCCTTGTAATATCATATGGTAACTGAGAATTGACCCCTTTGCAATCGTGGTTCCGGCCATGTTCTCCTTTAAATACCATTTCTCGGACAAGTTGAAGTACTTGTCTTCTGCAGATCTTTGCACCTGTCCAACCTTTATTTCTGATCTTCCTCGAGTATTAACCTCTGGTATCTCGAGGACTGTGTTGCTTCCTGCGAGTCTTCATCTAGTAATGTTCCTCACCGATATCGGATTCCCCCAGGTTTTGAGTTATTAAACACTCAAAGACACCAATAACTGAACCAAGTCCACACTCCGATTCAATAACTCTAAGTAATTTTCGTCGCTTACGAGTTTAATAATCCTTCAAGTTATTCCTAGCCTGACCGGCTATATCATTATTATGCTAAAAATTTAACTGTGCTACCTGGTCCTTTTTCCCGGAGCACAAATTTCGACGGTGAGCTAATCTTACGTCGATCTTCCTCATCATATCATTTCTCCCTGAACAGCAAACTTGATTTCGAGTTTGTGTCATACCCATGGTTCAAATAACCTTTCACTTCATCATTCGTTTGACTTGATGTCATCATCGATCGATCGATTACATCTTCATGGAATCTCTCGACAATTGTGTCGTGATCATCATCACCATTCTGAGCTCTTATAGGATACCAATCGAATTCGTGATGAGAAATACTAGCCTTTCCCCTCGATGATTTGTGTTATCATCGACAACATTCTTGCCTTCCCCCAACACAAACTTGTCCATGTTTTGAGTTGTATCTTGATTTCATTGCTATCTAGCTTATATTATGTTCTACCTTGACGTATTGTCGTCTTTTATGTCAAGGATGTTGTGAGAATTGCTCCACCTCTTAAGAATTCTTGCTACAGTGATGCTTCTCGCCATCACCATTCCTTCTTGGGTATTCATGTTGATTACAACAGGGGTACCAACAAGTGAGCGGTGCTATTTCGATTCTGCCCTTCTAGCAACCTTATTGCTTTGAATTTTAATGGTCGACATTTCATTCTTAGACCATTGGTTATTGAATCACCATTCTAACCTTGATTATGCTACTAAGTCCGTACTTTGGGTGCACCTTCAATCAATGTTTAATTGTGTATGTTTTCCTCGATCATACTTCATTATATCATTTGATCTGACAAATGTTATCTCCTTGTTCACATAACTGTGGAAATCCATCCTTTTGGATACCTCATTGAATTATCGCTGAGTCCATCAGCCACCTCCTCATCCTCTCCTTGGCTTAATGATGAATCCCTTCTTGTATCCAGAGTCTGACTTTTGCTTGAAGACCATGTCAATGCTATCTCGAAGCATGTCTGTGGAACTCTGATTTTCAATAAAAACATTTGAAGCACAATGCTAAATTCTCTTTATCAATTATCTAAACACCGTTGTTTGGGTAATGTCAAGAAATTCCTCTCCCCTTACCTAAAGGGTTTTCTACGTTATATCCTGTCATGTATATCATGCCTTGCTTGTCCTTGGGAAGGTATACCCCGAAATATGTGTTTAAACACATTTTCCTTTTCATTGTTCTATTTAATCTGATGATCACCTTTTCCTATCCATTGTTTGGTTTAACTTTTATTGTGATCTATATGATCTAAGCGGTAATATTCTTCTGCTTAAGTAAACACCTAGGTGTGCAATCGTGTCAGTAAGACCTTGTTACTATTGTTGATGACATTACGGTAGCCACCGATGGACGAGAACCTTGCCTATTGGTCCGCCTCGTTCAACGAGCAGGAAAATGGTTCTCTTCGTCCCTCGCCCCTGGTACCGACGTTGTTGCCGACATAATCGACAGGCTACCCTCTGACATGTCTTGCTATCATGACCGTGCAAGATGTCAGTCCCCTTCCTACTTTTAACCACATGGTGGGCCCATAATCCACAGTTCCATCGAAACCTGACTCTCCTGTGCACCCCTGTTCCCAAAGTTATTCCTCACGCGTAGCCTCGTATGTAATTCATGGACCATCGTCCTAGTGATTTATTCTGGTAACAGCCACATTACTTACTCACGTTGCTTTCGACCCCTTTCACACCATGTTTAAGGCATCGAACGATTGCCTGCCCGCTCGAAACTTCACCTAATACCTCCCGACTTTGCTCTCGATATTTTCTTAAGTTTAAATTCGAGAGTTACTTCCGCCACCTTCCTCGATGTTATCGACCTGATAGTCGACCTTGTAAAGGCCTGTTCTCCTGGAATGCCCACCCTTTATTCTTTCGTAAGTACGATGGAGTTCCTGAAGAAACGACGCCGACTTCATCATGATGACCTAAACCAGAGAAATGAAGACATCAATATATTGGACCAGCCTCTTCGAGAAGAGCAGGGCAGAATGAGAAGACCCGCTAGATTCGTTACCAAACCTTCCCCCTTTCACTACCTCTTAAATCTCGGGACGAGATTTCTTGTAGTGGAGGAGATTTGTGACGCCTGGATAATCATGCTACAGTAATCCCACGCTAATCATGCCACGTCACCTTGGTTACTGTTGCTAACCTCGCGATGATTCAAAACCGTTTCAATATTTAAATTCAAAATAGCTCAAACAACAAAAGTTTTCAAATGTTGAAACAAAAATGTTCGGGCGGTGCTGAATATTACAAGGGTAATTATGGTGTAGTAAACACGTTTTTATAAAATGCCTAAATAATTTAAAATGATTTAAAAACAGAAAAGTAAATAGATAAAAGAAAAGAAAATACAAAACCAAAAAAAAGAACCCCCCACCCACTGGACCAGACGGCCCACCTCCCCAGGCCGGCCCACCTGGCCCAACCGGCCGCGCCCCCACTCCCTTATCCTCTCCCCCCACTTCCCCTAACCCTAATCGAACAGCCACTCCCCCCCCCACTCGCTTTCCCCCTCCCCCCCCCCCCACGATCCAGATCGGATCATGGCCCGACCGCGCACGCCGCCCCGCCGCTGGACTTCGACCTCGCCGCCTGGAACGCCGCTCGACGCGGGAGCCCCTTCGCCACCTCGACCGCGCCTCGTCCTCGCCGGCTCCTCTTGGCCTCCTTCCTCTCCGCCCGCGGCACCATCGTCTCCTACCTCCTCTTCAACCACGAGCACGAGCTCTGGACCCCATCGTCGTCGGACTGCCGCCGCCTCGTCCTCTCCCTCGTCGGACCTCCCCGACCTTCGTCAAGCCCACTGCCCCGTCCCTACGAACACCTCGTTAGCTCCCCTCCTCTTGTCTCCCTGCGCTGCCTGCTCGTGCACGCACGCGCCCGCCCCTGTCTCGGTCTCCCGCGTGACCCACTGCTCCTCCGCTGCTGCTAGCGCCGCCGCCACTACCTCCCGCTCCCCGCGCCACCAGCCGTCGTGCACTCACCTGCATCGTGCGCCCCCTGCACTGTCGCGCCCGCTGCTGCTTACGCTCACGCGCTGCATCGCCCGCTGCCCCGCTGCGTGGCCGCCCCCTTCTCCCCCCTTGGCACGCTCACCGCGTCCGCGGCTACGCACGCGACCCCGCAGCCGCCTTGGGCTGCGCGGCTCCCTCTGCCTCCGCGCCGCTCCGGCCTCCTGCAGGTGTCGTGGCCGCCGGCGCCCCGCGACACTGGGCGGCGCCCGCCCCTCGCCTGTGACCCGGTGCCCTCTGTCGCCTCCGTGCGGGTGCGCGGACGCCCGCACCCAGCGCCCGCAAACCCACTAGGCCCTCTAGGCCTATGACGAATGGGCCCAGCGCCCCAGAACGTTTTTTTAGAAAAATAAATAAATAATAAAAATAATAATAATAATAAATTTAATTAATTAATTAACTAAATTAATTAAGTTAATTAAACCTGATTAATTAATCTAATTAATCTGTTAGTTTAATTAAACAATGGTTAGTTTAACCTAACCCTAATCAACCTAATAGAGTATGACAGGTGGGTCCCACTGGACCCACATGTCGGGTTGACCAGTCAACCCCTGTTGACTGCTGACGTCAGCATGACATCATGCTGATGTCATAAATCCATTTTCGAATTAAATTAAGTAATTAATTAAATTCCAGAAATTAATAAAATCTTTAGAAAATCATATCTTTTAATCCGTAACTCGGATTAAATTATTTTCAACATGAAAGTTGCTCAGATCGACGAGACGAATCCGGATATGCAACCTGTTCGTCCGCCACACACACACCTAACATATCAAACTCACAACTTTCCCCCCTCCAGCTCCTCTGCCCAAAAACGCGGAAGACCGGGGATACTTTCCCGGAAGTTTCCCCCCTTCGCCGGTATCACCTATCCCTACGTTAGGTCACTTCTAGCACAACGTATTACCGCTTCTTGCTTTTTGTTACATTTGATTGCTCTGTTATTTAATGTGTTCCCCCTCCGTTACTTCTTTCCAGTAGACCCTTAGACCGATGCCGGTACCCCTGTGATCGACTACATCGACGACCCCTACTTCTTGTCTGAGCAACCAGGCAAGCCCCCCCCCCCCTTGATCACCAGATATCGCCTACTCTACTCTATACTGCTTGCATTAGAGTAGTGTAGCATGTTACTGCTTTCGTTATTCCTATCCTGATGCATAGCCTGTCCTTGTACTACTGTTGTTACCTTTACCTGCAATCCTACATGCATAGTATAGGATGCTAGTTTTCCATCAGTGGCCCTACATTCTTGTCCGTCTGCTATGCTATACTATCGGGCCATGATCACTCGGGAGGTGATCATGGGAATATACTTATATACATAATACATGATACATGTGGTGACTAAAGACGGGTCGGCTTGTAGGAGTACCCGCGAGTGGATCTTTGAGGCGAAGCGACAGGGCAGGTTCAGACCACCTAGGAGAGAGGTGGGCCTGGCCCTGTCCGGCGTTCGCGGATACTTAACACGCTTAATGAGATCTTGGTATTTGATCTGAGTCTGGCCATTTGGTCTATACACACTAACCAACTACGTGGGAAAGATATGGGCACTCAGCGTCGTGGTATCAGCCGAAGCCTTCGTGACGTCAGCGACTGAGCGGCGCGCGCTGGATTGGAACGTAAGCCTGCTCTTGTATTAAGGGGGCTAGTTCTGCTTCCGGCCGCCCTCGCAACGTGCAAGTGTGCTCAGGGCGATGGGCCCAGACCCCTGCGCGCTTAGGTTTAGACCGGCATGCTGACCTCTCTGTTGTGCCTAGGTGGGGCTGTGACGTGTTGATCTTCCGAGGCCGGGCATGACCCAGGAAAGTGTGTCTGGCCAAATGGGATCAAGCGTGTTGGGTTATGTGGTGCACCCCTGCAGGGAAGTTAATCTATTCGAATAGTCGTGTCCCTCAGTAAAAGGATGACCCGGAGTTGTACCTTGACCTTATGACAAATAGAACCAGATACTTAATAAAACACACCCTTCCAAGTGCCAGATACAACCCGATGATCGCTCTCTAACAGGGCATCGAGGAGTGGATTGCCGGGTAGGATTATGCTATGCGATGCTACTTGGAGGACTTCAGTCTACTCTCTTCTATATGCTGCAAGACGGAGCTGCCGGAAGCATAGTCTTCAACAGGATTAGCTATCCCCCTCTTATTCTGGCATTCTGCAGTTCAGTCCACTGATATGGCCCTTTACACATATATCCATGCATATGTAGTGTAGCTCCTTGCTTGCGAGTACTTTGGATGAGTACTCACGGTTGCCTTGTTTCCCCTTTCCCCATCTCTATACCCGTTTGCTGCAACCAGACGATGGAGCCCCGGATCCAAACGCCACCGTCGATGACGACTCCTTCTACACTGGAGGTGCCTACTACTACGTGCAGCCCGCTGACGACGACCAGGAGTAGTTAGGAGGATCCCAGGCAGGAGGCCTGCGCCTCTTTCGATTGTATCCCAGTTTGTGCTAGCCATCTTATGGCAACCTTGTTTAACTTATGTTTGTACTCAGATATTGTTGCTTCTGCTGACTCGTCTATGATCAAGCACTTGTATTCGAGCCCTCGAGGCCCCTTGCTTGTATTATGATGCTTGTATGACTTATTTTATTTGTAGAGTTGTGTTGTGATATCTTCCCGTGAGTCCCTGATCTTGATCGTACACATTTGCGTGCATGATTGAATCAGGGGCATCACAAGCTCTAAGCTCTTTTAAGAGATCTTTATTCTCTTTCCGAGAAGTTTGTGTTAAACACAACAAAATTTTCTGTCTAACGGATATTGATCCTTAATTCGGCAACCCGTGCCCACATTAAGGCTCGGGGGCTACTGGGCTTTGCGCTCATTATTTACAAATATTATAGGGGCATATCGATCCCCTGATCTGGTATTGCCACCCAACCAGTGGCTCGGGGGCTACTGCATTGCCTATTCAATGCAGAAAATTCAAAGTGCTCAGCGTTCGACATAAACCGAACTATGGACAAGTGCGTCTTCGGACGACAATACGTACCATATGGGACTTATCCGGCATCAAGCTGATATATTACGTCGACTTCTCACGATCCTTTCTCAGGGGCCCGTCCGCCGATCACTATTACCTCTAATATATTACACTGTGTTTCTATTCCTATGTATGCTGCCGAGCTAGGAGTTGATCCTCAGGCCGATTTCACGACCTGAGTCTCAGAAGCTACTATGATCAACGGTTTCATATTTTCCTTCAGGTGCATCTCGGATTTCAGGCCGACAGACACCTTGAGGGCTACTGGCAATACATCTTGTCAGCAAATAAATGTATACGCATCGGAAATAAAATCCACAAACAATCAGCCCATGACCGAGGTGTTGAGCCACCTCGGAAGCAGCTCGGATGCGAGTGGATGGCTCCTTAGAGGGTATTTCCGGCATTAAGCTCAGCTAAAACTTTTTTGAGCTAAGGTAATCTATGACACCTCGGATGTAGTCTGGCGTTGGAGCTTGGACACAGTCCGGCGTTGGAGCTCGGATACATTCCGGCGTTGGAGCTCGAAAGCGGTCCCGCGTTGGTGCTCGGCTGCAAAAGATACCTCAAATACAGTCCGACGTTGGAGCTCGGACGCAAGAGGACACTGCCGCCCGGGAACAACTTCAAACCCGAGGTGTGGCATAAAAATAACTAGGCATTGATAAAGGCCGATAACTTAAAGGGGCTCCTCGGATACCCGACGTGTAAACTCTTCGGATTTACTTCGGCGATCCTCAAGATCGAAGATGAGAAGATTTGTTAAACCAGTTTTCAAGACCGACGACCGAAGATGAAGAACAGTTCGGAAGAATCGAGGAGCATCCCCAACTCGAAGACCGGTTCAGGGGACTACTGACGGTGTCCTGGACTAGGGGTACTCACCACATCGTCTCCCGACCAGCTGGATCGGGCCGAGGACCCCCATGGCGGTTCACTATTGGGCCAGTTCGGACAGCCCATGTCGCATACAAGGAAGGCTCCACAAGACTTGGCGCTCAAGCCAAGGACTCTCCTAAACCCTAGGCCTCCGGTGTGTTATATAAACCGAGGCCAGGCTAGTCAATAGGACATCTCATATTCATTACTACAATCTCGTGGTAGATACATGTACTCTGTACTACACCCATATGAATACAATCAAAAGCAGCATGTAGGGTATTATCTCATCAAGAGAGCCTGAAGCTGGGTAAAACCCCGTGTCCATGTTACCATCGCTCCAAGACGCCTAGCTTAGGACCCCTACTACGAGATACGTCGGATATTGAACCGACACTAGGGGAGATCAATGATAGGGTAGAGAAACCCTAATTAGGTCGTTAGCTTGGCTCGATTCACTTGTAGCTTTGGTTATTTTATATAACTAAGAAGGTGAACCCCACAAACATATTTATCTTGACGTGTTATTATGTCATCACAACGTGCAATAATGCGTGGAAAATGGTTCACCTCAGCATGCAACCATGCATTCAAAAAGGCTTAACTAGGGTTTCTCTACCCTAATTTTATCAACAACAACAACAAAGTCTTTAGTCCCAAACAAGTTGGGGTAGACTAAAGGTGAAACCCATAAGATCTTGTAACCAACTCATGGTTCTGGCACATGGATAACAAACTTCCACGCACCCTTGTCCATGACTAGTTCTCTGGTGATATTCTAGTGCTTTAGATTCCTCTTTACGTACTCCTCCCATGTCAAGTTCGGTCTACCCCGACCTCTCTTGACACTATCGGCACGCTTTAGCCGTCCGCTATGCACTGGCGCTTCTGGAGGCCTGCGCTGAATATGCCCAAATCATCTCAGACGATGTTGGACAAGTTTCTCTTCAATCGGTGCTACCCCAACTCTATCCCGAATATCATCATTCCGGACTTGATCCTTCCTTGTGTGGCCACACATCCATCTCAATATGTGCATCTCCGCCACACCTCATTGTTGAACATGTCACCTTTTAGTCGGCCAACACTCAGCGCCATACAACATTGCAGGTCGAACCGCCATCCTATAGAACTTGCCTTTTAGTTTTTGTGGCACTCTCTTGTCACAGAGAATGCCAGAAGTTTGGCGCCACTTCATCCATCCGACTTTGATTTGATGATTCACATCTTCATCGATATCCCCATCCTTCTGCAGCATAGACCCCAAATATCTAAAGATGTCCTTCTAAGGCACCACCTGCCCATCAAGGCTAACCTCCTCCTCCTTCTCGCGCCTAGTAGTACTGAAACCACACCTCATGTATTCGGTTTTAGTTCTATCAAGTCTAAAACCTTTGGTTCCAAGGTTTGTCTCCATAGCTCTAACTTTCTATTGACCCCGTCCGACTATCAACGACGAGCACCACATCATCCGCAAAGAGCATACACCATGAGATATCTCCTTGTATATCCCTCCTGAACTCATCCATCACCAGAGTGAAAAGATAAGGGCTCAAAGCTAACCCCTGGTGCAGTCCTATTTTACTCGGGAAGTCATCAGTGTCGCCATCACTTGTTCGAACACTTGTCACAACATTATCGTACCTTGATGAGGGTAATGTACTTTGTTGAGACTTTATGTTTCTCCAAGGCCAGCACATGACATGTCGTGGTATCTTATCATAGGCCTTCTCCAAGTCAATGAACACCATATGCATGTCCTTCTTTTTCTCCTTGTATCTCTCCATGACTTGTCGTACCAAGAAAATGACTTCCATGATCGACCTCCCAGGCATGAAATCAATCTAATTTCTGGTCACGCTTGTCATATTTCTTAAGCGGTACTCAATGACTCTCTCCCATAGCTTTATTTTATGGCCCGCCAGCTTAATTTCACAGTAATTAGTACAACCTCTGAACATCCCCCTTGTTCTTGAAGATTGATACTGATATACTCCGTCTCCATTCCTATGGCATCTTATTTGCCTGAAAAATGAGGTTGAAAAGTTTAGTTAGCCATACTATAGCAATTATATTATGCCACCTATACTAAACAAATACTCTGTAATTATACAATAATCATATGTAGTTTCGGTTTTAGTTCTTATATCTTGATTCAAATGTTCATGTTCATGTAACCAAATCTTTTTGAAATATATTGCAGGCAATTCTGGCAGCGACGCGCATCATATCTATTTTCTCCATACGAACTATTTCAAATTCTTTCTGTCAGCAACCCTGCAGGCGTCGACACTGAAGACACACCAGAGAGCACTGTAGCAGATCAAGGCGTTGTGGGATGTTGAGTGGTTCCCTCTACCGAAATTCAAATCACTAGTTCGATTCATACAAATCCATGGCGAGGGCGAGCAATTCCGGTGAGTAGCTCACATCTGGTATCAGAGCCTCCGTCCTGGAGCTTCCAATCCACCCCCACCGCACGCGCTACAGCGACCGACGGCGACGCCAGGCGATGGAGGAACTCAGCCCCGAGAGCCGCACCATTTACGAGCTGCTTCGTCACGAGTTCGCCGACGACCTGGATCGGAAGCTGAAGACTCAAGGTGAGACGCTCCTCCAATCCATGGGCAAAATTATCGACGCGAAAAAAAAATCTCTCTAACATGGTCAAAAAAATTATCGACGCGAACAACACCACCCTCGACAAGCTCATGACCGCGCGGGCGGACCGCATCCGGGACGAGGATCGCCCTCGACCTGGAGCAATTGAGGACGGATCTGTACAAGCACGAGGAGACTGAGCCGGATCCGAAGGCCGACTCCAACCAAGGCTCGCGCAGTGCTAGGCAAGGTCATGGATGCATGATCAATGCCCTTGGCTTCGACAACGAACACCGGGGGAAGGCACATAATGTTTCTGTCTGTGAGTTTCTGTGAGTTTCTGTCTGTGGTTGCTTCTGATCATTCATCCTTTTCTTCTCAACTGGAAATGCCCAAATTCGATGGCTCCAATCCCCGTCTCTGGCAAAATCGGTGTGAGGACCAGTTTCGTCTATGGAACACACCACAACACCGATGGATTTCTCTGGCAACAGCTCAGTTTGAAGGCACGGCAGCTAGATGGTTGGAGTCTGTTTAGTGGCGCATGCCAAATTCATCCTGGACTAAATTTTGTAGTGCTTTGCAGAGCAGGTTTGGTCGCAACCAGCATCAGACGCTTCTCAGAAAGCTATTCCGCATCGCTCAGGACAGCACTGTGGAGGATTATGTTGAACGTTTTGCAGAGCTTTATGATCAGTTAACAGCATATGAGGACGCTCCAAACTCCCTCCATTACACTACCAGGTTCCTAGATGGGTTGGAACCCGGAGTTCGGATAGCTGTTGCATTACAGAAACCCAAAGACCTTGATGCAGCCTATGAACTGGCGTTACTGCATGAGGAATTGGGGGAAACTCTCAGTAGTTCATTAGGATCAGTGTCTAGGAGAAGTACTACTGTTCCTTCTTATGGCAACAGTAAGGGCAGGCCACCAGAGGAGAGGAAGGACACTACTAAAAGTACTTCAACTGAGGATAAATGGTTAGCTCTAAGAAACTACAGGAAATCCAAGGGTTTGTGTTTCGTGTGTGGAGAGAAGTGGGCAAAGGATCATGTCTGTAAGTCTACAGTTCAGTTGCATTTTGTGCAAGAAATGATTGAACAGATGCAGTCCGCTTACAGTGAAGAATCTGAATCCGATAATGATCAACAGTCAGTTTCTTCAGTCCACACTATCAAGCTGTCGGTAGCAGCTTTGGGCAGGGAACCAAAGGCACCAGTGCTGCAACTGGAAGTCATACTACAAGGCCAAGTACTGTAATTCTTAGTAGATTCTAGAAGTACACATTCCTTCTTGGATGCCAAGTATTCTTCTATTCAGGGTGTTTATCCTATCAAACCCATCACAGTTACTGTTGCAGGTGGAACAACAATCCAGTGTCTGCATCAGATGAATGACTGTAACTGGCAATGCAATGGCCATGGGTTTTCCTCTGATTTCAAATTATTGCAGTTACAAACCTATGATGGAATACTGGGATTGGATTGGCTTGCACAGCATAGTCCGATGTATGTTGATTGGGTAGAAAGGTGGATGTCATTTACTAAGGAGGGCCAAACTGTTACTCTGCAAGGAAATTCTTCTGAAGAATCTAGTTATACTTGTGTAGCTCTTTCTGCTATTCAGATGGGAGAATCAGATCCAATACCTCCAGAGATGCAATTGCTTGTCGAGGAATTTGCTGATGTTTTTGCTACACCAACCGAGCTTCCTCCCAGAAGGCATTGTGATCATAAAATTCCTCTTATTCCAGGGGCAAGGCCTATATCCATGAGACCTTATAGAATTGTGCCACAACTCAAGGATGAGCTGGAGAAACAAATTAAAGAAATGCTCAAAGCTGGAATAATCAGGCCTAGCAACAGTCCATTTTCCTCTCCAATACTACTAGTTAAGAAAAAAGGTGGAGAGTGGAGGCTGGTGATTGATTACAGAATGTTAAATGCCATCACTCTTAAGGGCAAGTTTCCCCTGCCAGTTATTGATGAGTTGCTAGATGAGTTGTCAGGAGCTGCTTGGTTTACTAAACTGGATTTAAGAGCAGGTTATCGTCAAATCCGACTAGCTCCAGGAGAAGAATATAAAACTGCTTTCCAAACCCATGATGGTCATTATGAATTCACTGTATTGGCCATGGGGCTTGCTGAAGGACCTGGCACTTTCCAGGGGGCTATGAATACTACACTCACTCCTACTAACAGGAAAACTACTCTCTGTTTCTTTGACGATATCATGGTTTTCAGCAAAACATATGCAGAACACTTGAAACATGTCAGAGAGGTGCTCTGTCTTTTGAGAGCTGATCAATGGAAGGTTAAACTCACTAAATGTGCTTTTGCCTAACAAAAGATTAATTATCTGGGTCACACCATTAGTGCTGAGGGAGTTTCAACAGATCCTAGCAAGGTAGAGACAGTTCAGAACTGGCCTACTCCCAGCAATGTCAAAGAAGTCAGAGGATTCCTAGGGCTCAGTGGATATTACAGGAAGTTTATCAAACAATATGGTATTATTAGCAGGCCCCTGACAGATCTGTTAAAGAAGGGGGTTCTTTTTTGTGGACTTCTATTACTGATGTAGCCTTCAATACACTCAAGCAAGCCCTAGTGGAAGCACCAGTCCTGGCATTGCCACAATTTGATAAGCCCTTTGTGATTGAAACAGATGCATGTGACACTGGAATAGGAGCTGTTTTAATGCAAGAAGGACATCCACTGGCTTATGTAAGCAAAGCTCTTGGCCCTAAAAATAGAGCACTGTCAGTGTATGAGAAGGAGTATATGGCTATTTTATTAGCTGTAGAACAATGGAGGTCTTATCTTCAAATGCAGCAGTTCACTATTAAAACTGATCAAACAAGCTTGATACACTTGTAGAATCAGAAGTTGCACACTGTCTGGCAACAGAAAGCTCTCACAAAATTAATGGGAATGAACTATCAAATTGTTTACAAGAAAGGGATTGACAACACTGCAGCTGATGCACTTTCTAGGAAACCACATCCTCAAGTTTTTCACATATCCAGAGCTCAACCAATGTGGCTAGAGGAAATTGTTAACAGTTATGCTCATGATGATATTACTGAAATTTTGCAGCAACTATCTGTGGACCCAACTGCTAAACCTAACTATCAGCTTGTGCATGGTCTCCTGTGGTATAAAGGGTGTATTTGGATTGGTAAAAACCTGGAACTGCAGCATAAGATCTTTTCTGCATTCCATGACAGCCCTGTAGGAGGACATTCAGGGTTCCCAGTTACTTACAACAGGATCCATTCCCTGTTTCGTTGGGCTGGCATGAAAGATTTTATCAGGAACAAGGTGCAATCTTGCATGGTTTGTCAACAAGCTAAAGCTGAACGAGTACATTATCCAGGTCTTCTTTCTCCATTACCTGTTCCTAAACGAGCTTGGGAAACTGTTACTATGGATTTCATTATTGGGTTGCCAGTTTGATTGCATTCTATTGGTTATTGACAAATTCACCAAGTATGGTCATTTCATGGCCCTGCGACACCCGTTTACTGCTCAAAAGGTTGCAGAGATTTTCCTGGATAATGTTTACAAATTACATGGTATGCCTGAACTCACTGTCTCTGACAGGGATCCTATTTTTACCAGTAACTTCTGGCAGACTCTTATTAACAGAACTAGAACTCACTGGAATATGAGCTCGGCTTATCATCCAGCTACTGATGGACAGACTGAGCGAGTTAATCAGCAAGTGGAGTGCTATTTGCGGAGTTTCATCAGTTCTCACCCTACTAAATGGAGTAAATGGTTGTCGCTCTGTGAGTTCTCGTACAACACTAATTGGCATTCTGCTGTGGGGAAATCACCATTTGAATTTTTGTATGGACAACCTCCCAGGTATTTTGGTATTTCTCCATCAGACACCATTCCTCCTTTGGACATTCAATAGTGGTTGCAAGATCGACAGGTTGTAGTTGAGTCTGTCAGGCAACACTTGCGGCGAGCTCAACAGAGAATGAAACAGTTAGCAGATAAACACAGGACTGAGAGAGTTTTTGATGTGGGCGAGCTGGTTTTCCTTAAGTTGCAGCCTTATGTCCAGTCTTCAGTGGTGCACCGAGCAAACCATAAGTTGTCTTACAAATACTATGATCCTTACAAGATAGTGGGCAGAATTTGGGAGGTGGCTTACAAGTTAGAACTTCCGGAGGGCAGCAGGATACACCCAGTCTTCCATGTCTCACAGCTGAAGAAAGTGGTTGCACCGACCTGTCCTATATCAAGCACATTACCCTTTGTTAACTCTCATTTGCAGATTCCTGTCCGTGTGCTTCAGAAGCGTGTGCGGCAGAAGGGCAAGCGCACCGTCGCACAAGGGTTGATCCTGTGGAGCGATTCTACTCCTAAAGCAGCGACATGGGAGGACCTGGAATCACTCAAGCAACAATTGCCCCGGGCTCCGGCTTGGGGTCAAGCCGTTTCTCAACGGAGGGGGGATGTCAGCAACCCTGCAGGCGTCGACACCAAAGACACACCAGAGAGCACTGTAGCAGATCAAGGTGTTGCCGACAACAGGAAGCAAGATGCAGAGCCCGCGCTACGGCCCAAGTCTTCACGGCCCAAGAACCTTCCCCAGTGGCTTGCAGGCCCGAACTGGGCCCGTTGATTGTGTGTAACGTTAAATAGACGTCTCTCTCCATCGAGAGGAGTTGGCTAGGATTTGGACGGCTGAGGCTGGTGGCTTGTATCGGATAGAGGTGCGGGAGGTTGGGTGGTTCCCTCTACTGAAATTCAAATTACTAGTTCGATTCATACAAATCCATGCCGAGCACGAGCAATTCCGGCAAGTAGCTCACACTTTCCCTGCCAAAAAGAAAACTAATTCAAATTCCTGGGCTCCATTTTGCGCTCCGGCCTGGCCCCCAAATTGCTGGACACGGCCCTACCCATAAGCGCAGCACCTGCGCGTCGCGAAATCCGACAGTCCTCCCGGTTTCGAATCAGAGATTCCCCACCTCTCTCGCACGCTGTCTCTCCGGGAGGAGGACGACGGAGGCGCGGCCCAGCACGGCACGGCTACCGGAGCTGGCTGATCGGCGGTTCTATTAGGGCCGGATGCAGCAGAATCCCGCCGAGGCCATGGAGGTGTCCGCGCCGTCGGAGGCCGAGGCGCCCAAAGATGCGGGGCCGTGGCTAGGGTTCTGGGAGGTGTCGCGGCGGCGGTTGACCCCCGACGACCCCTTCTTCGCCGCCGGCGACATGGAGCGCGAGCTACTCGCCAAACACGTACGTCCCCCATGCCCCTCCCGTCAAGCCGATTTTAGCCAATGATTTATTGATTGTTCATGAGCGTCTAGCGGAAGATCTTCTGGATTTGACAGATCCCCAAATCAAACCAATTTTAGCTGAAGATTGCTATCTTGTCCTTGAAGGAGTAAACTGTGTCATTTTCATCCATTTGGAATCTTGCTTAGCGGTTTTCCTAGAGCATCAAACTGTTCGATGCTATGAATTTAGTGGTACAAACACTCTGCACTGCAGGATCGTGAGTTTTGCGGGTTAATTTTGCAGAAACTGGGTGCCCTTGACCGTGGAGTCACAAGGAACTTAGAGTAGCTTATATCTACTGAATTGCGGATTTCATTCTGCTCCTATGTTTCCTTCAATTAGTATTGTTTCATTCCTATGTTGTACATCGCTCTCATACTTAAAGTGGTTTGGCATGTGTATGCCCGTGTGTAGGTTGCCCTGGATCTCTCGGATGATGACCGGTACCAACTTGAGAAGATGGATGTGGCGAGCGTGAGGTACTGAGGCAGTTGATGATCTTTGCATATCATTTTGTTGTTCACCAGTGATTGGTACTAGATTGTACTTCTTCTTGTTTGCCCACAGTATGTTAAGTATCGACTATCGACGTGATTTCGTATTCATTTGAACTCGATCTGAATGCTACCTTAACACAAGACATATGACGGAACAGGGACCTATGATTAGTGGATCATAGTGCAATGCAGTTGATTCTATTTCCATTCCTATATGTGTAGTATCCACAATACTGATCTGACAGGTATGTGTGATCACTTATGCATTGATGATCATAGATGTAGAGGCGGCAGAGTAACATAGTTAAACAAACACTCGGTATTACCTTGTCTTGATCATAGATGTAGAGTGGCGACAGAGTAACATAGTTAAACAAACACTCAGTATCACTTTGTCTTGATTATGACTATGACACATAAATTGAAATGGGGTGTATATATGTATTTGCATTATCAGACACATAAATACATTGCGCGCAATAGGTATAATTGTTTGAACAAATGACAGTCGTATGTTTAAAAACTGAACTCTTCTATACTAGTCTGTTATGTGAACTTCATAGAACGATGCGTGAGTACTTTGTCCTGGCACCTGCTAATACATGCTGTACTGCAGCGAAATTTTCCCTCTGCATGTTATGAACTACAACATATAGTTTGGTCCTGTTCCATTGTTCTGTTTATTCAGTCATTTGTCTAAAAACTCCTGCAGCATGGTGTGTTGTCCAATTGCTGGTTGCGGTGTTCATCTAGATTGCTTGGAGGACTTTGAAGACCACTACAGCACTCGGCATACTGCTTCATGCTCTGTATGTTCAAGAGTGTACCCAACATCAAGGTTGCTGAGTATTCATATTTCTGAGGCGCATGATTCCTTCTTCCAAGCAAAAGTCGCTCGTGGTTTTCCGATGGTAATGTAATCCATCATAACAATGCATTTCTCAATATACTTACTACTTAAATTGCACAATAGCCGATTTGTACACAATCTCAATATTCCCAGTAGTGTCCTTTTTATGATTATATGAAGATATTTTATACTATTTATCAACTGCAGCATCAGTCAGCATTCATAAATTATTAGATTTATTTCATATAAACAAATCATCAGGGTTAGACACAGGCAAATTTACAGAACTAACTTGGAGAACCATATGTATGCTGAGGTGTGCATTTTTCTTCTTCTGAAACAGTATGAATGTTTGGTGGAGGGTTGTGGGGAGAAGTTGAAGACGTACAAAAGTCGGCAGCAGCATCTTGTTGATAAGCATCAATTTCCGAACTCATTTGAATTTTTCAAAAGGGCACAACCTTCCCAGCGGCACCGTCAGAAGTATCATCGAAGGCAAACTGCTTATAAGGGGGAAGAGACAAGGGATACTGTCATGGACGTTGATGGAAAGAATCAAAGGCAATCGAAATCGAGATATCGGCCGAAACAACGTGATCATAAGGAGCCGAAAGAAAATGAACATGGTCACAAGGAGTCGAAAGACAATGAACATCACGAGAAGGAGGCCAAGGAGAGCGACATGGAGGTCGAACAGAAGATTGATGAACTCTCCTCAGCTGTATCAAGGCTGAGTACTGCTGATTCGGTGCCGTCGAGCGTAACCTTTGGCCATCGTCGTTCTCGTGGTCTTACTTTTGTACCAAGGTCTATTAGGCAGAACAAGCAGGTCTCTCAGCCAGAAGCAAATTGACAATTCTTCAACGGATTATCAATCTTTAATACGGATTTCCCTTGTACTTGGACGGTTAAAGTTTGCACCATATTTGTATCATGATCAGTGTTTTTTTTTTGGGTTGCCTATTTGGTCTTCTAGGTGCTATCATCTTTGCTTATGGATGTGCTTGATTTATCTTCATGATGTTAGAGCATCCCTAATACTCTCTCCGTTCCATAATGTAGTGTGTATATAGATTTAAAAAATAAATCAAACTTTGTAAATTTTGACCAAGTTTATAGAAAAAACTATTTATATATCAAATATAGTATAAAATATGAAACTACATCTAATGATGTACTCCCTCTGTAAACTAATATCAGACATTTTAGGTCACTATAACTACATCTTATGATGAAACTGATGATATATGTTTGGCATTCTAGGTGTAAATATTTTTCTTCATAAACTTGGTCAAAGTTTGTGAGATTTGACTTAAAAAAAATCTGTATCCACTAACTACAGTACATTATAAAACAGAGGGAGTATATTGCCGAAAATTGATGATCCTCACAAAGAAAGTGTCACTTGTGGAAGTTTTAGAAAGGCTGAACGGCCAAACTCTACTGAGCCAAATTCGTGAAGCAGGCCCTGTCTAGGTAGTAGACCAAACCTTTGTAACTTACATTTTTGTTAAAAAAGTAATTCCAAACATCAAGACTGAAATACCATATCCTCACCCATACAAGCAAATTGTTTGCTCACGGTAACATAGGCTGTATTTTTTTTCCTTCAGGAAGCACAACTGTGCTTCTCGTAAAACACATGCAAAAAATATCTCAATGGAACGCCCATCACGCGACACATGGCGGTGGTTGAGCGCACCATTTGCACGCTCCCAGGCCCAAGAAAGTGACCTCTGCTTGAGCCCTCTAGGTGTAACCTTTAATTACTTGCTCCCAATTAGCACCCTCAGCACCAACCGCCAGGAATATGTGCCACCCGTACCGATTCCTATTAGAAATCGCCTACAACGACCCCTATTGAGCCAGTCCAACAATGTAGCCAAGCATGGGTGAGATATGGTGTAAAGCTTGATAACATCTAGCCGCCAGAAGGAAACACTCCTTTGATCAGAGTGAGATATGGTGTCATTTTAATCAATTACGCGTCTCATGCTTAACTCACCGTTTGAAGCCTTGAAGAATCGATATTGTTCCAACAGATAACCGTATATAGCTGAGGGGGCCATTGTCCCCCCCCCCACACACACATAATCGCTGTTGCAGTTTTAAAAATTGAATAATAGATATGCGGATTATTATAGTTCATTATATTTTATACCCGTTTTATAACATGTAAGTACTCGTTGGTAGGCTCGTGGGTTTCTGTTTCGTCACTCCACGGGTTAAATATTTACGTAAATTCTGAGTGCATCAAAGTGAAAGGATAAACTACATATAGGCATTGCTAAATTTAATAATGGCTTACGAGTTTGATTTCTGCTCCGTGGCTCCCAGCATAGTGCAGGTTTTCGATCATTATGAAATTTTCTGCCAACAGATGAATAGCAAAATAAGTGAGTCGCTAATTGCAAATGTATAGAACATCTAAATTCAAAGGCTACTAGATACCCATTAGTCGGTAATACCTTATCGCGGGCCCTTCCACTGACGACTGAAGTGGGGCACAAGGAGGCAATTTCTTTAACAACTTCACGCATCTGATTATATGGAACAGGGGTAAGAAAGACCTACAAATATCAAGTAACATGCAAGAATTTTTCTTTTCATTATATTTACTTCGCTGGACATGTATGCCTCGTCAGGATTATCTACTATTGGCGATAGTGTTCGTCGTAGTCCAAGAAGAGGGCTATCGTCTTGCCCTGCCAGTTGGTTGTGATTTCGTGAAAGGAATCGATAGCAGAAGGACGTTTAGCCTGCAATAAAGCAAACATTAGATATAGTATCATCGTTGGCAAAAGAATGGAGCATGGGGAAGTGTTGACTAAGGCAAGGGCTAGGCAGAACTGAGTTTTACTTATGGACAGAACATTAGGAAGCAGAAAAATAGTTGTTGTAAAGCTTGATAACATCTAGCCGCCAGAAAGAAACACCCCTTTGATCAGAGTGAGATATGGTGTCATTTTAATCAATTACGCGCCTCATGCTTAACTCACCATTTGGAGCCTTGAAGAATTGATATTGTTTTCCAACTGATAACTGTATATAGCTGAGGGGGCCATTGCCCCCCCCCCCCCCATAATCGGTGTTGCGGTTTTAAAAATTGAATAACAGATATGCGGATTATTATAGTTCGTTATATTTTATACCTGATTTATAACAGGTACGTACTCGCTGGCAGGCTCGTGGGCTTCTGTTCTGTCACTCTGCAGGTTAAATATTTACGTAAATTCTGAGCGCATCAAAGAGAAAGGAGAAACTACATATAGGAATTGCTAAATTTAATAATGGCTTACAAGTTTGATTTCTGCTCCATGGCTCCTTGCATAGTGCAGGTTTTCGATCATTATGAATTTTAATTTTTCTGCCTACAGATGAATGGCAAAACAAATGAGTCACGAATTACAAATGTATAGAACATCCAAATTAAAAAGGCTACTAGATACCCATTAGTCGGTAATACCTTATCGCGGGCCCTTCCACTGACGACTGAAGTGGGGCACAAGGAGGCAATTTCTTCAATAACTTCACGCATCTGATTATATGGAACAGGGGTAAGAAAGGCCTACAAATATCAAGTAACATGCAAGAATTTTTCTTTTGATTATATTTACTTTGCTGGACATGTATACTTCATCAGGATTATCTACTATTGGCGATAGTGTTCCGTCGTAGTCCAAGAAGAGGCCTATCATCTTGCCCTGTCAGTTGGTTGTGATTTCATGAAAGGAATCGATAGCAGAAGGACGTTTAGCCTGCAATAAATCATACATTAGAAAATGCTTTGCATAAGTCGGTCAAAAAATAACTAAAAAGTATGATTATGCAAATGTAGACTTTTAGAAGACACATTTTCATTCAAATTCAGAAAATCACAAGTAGGAATGTATGATAACATGAATAAATTTTTCCATAATCATACTTTGCTAAACCCTAACCCTAAACCCTAGTTTCAAACCCAAGATTTCCTTTGTTGGCTTTGCATGGGAACAATGAACAAGAGCATGCATCAAATCCTCCTCTGTGGCTCTGCAAAGGTCACAAGGAGAAGATGTTCTGATATATCGATATCACATGTTAGCGTAGTCAGGGAGAATTCCCTGTAGTGCCCGCCACCAGAAAACCCAAACTTTCGGGATAATTTTGAGCTTCCAGAGAGCTGTCCATACCTGTTTTTGTGTCGATCAAGTGTCTGCTATCGTCCCTTCCTCTAGAGCATGTTGCTCATTTCGAGTCACGAGAGCGCAATAAGCCGATTCACAGGTATTTGCTAGATCTCTCTAGAACCCAAGCCAATAAATCCTCTCCACCTCCAACCTGGATAGGAATATTCAAAATGGCCTCGGCGTCCGGTGCTAGAAAATTTCTTCTTACAAGTTCAACATCCTATGTCCATGTATGAATGTCAATAAGCTTAGAGACCAGGTTAATAGGGTCATTGCACTGACGTCCCATCGGCTTGAGTGTTGAAGTAGTGGTTTGGTTGCTGCCCACACGTTCAACGAGCCCCATCTCCAACGCTTGACTGCATATCGGCAGGCAATTGTTTGGTTATTTCCGGCCAAGCACATACGTACCAAAGATGGAGTCCAGAGACAAAAGTCGGAAATACGTGTCAGTATAAGTTGTTTTTAATTTTCTCACACCGAGTCACACAGTTGCTTCCTAGACCACAATTCATATGGTCCCAATTCACGTTAAATAGGGTACCATCTAAATCCGTTGAGACGACACCATATGAATTTTGGTTTGGCAAGAAACCCAAGATATGGTTTCTTAAAGTCTGGGGTTGCGATGCTTATGTGAAAAAGCTTCAACCTGATAAGCTCAAACCCAAATCGGAGAAATGCGTGTTCATAGGATACCCAAAGGAGACTGTTGGGTACATCTTCTACCACAGATCCGAAGGCAACATATTCGTTGCTAAGAATGGATCCTTTCTAGAGAAGGAGTTTCTCTCGAAAGGAGTGAGTGGGAGGAAATTTGAACTTGATGAGGTAATTGTACCTTCTCCCAAATTGGGAGGTAGTTCATCATAGAAATCAGTTCAAGTGATTCCTACACCAATTAGTGAGGAAGCTAATGATGATGATCATGAAACTTTAAATCAAGTTACTACCGAACCTCGTAGGTCAACCAGAATACATTCCGCACTAGAGTGGTATGGTAATCCCATTCTGGAAGTCATGTTACTAGACCATGATGAACCTACGAACCATGAGGAAGCGATGATGAACCCAGATTCCGCAAAATGGCTTGAGGCCATAAAATCTGAGATAGGATCCATGTATGAGAACAAAGTATGGACTTTGGTTGACTTGCCCAATGATCGTCAAGCCATAGAGAATAAATGGATCTTCAAGAGGAAGACGGACACTGATAGTAGTGTTACTATCTACAAAGCTAGACTTGTCGAAAAAAGTTTTTGACAAGTTCAAGGTGTTGACTACGATGAGATTTTCTCACTCGTAGCGATGCTTAAGTCTGTCTGAATCATGTTAGCAATTGCCACATTTTATGAAATATGACAAATGGATGTCAAAACTGCATTCCTTAGTGGATTTCTTAAAGAAGAGTTGTATATGATGCAACAAGAAGGTTTTGTCGTTCCTAAAGGTGCTAACAAAGTGTGCAAACTCCAGCGATCCATCTATGGACTGGTGCAAGCATCTCAAAGTTGGAATATACGCTTTGATAAAGTGATCAAAGCATATAGTTTTATACAGACTTGTGGTGAAGCCTGTATTGACAAGAAAGTGAGTGGGAGCACTACTGCCTTTGTGATAAGTATATGTGAATGACATATTGTTGATTCGAAATGATGTAGAATTTTCTGGAAAGCATAAAGGAGTGTTTTGAAAGGAGTTTTTTCAAAGAAAGACCTCGGTGAAGCTGCTTACATGTTGAGCATCAAGATCTATAGAGATAGATCAAGGCGCTTGATATGTTCTTTTCAATGAGTACATACCTTGACAAGATTTTGAAGTAGTTCAAAATGGAAAAGTCAAAGGAGTTCTTGCTTGTGTTGCAAGGTGTGAAATTGAGTAAAGACTCGAAACCCGACCACGGCAGAAAATAGAAAGAGAATGAAAAGTCATTCCATATGCATCAGTCATAGGTTTTATAAAATATGCTATATGTGTACCTGACCTATTGTGTACCTCACCATGAGTTTGGCAAGAGGGTACAATAGTAATTCAGGAGTGGGTCACTGACAACGGTCAAAATTATCCTTAGTGGAATAAGGATATGTTTCTCGGTTATGGAGGTGATAAAGAGTTCGTCGTAAAGAGTTATGTTGATGAAAGCTTTTACATCAATCCAGATGACTCTAAGTCTCAACCTGGATACATATTGAAAGTGGGAGCAATTAGCTAAAGTAGCTCCATGCAGAGCATTGTAGACATAGAAAATTTGCAAAATACATACGGCTCTGAATGTAGCAGACCCGTTGACTAAACTTCTCTCACAAGCAAAACATGATCACGCCTTAGTACTCTTTGGGTGTTAATCACATGGAAATGTGAACTAGATTGCTGACCTTAGTAAACCCTTTGGGTGTTAGTCACATGCTGATGTGAACTATTGGTGTTAAATCACATGACGATGTGAACTAGATTATTGACTCTAGAGCAAGTGGGAGACTCAAGGAAATATGCCCTAGAGGCAATATAAAGTTGTTATATATATTTCCTTATATCATGATAAATGTTTATTATTCATGCTAGAATTGTATTAACCGGAAACTTAGTACATGTGTGAATATATAGACAAAACAAAGTGTCCCTAGTATGCCTCTACTAGACTAGCTCATTAATGAAAGATGGTTAAGTTTCCTAACCATAGACATGTGTTGTCATTTGATGAACGGGATCACATCATTAGGGGAATAAATGAGCGAGCAGCGTTGGAACCTTATCCTCTACTTTTTTAATGAATAAATGACCTTATCCCCTTATGCCCTTTTGCAATGTAGTCCCTTATATTCTGTCTGACTGCAATCCGTTATGTGGCGCCACATCACCCTTTTCTGCGGGACCCATCAGTCATAATCATGATTAAAACGAGCGAATCAGGTGACTAGTGTTTTTTGCAAAAAAAAATTAGACTCGGAATTAGTGGTTTTTGGCACAAAAGTGTAGAACTATGGTTCCTGCAACCCTAGCCTTCAATGTCGACGTTTTTTGCAATTCACTCCAATTCACAAATCCATTTGATAGACAACAAGCACGCAGCCTTTGCTTTCCCTGTGCAGGGTTTGTTATTGTTGTAAAGGAAGCAACAACAACAATTCCTTCTTCCATGTTGTGCCTCATCATGGCTTCTTTCTTCTTTAGCATGGCTGCATCATTTGGGCCACTAAAGCCCTTCTCGCCCTTGTGATTGTGAGCTAGTTCTTGATGCTTCCTAACTCCCAAATGGCCATACAACTCACGCTTCGACTCATTTCATGTACCCTTTACAGTATGTATTCCTCCTCTTCTTTCTCCACGTCCTCCTCTCTTTGTATTGCTGGTGCTGGTCATCTCCACCTGCCTCTCCTTGCTCCTCTCAAACCTTAGACAACTGGTCAAAACCAGCAGCCACAAAACTTCCATGGAGGTGCTTGCTCATTGGAAGAAGAGCACCGTGTCACAAGACGAGGTGTCCGAGGATGCGCGGGAGGATTTGGCTAGAAGCTTGTTGGGGTCTTCACATTGCACTAATGAAGTCTTGGTGTCTGATGACGACGACAACAACGATGATAGTCTCATTGAGATCTCCCTTGTTGATGGGTACTCTGTGGGGCAAGAGGAGCAATGTCCGTGGAAGAAGGAGAAGGACCTTCTCGTCGACTTCCTGCCGGAGTTGGTTCTCGACAAGAAGGACTTCATGGACATCCTGTCGGAGATCAGTGAGGAGGAAAACATGATCAAGATTGACATTGCAAGGTGCTCCATCAAGTGCTCAAACTTCGGCATCAAAGCATGAGCTCAGCAGAGGTTTGGTGAAGTTAAAATCTTTCTGTGAATTGCTCCGGAGCTCTCATCAGGGCAAGGGAGTAGTATGTAACGCCCTCGATGCGGCTATATCTCCCATGTGTCGAAGCACGACTTAGAGGCATAACTGCATTGAAAGCAATGTCGCAAGTGAGGTAATCTTCACACAACCCATGTAATACATAAGGGAAAGAGATACATAGTTGGCTTACAATCGCCACTTCACACAATACATGAGTAAAGCATTACATCATACAGATACAATCAAGGTCCGACTACGGAACCAAAATAAAAGAAGACTACCCCAAATGCTACACAGATCCCCGATCGACCCCAACTGGGCTCCACTACTGATCAACTGAAATGAAACAACACAATGAACAAGATCTTCATCGAGCTCCTCCTTGAGCTCGGGTGCGTCACCTGCACGGTTTCATCGGCATCTGCAAACTGGTTTTGGAAGTATCTGTGAGTCACGGGGACTCAGCAATCTCACACCCGCGAGATCAAGACTATTTAAGCTTAAAGGTAGGACAGGGTAGTGAGGTGGAGCTGCAGCAAGCGACTAGCATATATGGTGGCTAACTTACACAAATGAGAGCGAGAAGAGAAGGCAAAAGCACAGTCGATGAACTATGATCAAGAAGTGATCCTGAAACTACTTACGTCAAGCATAACTCCAACACCGTGTTCACTTCCCGGACTCCGCCGAGAAGATACCATCACGGTTACACACGCGGTTGATGTATTTTAATTAAGATCAACTTCGGGTTTTCTACAACCGGACATTAACAAATTCCCATCTGCCACATAACCGCAGGCACGGCTTTCGGAAGTTCAAACCCTGCAGGGGTGTCCCAACTTAGCCCATGATAAGCTCTCGCGATCAACGAAGGATATTCCTTCTCCCCGGGAAGACCCGATCAGTCTCGGAATCCCGGCTACAAGACATTTTGACAGTAATAAAACAAGTCCAGCAAAGCCGCCCGATGCGCCGACATCCTGATAGGAGCTGCACATATCTCGTTCTCAGGGCAACACCAGATAAGCTAAGCATACAGGTACCAACATAACCCAATTTGCCAAGGGGCGGTCCCGCACGGTGCTCTAGTTTGGACCAACACTTAGACAAGCATTGGCCCGGGGGGGCTAAAATAAAGATGACCCTTGGGTTAATTACTCCCAAGGGAAAAATAGGTGGTGGTGAGGCAAATGGTAAAACCAAGGTTGGGCCTTGCTGGAGGAGTCTTATTCAAAGCGAACTGTCAAGGGGGTCCCATAAATCACCCGACCGCGTTAGGGACGCAAAATCCGGGAACATAACACCGGTATGACGAAAACTAGGGCGGCAAGAGTGGAACAAAACACCAGGCATAAGGCCGAGCCTTCCACCCTTTACCAAGTATATAGATGCATTAATTAAATAAGATATATTGTGATATCCCAACAAGTAAACATGTTCCAATCAAGGAACAAACTTCATCTTCACCTGCAACTAACAACGCTATAAGAGGGGCTGAGCAAAGCGGTAACATAGCCAAACAATGGTTTGCTAGGACAAGGTGGGTTAGAGGCTTGGTTTAACAATATGAGAGGCATGATAAGCAAGTGGTAGGTATCGCAGCATAGGCATAGCAAAAGAGCGAGCAACTAGCAAGCAAAGATAGAAGTGATTTCGAGGGTATGGTCATCTTGCCTGCAAAGTTCTCAGGGTTGTCGACGGCTTGATCCTCGTAAGCGTTCTCAACAGGTTCCTCGTTCACGTACTCGTCTCCCGGCTCTACCCAAGGCAAGAACACAAGCAAAGGGGACAAACATCAACCACGATGCAATACGCAAGCAACATGATGCAAAACATGCACTACAAGAAATATGTCAACTTGTGACCACCACTATTGGTCACTGAAAGGTCACAAATTTCCATTTGCGACCTTTTTGTGACCAAAAATAGAAGGTCAAAAGCTGGCCGTCATAAACTGACTATAGCGACCTTTCTTCTGGAATGGTCGAAGACGTTTACGACCAAAATAAGCCTACTGTGGCGTTTTGGTCACTAGCAGCCTCCCCAGGCCACGTAGGCATCCAGCGTGGCAAGCTGATGTGGCACAAGATTCAGCCCGGTCCAATTCGGTGTTTATATGGGCCGAACCCGTTAATCCGGCCTTTTTACTGTATTTTTTTCTTGTTAATTTTTGCTAGCTACATGGGCTTGGGCCATTAATTCGGCCTTTTTTTTCTAAGATGCAGCCTTTTACAGTCTATTGATATTTTATTTTCGTCCTTTTTTTTTGCCACTGGTCCCACCAATCAGATTGGTCCCACTTGTCATGCTTATCACAAAATTGATCCCACACATCAAAAATTTCAAAATCTGTCAAACAACTATTATAACTTGGACCCCCTTGTCAGGTTCCATTTGACAGGTATTCAATACACAATCATTATTTCAAACAATCCAAATAGCAAATGAAATTCATCCAAAACAACACGGCATTAGTCTATTACAAACATTACAATATACTACAGCCCAGATAAGCCTACTATTGCCTACATTTACAACACATACTATGCTAGTCTTTGTTGATATGCTTCACAGCTTCGAACTTGGATTTGCACTTCACCTGTGCAAAAAACAAGAATGAACATATAAGAATAAGAATCTGTACAAAACATCAAACAGTAGCCAATGAGGGATCCAATAACTTATAAGCAAGAATTGACAGCAAACATGTATTGATACCTAGTGTTGACTGTATCTGCATCTAAACTGAATGTTGATCCAAAGTGTTGACCGCGATCACGAATAGCAGCGTCACCAGCACCGCCGCCTGCACGCATTCCAGCCATGTTGACAGTGTCAGAAACTCGACTGATTTTCAAAACAAAGTACTGCTGGTGCTGCTACCGCTGCAGAATTGGTTGGAGATGCACCCACCTTGTTGGTGTAGATGGTCCAGTTGGTGAAGAGCTCTGACAGCATGGCTCCGAGCTGCCCAAAGAGCGCACGAAGGCGCCCATAGAGATGTTGTCTCTGATGAACAGGGTACATTGAGATTGCAAAGCAGTCCTCCCCTCTTGTCACAGACACTGCAAGACATCACATCTTTCAAAAAAATTTAACCAGTCTCAAGTTAACTTGAACAGTAAAAGTTACCCTACACCTACAAAACACAACCATGCATGTACAGGCACTATACGTACACAGCAAGACATATCAACATAGACCATAAATGTTCAGGGTTATGCATGATGGATGTTGAGCACTTATGTTGCTTATTCAGAGTAAAAAAGGGTACCCCAGAAAATTTAAACATATTCTGCTACACGGAACCATGAGCTACCCATTTAGCAAGAACGGTACAGGAACAAACCATGAGCTATCTATCCAGCATATTATGCGCACGCGTGAGAATACTCGGGTATACTTAACTTGGGTTTAGTACCCAGGTACAGTTTAAAAGCATATCAGATTAGGTATGCAATCATGCACCTGGGTTTAACTTATCAGGTTTCTTCACTTTCAGTTTACACAGCAGATCAGCTAAATTGATTACCCAAAACATGCATGCTAGTGGTCTACTGGAAGCATCACATAGTTATTCAGAAAACATGGTTGCTGCAACTTTAAGCCAAGCAATACACATTCATGTCAAATATACATGTGTAAGATACTAGAAGCATTTCATTGCATATCTAAGTGTACTGCTATAATTTTACACCAAGCAGTGCACTAGTACATCAATTACACTAAGTCATAGCCCACTGTTTAAAATAGTATTTTATCATCATTCTTCAATAGCTTGAATTTCAGAGCAGCCACTGTTTGTATTTTAATGAAAAACACCCCAAGCAAATAACAACAGATGGGCATTAAGACAAAAAAACTTGGCAATCGCAGCATCATGTTTCGGCAGCAATGCAGCTACGGACAACAGTATGCATCAGATGGCAACAATAACATCAACAAGTAGAAATAGCAGCATGTCAATCACTGTATAATCAATCAGTAAGCACAAATAGCAGCAGCAAGCATTCTCTCAATCACAAACTACACTAATCAGCACCTCTCTCTCAATCTAAATAGCAGCAGTGAGCACGGCAGGAGACCGAGTTGGTTATCCAACGGGAAGTCAGACCAATATGACATGGAAAGGAATCATCCACAACACTCATATAGCACTACTGAAATGTATAGTATTTAAAAGGTTGGTGTCGACAGCGAGGTAGGAGCCCTCGCGCGTCCAGTGCATGGCGCAGACGCTGTCCCTCGGCCCCAGATCGCACAGCTTGGTAACCTGGACAACGGTGCCATTAGCAATCTGACCTGAGCGTGATCCATGGATGCAACAAGAAGATGCAAGAAAGAAAGAAAGAAATGCACCTTGCAGCTGGATGCGGACCAGAGGTAGACGCAGGTGCCGAGGCCGACGGCGAGCATGTTCTGCGAGGACCAGTCGACGAGGTTCAGGTAGAAGTCGTCCTGCAGGGACGGCGCGTCCAGCACCTGCACGCCGAAGACGACCACACACCAGTTAGTAGTAGATCGGAGATCGGAGAATTCGGTGCGCGTGAGGTGTTTGCGGGAATGGGCGGGCGGGCGGATCGAACCTTGTGGGGCGTCTTGGGGACCTTGCGGGGCGCCTTCTTGGGGGTGGGGGAGCCGGCGCCGCCGGCGCAGTCCAGCTTCTCGGCGAAGGGGGAGAAGGGTGCGGAGGAGCGGTCCGTCTTGAAGCGGAAGAGGTTGTCGGAGCGTGCCCGGCGACAACCTGGCGGGTGGAGTCGTCGTGCCCGGCGACGGCCACCATCTGCACAGCGCACGGAGGAAACTCGGTAACAGGAAGGCACGAAGGACCGGCGGATCTGCATCCACAAGGCGAGGTGAGAGAGGGGGTCAGCTACATCCTACCCGTGCGGATCGATCAGATCGGAGGGGAAAAACAAGCGGGGACGAGGGGCACCTACCCGTGCTGGTCCGCCATCGCGGCCTTGTCGGGGACGAGGGAGAGTTGGGGAACGGAGCCGCCGTCGCGCTCCGGGCGCGGTCGTCGGAGGCGCTGCAGAGCAGCCATGGAGACGAGGCTGTGGTGCCGGCCATGGACTGTAGAGAGAAGGAGGAGGGCGGCGCTACCGAGCGCGAGGGTGGATCGGCGGCGGGTGGGTGGGGGTGGCGGCGGGGCATGCCTCGATCGGATCTAGGGGATCGAGGGGAGGGGGAGAGGCCGAGAGGGTGGGTCGGGACTCGGGAGTGGGTGGGTGGGTGGGTGGCGGCGGGGGGGATCGAGGAGGGTGTGTGGGTGGGTTAGGGTTTTTGTTATTCGGGAGAGGCTCCACCGTTGGATGGATGCACGATAGACGGCTCATATTGCGTCCAATTTGATGATCCGCGTGAAGGTGGTTCCTTGCGTCTCATTGGCCGGTTGTCTCGCTTTTGAATCTAAAAAAATTGGACTCAATTCTGATTTTTTTAAAACATAACAATGGAATAGTTTGTCAAAATGATCTCGTATTTGCATTAGTGTGCATCTTGAAATGGCAAACAATGTTGCCAAATAGAGCTTTAATTTCCGCCGATTCAGCTGGAAGCGGGTCAAATTTGAACTGCAGCTGCCTCATAGTTTGCTATTTATTTTTTCCAAAAATCATTTCTAGGTACATAAGTATCTATTTAATCAGAGAAACACCAAAAAAATTCCAAGATTCAACCACTAGCTAGGAACGGTCATTCCCGCCGTTTTGACCGCATTTTGGAACGGGCATAAAAAACTCAAAAAAAATCAAAAAAATTGGGAAACCTTCGCATTGTGTCATCATATGTGGCCAAGTTCCTAGGAAAAATAACAAACTTGTAATACGGCAATTATTTTAAAAAAGTGTTCTCAGAAACGAGCTATCATGTGTGGAGATCAATGGCTTTCAAGCCAAATGATCAATCTTATGGCCACATTCATGGCATAGTTTGTTCAAATGATCTCATATTGTGCACAAGAGTGCATATTGGAATGGCAAACAATGTTGCCTAAGGAAGTTTTCATTTTCGTTGGACGAAAAAACCATTTTCCATTTTTCGAGTCCCTGAAAGGAGGCTTTTTTGTGAAGGAACTACCAAATAATTGTTGCAAAATTGGACCAAATCAATTTTATAAAATACTAGGACATATTTAATGCACAATTGACAAAATGGTTGGGTGCAAAAAGTTCTGATCCACCTCTCGTGAAAAAGACAAATTCCCGCCGATTCAGTTGGAAGCGGGTCAAATTTGAACTGCAGCTGCCTCATAGTTTGATATTTATTTTTTCCAAAAATCATTTCTAGTTACATAAGTACCTATTTAATCATAAATACATGGTTTGGTGGCGATACGTCGAGGTTTGGGCGGTGGCCGAGGGCCCCAACTCTAGAGCGCGTAAGCTCGCATGCCCGCTGCGTGGTCACCGCGTGACCGTGGCGTTGCCGTGTGTTCTGGGTGGCCTAGACATGTCTAGTGGGTTGGGCACTCCCCATGTAGGTTCTAGGAAGAAAATTACAACATAAGATTCTCACGAGGAGACCGATCGGTGCTCAAACATGAATTAGCAGCCAAGTGTTTGATTAGCGGTACAGGAAATGTACATGGCTAATGGGCGTGAGTTTTGGCTGAGGATGATCAGTTACTAAGAAGACCGTCTTCACAAATTTTCAGCTCAAAAGGAGGAGCCTAGCTGGTACTTGCTTTGCAAACCACCACACTGGACATAAATACGAATGTTGAAGCTCGGCTCAAAATAATGAATGGATTGAGCTGGCATTTGGTGGAGGATGGTTATTTGGGCATAGGAAAGCACTGTAGAAAATGGGTACTATTTGGACATGCCAAAGTGGTACTTCCTTCACAAACTGTTACTCTGAACAAAATAGGAAAATGAATATTTTTGAATTATTTTTTAACTAGGCAAGGAAGGTTTTTACATATTTGACAAAGATATGACCCAAAGAATTTATGAGATTTTTTTGGGAATTTTGGGAATGACAGAAATATAGGTTGTTTCACAACCTAGGGCAAAAACTGCCACATTGACATGCCACATAGGCAAAACTGATGAGGTGGCGCCTAGTCATAGCAACCCACCACTATTTACAAGGCTGTGACCATCTATATTGGTCGTTAACAACTAGAAATAAGGCAGCGGACTAGCGATGTTTGCTTTATGACCTTTTCGTGTGAGGAAATTACGACCTTTCTGACCAAAATGGTCGCAATGGTTTAGGGTTTGGAGCCCCCCGAACAGCTTTTGACCAATTGGTCTGAAATGGTCATAAATTTATGACCAATTCTTCGAGGGTCACTGATAGAAGGTCATAAGTTGACATATTTCTTGTAGTGATGGCATGATATGCGAGATGTGGTATGCAATGCATATGCGTGCTCCGGAAGGAAAAGATGAACAAGGCATAATCTTGGCAAACCAAGTATTCCACTGGAAAGGTGAGGTGATTTTGGTTGAAATCGATATAAAGATCACCGGAATCAGATGCACGGTTTGCAAATGACAAGCAAAACAAGAATGACAAGATTCTGCCATTAACAGCATGATGCTACTTAGCAAGCAACAAGAAATTAAGCTACTGCACCCAAACTAACAACAAAGCATAGGACAGTGAACTAATCAAGATGCTTGACAAAAGATGAACACTGAGCTACGGCTAAATCACACCACAACAGGTTCAAACAAGCATGGCAAAAGTGCAAAAGATAACAGGTTCACAGACTTGGTGAAAATACTATCATGCCAGAAATTAACATCAGGATGACATGTTTAGAGCAAAGAAACAACATGCTACAGGAACACAATATAGCAAAACAAGGCATGGCGTGAATCTAATCAAGGCATAGAACAAAAGTCCCTTACTGACCAAGAGCCAAAAAGGACCAGAAAATATAATAGCACCCATGTCAATTAGGCAAGTTTCGTTACCGTTTTCAGACTTAGCAGAAAACTGGACATGTCAAAAACAGATAACAAGTAGGCATGTTTACGAGCTCGATGCACTCACTACAGAGCACTGCATGATAAACTAAGCATACACCCACCAATAAGACATGGCATAGAAGCTAATCATGGCAAGAACAACATCATAGCGTTCAAGGATCAACTACAACAAGCTTGGCAAAATCGAATAACATGTAAACAACCTGCCAGGAAACATTTTATAGCAAAAGTAGAGCTCGATTGACTCAAACTATGGCACTCCATAATTACAAAAAAAGGCATTGATGGATAGAGCAAATCCATATGCTCAAAACATACTTACTGATCATGCTCAAAAGAGGCATAGATCTCTCTGAAACAACATGAACACATGGCATAAAAATAACAGCAGGAAACAACATGAACACTGTCTCTGAAATCAGCAACAATATGATTCCTAGTTTGCATGCTTGTGCTAGCCACCACAAAGATCACAAAAATACATGACATACACCCCTGTAAAGATAGCATGGCATATTACAAAACACATGTAGAGCTCAAGTTCATAGGATGCACACATCAATCATGGCAAAAATGACAAAAGTGCATGTACTGAAACAGATCTGAAACTAACATCACATAGCCCTCTTCCAACAGCATTTCGTGCATCAAGATGAGCTCAAATGAAAATGATGCAATGAGATGAAATGATGTACTCTTCGAGGCGAACAATTTGACATATTACACGCACGAAACGGAGTGGTATGCAGAGAGTTATGATGCAATGAACAGGGGCACATAAATACAGCAGATCCGGGACTTAGCCAAAATTATACCTTCGGTGAAGTCAACGCGGGATGGGGAGGAGCGGGACCGAGGGATCCCGGGGTCGAGGGGGCCGTTTGGTTCGCGGATGGGTGGATCTGGTCCACCTTTCCAGATCCACCGGAGAGGAGAACTCCGGCGATGGAGGAGGACGCCGGCGAGGCGGCGCGCTCCGGCGACGAGCGGGGAGGTCGGGGTGGTCCGGGGACGCCGGGATCCGAGCGGGGTCGCGCCGGATCTGGCCGGCGACGGGCCCGAGGCGGCGGAGGGCGACGACTCTGGCGACGATGCGCGGGGCGAGGCGGCGCGCCGGCGCTGTGGGGCGCGAGGGACGGCGAGCAGCGACCGGGCGGCGGCGGGCCGGCTACCGGGCGAGGCGGCGGCGCGGACGCGGAGGAGAGGGCGCGCGGCGGCGGCACGTGCGCACAGCCGGCGATGGCCGGCGACGGCGAGCGGGGCGACGGCGAGGGCGCTGGGCGGCGCCGGCGGGAGGCGGCAAGGCGACGGGGCGGAGCGGGCCGGACGCCGGCGAGATCTGGGCCCGCATGGGCCCGTGATGGGCTCCGCGGGCCGCGGCGGCTGGAGGCGCGGTGGGGAGGAGAGAGAGGGCCGGTGGGCGACGTGGCACGATCTGATTCGCTGAGGGCGGCGGCGGACATGTCCGGCGGCGGGGTGGACGCGTCCGGCGGCGGGAGGAGGAAGAGGCTAGGGTTTCATCCGCGAAAATTTCGGGGGAGGCACCTACTTATAGGCAGAGGGAGCTAGGAAGCTCCAAATGGAGTGTGGTTTTCGGCCAAGCGATCGTGATCGAACGGCCGAGAGGATGGAGGTGACTGAGATGGGTTTTGGGCCACTTTGAAGGGGTGATGGGCTGCACACACAAAGAGGCTTTTGCGGCTACCCGGTTAACCGTTGGAGTATCAAACGACCTCCGAATGACCCGAAACTTGACAGGCGGTCTACCGGTGCTATACCAAGGCCGCTTGACAAACCTCGGTCCATTCCGAAAAAGTTTAATACCCGCTCACGGAAAAAGGTAAAAGGGGACGCCGGGGAACATAGGAGCGCCGGATTGCAAAACGAACAACGGGGAAAAAGCTCGGATTCATGAAACGAACACGTATGCGAATGCGATGCACATGATGACATGACATGAAATGCATGACAAGGACAAAAATGCAAAATGAAGGGGAACCCAACCATGGAGGGAATATCATATCTCATTGCCGAAAATGGCAAGAGTTGGAGTTACAAATATGGCAAATTACATCCGGGGTGTTACATAGTACTAGGTTGTACTGGACTACATGTGGTTTATTTATTGCCTTGCCTTTTTTTTCTCACAAGGAGCTCAATTTTCATTAGTGATCCATCGGTGGAAGCCTTGCCCCATCTCTTTTCTTGTGCTTTCTGAATGTTACTGTAGAATGTGCGTGTGCATGGCCCTTCTTTCCATACCTAGTGTTTTAGACTTGAGTAGATGCTAATTATGATGTCACGGCGGTATATTTGGTTAATTATGCCATGTAAATGGAAGTTACTTTATACAGGTCAGAACTTCAATGCAATTTAAAAACTGAATACGACTTGTAAGCTACTTGATGTGGTTTTAGCCATTAGGCTCAACCTTTTGTCATTCTGAATCAAAAACTTGACATTTTGTCCAGTGAAAGATAGTGTCATATGGTTCAACAATCTTTATCTTTACCTAATATTAAAGGGAGGATTGTTTCTCCACTTTTTTTGGTCATACAGTCGGACCCAGATAAATTTTCGTACGGCGCATAGCCCCGATGGGCCGACCCATCATTAGTACAGCTCCCGCACCAGCGAAAAAAGTCCAAGCAAAAAACGAGTACTGCGCCTCATGGACTCGAGCCCGGGCGCTCAAGTTAGAGGCTTGGAAAGCTAGCCACTTGACTAAACAAGCACTTATGTTTACATGGCAGGGCGACGTATTAAATTAAACTACCAGCCGCGCCAAATACTGAGAACAAAAGTAAAACACTTTTTTTGCAAAAACTAAATATATGTCAGAACTCAAATATTTTCGAAAATTGTGAGAATCTTTTTAAAATTCGAGAACTTAAAAAATAACATTTTTTGTTATTTTTAACCTGAATATTTTGTAAAAAATGAACAATTTTTTAAAACTAGGAGGTACTGTAATTATTTTTTTCAATTTGTGAACATTTTTTAAAAATACAAAAAAATGAAGTTTGAATTTGAAATGGCAAAGATTTGTTCAAAACATAAATATTCTTGAAAAATAGGAGGTACTATAGGTAACTTTTTTTAAATCTATACCTACTAATAAAGCAAGGTGAATTTTTGAAAATACACCCACGGATGCATTGTTTTAGTTTAATTTATTAAACTAGGGGTATGGAAGGAATCCTTTTCTACATCGCCTCCTCACGTACTACCAGCCTAGCTCGGCCAGTGACACCCATCACAATGCATGAGGAGTGTGAACGCAAATATTTTCCAAAATTGTGAGATTTTTTTAAAAATTCGAGCACTTAAAAAACTAGCATTTTTGTTATTTTTTAACCTGAATATTTTGTAAAAAATGAACAGTTTTTTTTTAAATAGGAGGTACTGTAATGATTTTTTTCAATTTGCGAACATTTTTCAAAAATACAAAAAAATTGAACTTTGAATTTGAAATGGCAAAGATTTTTTCAAAACATAAATATTCTTGAAAAATAGGAGGTACTATAGGTAACTTTCTTAACAAAAAATCTATACCTACTAATAAAACGGGGTGAATTTTTGAAATACACCCACAAATGCATTGTTTTAGTTTAATTTATTAAACTAGCGGTATGGAAGGAATCCTTTTCTTCATCGCCTCCTCACGTACTACCAGCCTAGCTCGGCCAGTGACACCCGTCACAATGCATGAGGAGTCCAATTACGACTTCATGGTCTATCTGACACAAACTACTCAATTTGTATGATAGCACGGGCATATATTATGTGCACTACTTGTTCCTAATATATTACTCGGATGATAAAAAAAATCTGTGTTCAAGTTCGTCATCTCGCCAGACACGAAGGAGGGGACCTAGCCAACCTTGGTTAGTGACAACTGGTAATGCGACTACGGGCGACAAGAACAACAAAGAGGACAAGTGGAAACATGTGTCTGATGTCATATTGAAACGGGGAATGTGGACCTGAGGACGAGGTATTACTCATGTTTATTATGTTAGGGGAACGAGGGTGAGGTCTTTAGCCATGCTCAGTGGGTAAGGACATGTGGGGGCTGTTTCCTCCCGTTGCAACGCACGGGCATGTTTGCTAGTCTAGAATAATCAGTCTTTTAGTTTGTGCAGCTAGGTGCTATTAGCGGCTGATGTTTGATTTGGAAAAAGGCTATGAGATCTTCATGATTTGCACATCTATTAGTAGCTTCTAGTGCTGTCCATGACAATGTAGGTTTGGCCATTTGGGGATCCCTTGTTTTTTGAAGACACTGAGAAGATATAGGAATACATTTTAGCGTACTACTGTTTTAGAGGTTTAGGTAACAGAAAAAAGAAACACACGGATGCTTTTTTTTACTCCACTTTGGATTCTTTCTCCTTGTTTGAAGTACAAAAAACTGAAGATAATGAGTGTGAGCATTTGTAATCTGACATGTTAACACTTGACACTTCAGATAAGTGTGCACATGCCTCCATTCACTTCATGTTTCTTTTGGACCTTTTTAGTTACCATTGCTAAGCTACAATTCATGGCTACCGGACACATAATTTCTCAACTTCACTATGAACCTATGATTTACATGTCCAATGGTGAACACCAAGCGGAAATCACTCAATCGAAAGCAAAGATTTGTTACAAGTCATCTATGCCCCCACAAGAAAAATTAAAGAAAAACAAAAGCAATCAGTATTTGTGCCAAAGTGAACTAAAGTTATTTCAGTCTTACATAAACCGCAACAATTTCAAATCTAAGCTAGTTATAGTATCGTTCATCACTACTTTCTAACGTTACCGGTAAGAAACGTTGAAGCCCAGCAACATTGACTTGGTGCAAACTCACTATGCCTCTGACAAATGTATGTAATCCATGATTCATCCGTTACGCTGCATTGTAGTCCTTTACATATCCCTTATTTGTATGTAACCCAACCGATGCTTCAAGAAAAACTAATTTATTTCTCTAAGCATCTCCTTAAGCACCTTGCATTATATAAGGCCTTAGTCATCGGAGCAACAGAGCATGGTGTGTCAATTGACTAAGAGCATCTCTAGCAGATCCTGTAAATCGCGATACCGCAAATTTAGTTTAAGAGATACCGTAAAACTATTTTACGGTACCGCGAAAGGCACGACAGAGAAAATCCTGTATACAATAGTGCATAATTTAAACTAGAATTCACACCACTATAGTTCGTCGGAAATTCATCACACATTCAAGCCACAAACTTAAAAACATAGTAGATAAACCGAATCTAAACTACTTTAGGGCTTGACATTGAGATAATACTTGGCCGCGGAGTTGGAGAGAGTGAAGGCGAGCTGGTACTCCTCCTTGGCTGCCTCAAGTCGCGCTGTGGCTCCTTCTCCGATCGCGACTGCGTCCTTCGCCTCAGCGAGCTCGCGCTCCACCTCAGGAAACGCTTGGTGGTCGGCCAAAGGATGTCACCGATCTCGTCGAACTTCCTCCACGCCCTCCGGCCACTGATGCGGGAGAGGGAGCCGTGCTCCCTCACCTGCACATGGCGCCATTCCTTGACCCGGGGGGGGGGGGGGAGGGGGTGATGGAGCTGTCGGCCTCGTTGTCGTGGCGGGCTCGCTTGTGCAGTGGTGAGCCGTCGGGGCCCCCACAGCCACCACGCCCGCGACCTCCACTCGACATTGATCTGCTCAAAAAGGGGTTGTGCGCGCGAGAAACGGCCGCCGGAGTGGGTGAATTTGGCGCCCGAGAGAGGGAATTTACAGCGGAGGATGTCGATGTACTAGAGTAGGGGTACCCTAGTATCCCAAACTTGTGCACGGGCAGTCGCAGCACCCCGCGGCAAGGCTCGCCGGGTGACCGCCAAGGTCCTCCTCGGTTCCTTTGGAGCCATTCAAGAACAAAGTATTCAAGCCAAGGAGACAAGGCCCCGGCAAGAGGAGCTTGCCGGGAAGGCCACTCAAGGCACAAGACCCCGACAAGAGGAGCTTGCCGGGAAGGCCAACCAAGGCATCTCAAGGAACTTGCCACGACGCGCCACGCGTCCCGGCGATGCCCGGTGAGCGGCAAGCCTCCGGACGCGACAAGACAACGACCGCGGCAAGGCGTTTGCCGCGGCAAGTTACCACTCCGTACCCACGCTCCAGCACATCCACCAACGTGTCGCTCTGGGACCCTTCCAGGCGTACATGGCGGGAGGCTGTGCAGCCAGCGGTACGCGTGGCAAGCGGCGCTGACAAGATTGCCATCGTGGCGAACGGTGGCGTCCCTGACGGTCCCTTTTCTGCACTGTTTGGGCGAAGTAGATGGGCATTTAATGCCCTTGTCCCCTGCCGTCAGGGTTAGGTATGATACACTGTACGGGTAGCTGTACCAACCGCAACACCTTTCCATTTTTACCCTTGTCTACGTTGCCACCTGTCGGTGACCCCTTGAGCATATAAAAGGAGGCCCATGCGCAACGTAGGGGGGAGGAACAGAAAAAGCACTCACGCTCGGTCTCGTTAGCTGCTGGTGTGTACTGTAGCACTCGGCGCTCCCGAGCAAGAACTCAATACAAACCACAGAGCAGGAGTCGGGTTTTACGCATCCATGCGGCCCGAACCTGGGTAAACTGCTCGTGTGCTTCTCCTCGATCCGCTCTTCGTGCGGTCTCCGCCCCCGCCGAACCGAAAGGGGCTCGGTCCGCCGGTCCCCATAGGTGCTCGTGGATCAGTTTCCCCGACATCTTTGGCGCGCCAGGTAGGGGGCGTCGAGGTTGTGTGAACCTGATCCGGCGTTCACACGAGCTAGATCTTCATCATCTTCATCGACATGCCGCCGAAGAAGAAGGCTTCGGAAGCGGCTGTTCCGTCCGCGACAAACCCACCACCGCCGGAGCAAACAGCTGGTGGGGTAGACGCCGACGGAAGAACGGGCGTCGACGAGGGAGCCCACGGTGCCGCCAGGTCCAAGGACAAGGCTGCGCTGCCCATCGGCGGCGTAGCCGGCTCCCACAACGACCGGGCGCACTCCAAGACCTCGGCGTCCGTACATGCACCGCGCTCATCTAAGGAGGCGCGGGACCGGCAGCGTCACGGTACTCATAGTACCATACGCTTGCTGGACCCAGATCGAGCTGGTGGATCTCGCAATGCTCAAGATCAGCATGCGCGCCAACGTGCTGGCGCGAGCGAGGCACGGTCGCCTGGATGGGATACTGCTCCTTCTAACATAGTTAGAAGTCCGAGCATATCCCGCTCCTCACACCGTTCGCCACCGCTACACGCCACTCCAGCAGAAGCTTTGGCGCGAGCTCAACTGCTCCTAGATTACCCTCCAACGGCGGACAAGATCGACGACTGGAGGGCCACCATTCAGAGTCTCATCGGCTTTGCCAACGGCGACACTCCACGGCAGCCGAGTACATCGCAGCCGCGGCGAGTCAGCCAGGCACGAGCCGGTGGCGACATGACCGGTGGGGGTGCAACCACCATGCACTCCCCGCCGCGAAGGCCAAGATCGCCGCCTCGCCGGATCCACCTCGACAGCGACTCCACCGCGTCATCGGATCCACGAGCTCGTCGCGATCAACGCCAAGTTCTTCACGAACGACAGCAAGAAGACGCTCGAACTCGCATCGAGCGCCGAAGAGAAGTGTGGCGTCAATCGGACCAGCGCGCTGGGCCCTCTGTCGACATGCATGCGCCAGGGGACCCAGGCGACTTGCCGTACGCGGTAGGTTGCCCTGCGTTTACCCGTGAGCTGCGGCAAGTCCAGTGGCCCAGCACGAAGAATTTCAAGCCAGACGTACCAGAGAAGTATGACGGCAAGTCGCATCCGTCGGAGTTCCTCAGCATCTACACCATCGCGGTGCAAGCTGCTGGGGGCGGGACGACAAGATCCTCGCCAACTACTTCCCGCTGGTGCTCAAGCCCAACGTCAGGTCCTGGCTCATGCACTTGCCGGACAACTCCATATCCTCCTGGGCAGACCTATGCCATCAGTTTGTCGGCGCCTTTACAGGCGGCCACAAACCTCATGGACAAGAAAGTGACCTTCATCTGCTCGCCCAGAAGGAAGGAGAGCCCCTGCGCAAGTACATTCAGAGATTCGGCCATGTACAGCGCACCATCCCAGATGTTCACCCTGCCGCAGTTATCAGCGCGTTCCATCAGAACGTGCGTAACCGCAGGATGCGGGAGGAGATGGCGATGTGCAAGATCAGAGACGTTAGTGAACTGTATGCCCTGGCCGATAAGTGTGCACGTGCTGAAGAAGGGAGGAAACTCTCCGGAGAGAATACAGGAGCAGGAGGATCTGACAGCGAGGATGCTGCCCCGGCAAAGAAAAACCGGCGGCGGAACAACAGGAAGAGGAAAGGCAAAGATGTGCTAGTTGTTGAGCAGTTCGGCAACGAAGGTGGCGCCAAGAAAGCCAAGGCTGGTAGCTCCGGCAAGGAGGTTGCCGCATGCGCCAACTGCCAGGCTATGGCGGTCGCCGACAAGCAGGACGGCACCAACAAACAGTACTGCAAGATCCACCGCACCAAAGGCCATGACCTCCAGAGCTGCAAGAAGGTCGAGCAGCTTGTCGAGCTGCAAAAGGCCGAATACGAGCGACGCGGCAAGGAGAAAGCCCAAGGAGGTGCTAGAGGATCCGGCATGAATCGCCCCGGCCGGGGAGGACGTCGCGGCAAGGCCAAGCAATGGCATGAAGACAGACCTCCCCGCGGCCGCGACAAGGATGAAGATGACGACGACGAAGAAGACATGGATGATGTCGAGACCAGTGAGCAGGAGTTCCAGAAAGCCACAGAGGTCTTGTGCGTTGACGGCGGTGCTTCTCTGCATAGTTCACACCGCCAACTCAAGCAGTGGGTGCGGGAAGTCAATGCGGCAGAACCACCCGTCGAGTCACGCAAGCTTCTGAAATGGTCCAACACGCCTATCATCTTTGATATTGAGGACCACCCTGATCGCACAACTACGGTCGGGTGCTTGCCGATGTTGGTTTCACCAACTATCCACAACCTCAAGGTCACTAAGATGCTAGTTGACGGCGGGGCCGGCTTGAACCTGATCTCCTCTGCTGTGCTCCAGAAACTCCAGGTCCCTGACAGCGAGCTCGAAGAGACCGGCACATTCCAAGGAATCAACCCGGGAAGGAGCAAGCCGAAGGGGAAGATCACGTTGCCGGTGACATTTGGCAGCGAGTTGAACTTCAGAACTGAGAGGGTCACTTTTGACGTTGCCGATTTTCCATTGCCTTACAATGGGATTCTCGGCCGTCCAGCGCTCACCAAGTTCATGGCGGCCTCTCACTATGCGTATAACATGCTGAAGATGCCAGGCCCGATAAGTGTCATCTCTGTCCCTGGCGACAAGAAGGATGCTCTTATCTGTGCCGACAAGATTTACTGGGAAGCGGCAGCCGCAACGGATCGCAAGTCACTTGCCGCTGAAGCTCCCGGGGGGGAGAAGAAGACCAAGTCCGGCAAGAGTTCTGATGCCCACTCTGGCAAGCGCGCATCTTCGGAGTGCTGCGCTACGTCGAGGCTGCTGTATGAGCTGCTCGCTACCAGCAAGCTTTGCGCCGCTACCATAGCCGCAAAGTTAACGCCAGAAGTCTCGAGGAAGGCAACCTTGTTCTTCGGCGCGTTCAGTCCGCCAAGAATTCCAACAAGTTGACGCCGAAGTGGGAAGGCCCTTACCGGGTGAAACGAGTCACTAGGCCTGGCGCTGTATGCCTTGAGACCGAAGATGGCATTCCGATGAGCAACTCCTGGAACATTTAGCATCTTCGTAAGTTTTACCCGTAAGGCGCGGTTGCCGGACCCTGTTCCGGCAACCACCTTTTGTACAAGTCTTGCCGCTGTTGCATGTAATCCTTTGTACAAAGCCAGGCGCATACCCTGTGCATAAATAAAGCTCATGTGCTCCGCACATCTTGTCAATTTCATGCTTTTTATTTTTTGCATGAGTTATCTGACACTTTGTGCAGCGCCAACCCCCGGTAAGCAATAACGAGCCATAAGGCTCCATATCTTTGTTTTCTCTTCTTTCTTTTTTCTCAAGGAAAGGAAGGTTCCCTCGCCCACAAGTTTGTCGGGGGGAAGGAGAAGATAATGGTATGGACCAGGCGTCGTTCAAGAAAGTTTCGCCTTGCCGGGAAGCAAACAACAGAAAAGCTAAGTTGCCAAAGTTTGAGCAATCAGTTTTTTAAAAATTTTAAGTTATCTTCCTTGAACGACCATGCTTTGTATGGAAAACCTGTGCGCGGAGGAACCAGTTCGTGGCTAGTTGCGCCCTTACTTTGTTTCGAGTCCGCTCAACAACTTAAGTGTGCTGCGACTAGAGTTGCGCCCTTACTTTGTTTCGAGTCCGCTCAACAACTTAAGTGAGCTGCGACTAGTTGCGACAAGGTTTCTTGTCGGTAACGGCGCCGCCAGCAGGCTGCTGACGTCCCGCACTCAGCGCTCGCGGCTAAGGTGTCTGCGCCGGCAAGTTCCCTAAAAGCGTAGGGCAAAAACATACAAAGGAAGGAATCAAGTAAAGGAAATAACATTGCAATCACTACCCAAAATAGAGTTATATTACAAGACAGCTTGTCGCGGCTCTAATAGATTGTTTTCATAACATGACCAGCAGCGACACGAAAAGAAGAAAACGGGCGGCCTAGTCTACACGATCACCCTCAACCCTCTTGATCCCGCTCACCTTGTCCACAATGGGTGCGACAAGGGCCTTGAGCGCCTCCAGATCAGCTTCCGGCGGCAGGGTCTTGAGGACGTTGGTGAGGTTGAGGCCCGGGTTGCGGAAGGCCACCTTCACCAACACCTTTTGAAGAGCTCCCGCGCAGATCTTGCGCGACTCGTCGGCCAGCTGCTTTGGGATCCTCTCCCGGAGTCGCTGGAGGGCCGTCGCCAGGCCTTTGAAGAACAAGGTGAGCTTGGCGCTGGATTGGAGGTTCTCATCGGAGGGATACCCGAGATCCTCCATCCCCAGCTGTGCCAGCTCCCTGTCAATATCTGCGGCAGCATTCACAAGACCCTCTGTCCAGTGCTCCACAGTCTCCCTAAAAGTGTTCTGGGTGACAGCAATAATCTCCAGCAGCGCCTTGTCGGCCTTGATCTCCTCCTTCAAGGCCACCTCCCGCTCCCTGGCGCCGTCCAGCGTCTTGGTCAAAGTGGTCAGCTTCAACTCAAGATCTGCATTGGAGTCCTTGGCGGCGCTGAGCTCCTTGCCCTTCTTGGCGAGACGGGCTTGCAGCTCTGAGTGGCTGTAGGCGTCCTTCTCCCGCTCACGCTTGAGCACGGCAAGCTCCTCGCCGCTCGCCTTGAGATCGGCCTCCAGCTGCGCCACCTTCGTCTCCAGCTCCTTCTTGGCGGCCTCGGCAGCTGCGGCAGCGTCCTTTGCTTGCTTGAGAGCTCCGCCGAATTTTCGCTCGCGCGCGGCAAGCTCCTCCTCGTGGCTATCAAGGTTGACCTTCCGCTGCGCCAGCTCGCCCTCCTGCGCAGACAGCTTCTCAGCGGCAAGCCGTTGCTGCTCTTCGACGTCAGCCTTCTCGAGGAGGAAGGCCTTTTGCTCCTCAGCGAGCTGCTCCCGCTCCTCCGCCAAGGACCGGAGAGCTGCCTGGTTGTGACCTCGGAGCTCCTCCACGCGCTTCTCAATGTCTGCTCCCGCCTTCGCGACAAGCGCCTCGCGGGATTCCAGCTTGGCTTGCCGAGCGCGGTAGAGCGACAACAGCTTCCGCAGCAGCCGCTCCTCCTCGGGCTCGCCACTGCTGCTGCTTGGCGCGTCAACCAGCGTCACCCCAGCGAAGGCGAGCACCTCTCCGTCGAAGCTTTCTCCTTCGACCGGCGCCCTGGACATTGACGCCCAGGGGAGGTTGATGAAGACGCCATTGCCGGCCTTCAAGTAGACGCCTGGCTGGGGCTCTTCGGAGCCTGACACTGCGGCGGCGACGGAAGGGTTGGCGGTCGGCGTAGCGCCTGGCGCTCCTGCGGCCTCAAGGTCGTCAGTGCGATCGCCAGACCCCTCGTCAGCTGCTGCGGCGGCAGCCTTGGCGGCCTCTTCGCCGGCGGGATCATCAGCGTCGGCCACTTCTTTGGTGGCAGCAGCGTCGTCGACAACAACCTCGGTCTCCATCGGCTCCGCAGCAGATGGGTCTGACGGCCGGAAAAGGAAGAAAAGTCAAGCAAATATCCAAAAAGAAGATCAAACGAAGAAGAACCCAAGGGAAGTTTCGAAGCAAGAGGTTTACCTGTACCGGGCTCTGCAGTTGTGGTCTCCGCCGCCGGAGGGCCGCTGGTGCTGTCCCTTGCCGGAGACTTCTCCCTTGCCGGAGAACTCCCCCTTGCCGGAGAGCTCTCCCTTGTCGGAGGATTCTCCCTTGCCGGAGAACTCTCCCTTGGCGGTGTAGTCGAAGTAGATGGCAGGTCAGGGGCGGTCTCAGGACGCTCCTGGTGGGGCTGCTCTGCTCCTACACAAACCAACAGTCAGATATCAGCAAACAAAAAGTATCCATGTGCGCCTAGCAGCGGGAAGCAAACCATATACTTACGCTGGGGGCTGCTCTGAAGAACAGTTGCCGGGTCCGGCAAGGATGTCTCGGACGCACCCCCTGCTGTCGCGGTGGGTTCGTCCTCGATGATAATCAACGGGACCTTGGCTCTCTTTGCCGCTCTCTGGGCTAGAGTCCTAAAAAGGAATAAGTTCAGAGTAAAGCAAATGGGATACAAGACAAAACAGCAAGAATTGAAGAAATACAAGTACAACAAGAATCTTACTCTTCTTCTTCCTCGTCGGAGCTGAGCGTGGAGAAGTCAAAGCCTGGCTCACCTCCGGCGCGAGGAGGCGGAGGAGTAGGTTCCCTTGGCCGCTTGGTGGGAGCAGTGACGGTGGTCTGAGACGACCCCGCTCCAGCTGCCGTCGCGGCATGAGAAGCGGCAGGATCAGAAGCGGCGGTCTAGGAAGACCCCGCTCCAGTTGCCGCAGCAGCGTGAGATGCTTCCGCGGCAACAGACATTGCCGCGGTGGAGCGTGTCACGCGGCGCAGCGGCTGTTGACTCGTCTGCCGCTCCGCTATGTCCCCGGTCTTGCGGAGACGCCTTCTTGGTGGAGCCGGGGGCTCTGCTTGCAGCAAGCTGCCCGAAGATGAGGAAGAAGAGGAGTCGATCTCCAACGAGCCGCTCGCATCCTCGGCGGGCTCGCCCGGCCCGACGTCAGGACCGGCAGGCTCTTCCTCGCCGGCAAGCCCCTCTCGCTCGGCAAGGCTTGCCGCCTCCGCTGCCTCTGCCTCCTCCACGGTGAATCCAAACTCGCCCGCGGTTGCGGCTGCCGCTGTCTCGTCGGTGGTGTCCCAGGTGAGGCCTCTCTGCTCGTCGGGGCGGATCGGCATTTCTACCAAGCCATCGAAGAACGCCTGCACGACGTCGTATGCAGGCTCTAGCCAAGCTGGGTCAATTCCATGCGAGTCACACAGCGGCATCATTGCACGGATGCGGCTGAGCGAGGAATTGTTGCACAGTGGAACGACACCCCTCGGCAACCTGAACACTTCGGGATGTTGAGGGTCGTATTTGAACAGCTCCTGGAGCATTGCGTTGAGCTCCAGAACAGTGAAGTTGAAGTTGAGGCCCGGACGCAGCCTCATGATATCCGCCGCGTTCTTGAACTCCCAGGCGGGTCTCCTCCTCTCCTGCAGGGGGGCGATGCGGCGGCAAAGGAAATCTGCGCCAACGGCGCCTACAGTGAGCCCGGCAAGCCTGAGGCGTTGGATCCGGGCGACGGCAATCTTCAGCCTGTCGTCTTCCCGGGCCACGTTGCTCCAATCGCTACCGCACACTATTGGAGTTTGGCGCCGAGCGGTAAACGGCTGCGGGTCCTCCTCGACAATCCAGCACCAGTCTGCTCTCCATTCCTCCCACTTGCTGAGGAACTCTCCCTCCAGATAAGCTTCCTTCTTGCCGGCTTTTGAGATCCAGGCGATTCCGCCGGATTAAGGCTCTCCTTTCTCAACTCGGGGCATAAAGAAGTGGCGAAAAAGGGCTACATTTGGATGGACTCCGACAAAGTTTTCGCAGAGATGTGCGAAAACTGCCATGGTCAGGACAGCATTGGGGGTGAAGTCAAGGAGGCGGAGCCCGTAGGTGTTCATAATATCACAGAAGAACTCAGAGAAAGGCGGGCAGAGCCCACAGTAGAAGAACAAGGCGAAAAAGGGATATCCAGTTGGAGCCATTTTCCAAGCGTCGGCTGGAAGTACCTTCGTGCGCGGGAGCGCCCGCGTCTCCGTCGACCAGAAGAGGTAGTAGTACTCCCGCAGATCCCTCGCGGCAAGCTTGGGGGGGGGGGGGGAGATTGCCCGCTTCTTTCGCAGCGCCGTGAGCCGCTGCGCCTCAGCCGACTTCACGACCTTCCCCTTCTCGGCTTTCGGAGCCATGGCGGAAGTGGTGAGGGAGGTCGACGGCGTTGGTGGTGCTGGTGGCGATGGGGGGCGGAGCGCTGCTCTCTTTCGGCTTCGGGAAGGAGGGGAGTGGCGGAGATTTTTGAGGTTGGAATAGCAACCGGCGGATGGGCGAACTGCCCCTGTTTACCCTGCTTATAAAGAGGGAGGGGGCGGACGTTCCGCCTTTCCGAATAAAGAAACCACCCACGATCTCTCCCACGACGCCCCGGAGTGGACGCGGTGGATACGGAGAAAGATACGGCGTAACCCAGGCCGCGCGTGCCCGTGCCCTGTTTTGGGCCTGGCCCAACAGCGCTCGGCACCGTGTATGGCCCAGGCCCGGGGGCTCCTGTCGGTGTACTAGAGTAGGGGTACCCTAGTATCCCGAACTTGTGCACGGGCAGTCGCAGCACCCCGCGGCAAGGCTCGCCGGGTGACCGCCAAGGTCCTCCTTGGTTCCTTTGGAGCCATTTAAGAACAAAGTATTCAAGCCAAGGAGACAAGGCCCCGGCAAGAGGAGCTTGACGGGAAGGCCACTCAAGGCACAAGACCCCGGCAAGAGGAGCTTGCCGGGAGGCCAACCAAGGCATCTCAAGGAACTTGCCACGATGCGCCACGCGTCCCGGCGATGCCCGGTGAGCGGCAAGCCTCCGGACGCGACAAGACAACGACCGCGGCAAGGCGTTTGCCGCGGCAAGTTACCACTCCGTACCCACGCTCTAGCACATCCACCAACGTGTCGCTCTGGGACCCTTCCAGGCGTACGTGGCGGGAGGCTGTGCAGCCAGCGGTACGCATGGCAAGCGGCGCTGACAAGATTGCCATCGTGGCGAACGGTGGCGTCCCTGACGGTCCCTTTTCTGCACTGTTTGGGCGACGTAGATGGGCATTTAATGCCCTTGTCCCCTGCCGTCAGGGTTAGGTATGATACACTGTACGGGTAGCTGTACCAACCGCAACACCTTTCCATTTTTACCCTTGTCTACGTTGCCACCTGTCGGTGACCCCTTGAGCATATAAAAGGAGGCCCATGCGCAACGTAGGGGGGGGGGGGAGGAACAGAAAAAACACTCACGCTCGGTCTCGTTAGCTGCTGGTGTGTACTGTAGCACTCGGCGCTCCCGAGCAAGAACTCAATACAAACCACAGAGCAGGAGTAGGGTTTTACGCATCCATGCGGCCCGAACCTGGGTAAACTGCTCGTGTGCTTCTCCTCGATCCGCTCTTCGTGCGGTCTCCGCCCCCGCCGAACCGAAAGGGGCTCGGTCCGCCGGTCCCCATAGGTGCTCGTGGATCAGTTTCCCCGACAGAGGAAGATGTGGAAAATAGCGGATAGGAACCGTAAATCGGCCGAGATCCGGTAAATATACTGGCGGCGTTGTCGAGATTTTACGGGTCACCCGTATAACTTTTTACGTGCCAGGCCTTTTTTATAGGATTTTCTCGGGCCAAAATTTTACTGTTTCCAGTATATCGGCCTGAATTATAAGGGCATGCGAGCTTGTACTAGAGATGTTCTATGGCCTCACAGGGGTGGATCCTATTTGACGCTCGTGGGCGTCAAAACGTCATGCCTCCTCTGAAGGCGCTCATAGTTGGGCCGGCCCACGTAGGCGCTACAGTTTTTCTGTTTTTTTCTACTTCCTTTTTCGTTTCTTTTCTTTCTTTCTTCTTATTTTTTCTTTTCCTTTTTTTCTATTTTAAAATATTTGTTCTAAAAGATCAAATGCTGTAGAGAATACCAAAACATGTTCTCGTTTTCAAAATCTGTTCTCAATTTTTTGTATATTACACAAAAAGTTCAACATGTATTGCAAAACTGTGCATCATATATTTAAGAAAATGTAAAATTATCATAAGAAAATGTTCATTCTGTATTAAAAAATTGTTCAATGTATATCACAAAAATGTTCAACATGTATATGAAAATTGTTTAGTGTATGTCACAAAAATGTTTAATGTGTATTTAAAAATTGTTCAGAGTATATTACAAAAATGTTCAATGTATATTTAAAAATTGTTCAGTGTATATGAAAAATTGTTCATGTTTTAAATTTTTTGTTCACCGTCTCAAAGTTTGTTCGTGTTTGTTCAAATATTGAAATTTTGCACATTTTCAAACATTAGTTGCATTTTCCACGAAATATTGCAAAAAAAAAAACGGATTTAGCATGCAAAATAAGAGCTGTGACTGCGTACTAAATGGTCAGCGCTGCGGTTTAGCTTGCAACTGATGCATCCACATCCCGATGGCCAACAACCGTAGTGTTGTACTGTAGTAGGTTGTCAGGAGTTCGACTCCGCACTGCAGCTTATTTTTTTCATGAAGTTTTTCATTCGTTACCTGCGAATGGGCGGCCCATTTTGCACGGAAGCTGCTTCGTTTGACGCCAACGAGCGTCAAACAGGAGCTCTCCCTCACAGGCTAGCTTTGCTGTCTCGTGGGTTGGGGGACCTCCTATACACCGATTGCCGCAAAAGGAGCGCGCGAGAAAAAAGATGCCCGTGGGACTCGAACACGCTATCTGGCACTTTAAACCGCATACAGCTAGCCACTAGAGCTCACGCCTATAGTTTGCAAATGATTAGCACGTACGTTTAAGAACAGAGAGTGGAAGCAGATGATCCTAAAAAAAGACAGTGGAGGCAGATTTCAAACATTTACTGACTTTTTTAATATTTCTTGGAAAAAAATATTTTCAACTTGACTAAATTTATATTTTTTGAACCTATTTCTAAAAACGTAAAGCAAGCGTGAACAATTTTAAAAGTCACAAACATTACTTACAAACAGCGAACACTTTTTGACAATTGCGAACATTTTTTCAAAACATGAACAAATTTAAAAACACCAAATAATTTTTATGAAAAAAAGGAAAAAACATAACACACAGAAAAAATAAAAAACGTGAACAATTTTTGAAATCCCGAACATTTTTGAAAAATAAAACCAATTTTAAAATTCTTTGATTATACGAACAATATTTTGAATTATAAAATTGTTTTGAAAACATGAACATTTTTCTGAAATTTGCGAACAATTTTTTATAATGGGAACATTTTTTGAATCCCGAACACTATTTGAAAAGTTTTCAGAAATATGAACAAAACCATTGTGAAATTGTTTTGTAAAAGATGAACAATTTTTGAAAACATGCTAGCATTTTTTGAAATCACGACCACTTTTCAAAATTTTGATTATTTTTTTAAAGCACGAACATTTCAAGTATTTGCGAACAAATTATAAAAATATGAACAAAATTTGATTTTTTGAACATATTTTGGAAATTAGAACAAAATATGAAATACCAAATATTTTTTCAAATTTGAGCAAATTTTGAAAATAAAAACATTTTCTCAAATGTTGAATAAATTTTGAAATTATTAACTTGGTTGAAATTACCGAACATTTTTCGAAAAGAAGCGAACAATTTGTTAGATTCTAAATAATTTCCAAAGTTTTGAACATTTTCTAAATTTCTTATCAAAATTAGAAAACAGGAATATTTTTTGAAAATAATGAACAAATTTTGCTATATTAGAATATTATGGAAATATTGAACATTTTTTGAAAAAGAAAAAGGAAAGAATATAAAAGGAAAAGAGAAACAGAAAAAGATGAAGAGAAAACGAAAAAAAATAAAACGAAAAGGAAAAACAAAAAAAAGAATACAAAGGAAAAAACCCTGTTCAGGGAACTTACTAGAAGGTTCCCAAAACCGGTTGGGCGCAGTGTGATGTTGGAACTGGGCCGGCCCATATCTCATCGCTAGGATGCTTGCTCTGTGCGAATGCCCGACAATTCGCCGCAAAGAGCGGCGAATAGGGTTTTCCGTGGGTTGGTTTTGCGGGAGGGAGCTAATGGGCTGATGAGCTTTACCTTTTTCCTGATTAAACATGCTTTAATAGGCTAATGCATAGTGATGTGGGGGGCCCAAAAAATTTAGGGGCCATGTGCGGCCACCCACCCCGGCCCCCTCCATCGACGGGCCAGTGATTTTTAACACTTTTTCTGTTGTTTTCTTTATGATTTTCATCGTTTTTTGTTTTCATTATTCTGTTTGTTGTTCCCCATTTTTCTTTTCTCTTCCTTTCCTTTCTTCAAATACATGCCGGATTTTTTGATACATGCTATGCATACACATGTTTATATTTTTTTCATTGTTTAAAATTTTCTAAATGTCTCAAACAGTTTTTTCTGAAACACCTGAACATTTTTTAAATATCGCAAACATTGTTTTTGATGGTGTTATCTCTTTTAATTACGCACAAATATTTTTAAAAGTTCATGAACATCAATTTAAAATGTCATGAATATTTTTTATGTGGTACGTAAATTTTTAAAATTAATATCATCAACTTTCTTTTTAATCTTACGGGTATTTTAGAAATTGCATGAACAAAATTTTACACTGCATGAACATTTTTTTAAATGCGTGATGTACGTAAAATATTTAAATAAATTAATTTTAAAAAATATATGGTTTATATTATTTCGAAACTATAAACAAAATAAAAAATAAATGAAATATAGCGACAAAACAAACTTATATGGTTCTGTTGGGCCGGCCCACTAGAGCCTCACTTGAGGCGAGGCTAGCATCTATTCCGTTGCGGGCGAGACAAAGACGCGCCCCTGGTGGTCTTATATATAGGGTAGTATTGAAATACTAAAATGTCCCCAACAAACAATTCATCATTGCCTAGTATATATGCTTAGCATCTAAGTCGATAGGTTTGATATAAGCATCTATCTTTGTTTTAGATCATATAAACATCTATTGGTTCCAATGCGACATGCAAGCTTTACTCCATTTCTGACCCACAATCCATCATTCAGCGATTGCCCATATAGCCCGTCATAGCTTCTTTTTCGGTGACTAAAAGAACGCCCATGAGTTGCAACAGGATATAAATATTCTAGTACGATTAGCTTGTGATTTAACTGCACATATTAATGCGATTGTGTAAATAAATGTTTATTAAATCTTGTTCGTGATTTAACCTATTTCTTATAAGAAGTTTGATAAGTAAATTAAACTGAATTTTATTTAGAAGATAAGTAATAAGGTGAATTATTATCATACGGGGCATGAAGGTTGGACCAAGGAGTGGTGGGAATAAAAGTGACACATGAAACTTTTTTTAAATAAGTGTAGAAGAATGGCCCAATCATAACTTAATTGTCCGACTTAGTTGCTAATCAGGATAGGTCCCTAAAAGTCGCTATGCGTGCAGCGTGCTGGTAAGGGCATCTCCAGCCGTGCCCCCAGGAAGGCCTTCTCAGGCGTTTTTTTTTGCGCCGGCGTCGAAAAATCGGCCCAGTCGCGCCTCCAGGAGCCCGATTTTCGCTGGCCTGGGCCGAAAACAGCGTCGGCGGACCCAGGCTGAACCCGGCGCGCTGGGGGCGCCCGGGGGCGCCGGGCGAACTGTTTTGGTGCGAAAAAGCCGCGGGCCCGCCATGTCAGCGACACGACTCTCTTCTCGGCCCTTCGTCGTCCTCATCGCCTCGTTCCCCGCGGCGAATCAATGCCAAAGCTGCCGCGCTGCCGCGCCGGTCAGCCTGCGCCATTGATGCCTCACGGGCGGCGCAGTGAAGGCAGGATGACGCGCGTCCCTCGCCCTCCCTCGCCCCGCCACGCGTACACACGGGCGGGCACGCGTACGGACGGCGCCTCAGTCTATATAGACGCGCCCCAACGAGCTCGGCGATCTCACACTCTCTCGCCGTCGTCGTTCCTTCCTCTCCTCTCTCTCGCCGTCTCCAGTTCATCACACCCATGGCCGAGCGCTTCCCAGGCGACGGCGCGGCGGCGAACGGCTTCGGCCGCCGCCATCTTCACGAGGACGAGGCTCGCCTCCTTTTCGAGGCCGAGTACCCGGTCCCGCCGGACATGCGGGTGCCTGGGGAGTGGAGGATCAGCGCCGGCGGCGTGCCGGTGGCCCCGGTGCCCACCGGCGCGGCGCGGCGTGCGGAGATCGCACGCATCCGCTCGAACTTGCCGCGTGAGGCGAGGGAGGGGCCAGGGTACGTCCCCGACTCCCCGCTCTGGGAGCCTTATTTCCGCCGCCGTCACGCCCGGCAGCTCGAGGCCACCAACGACGTCGTGCCCTCCGGCAGGCTCAACGCCACCGGACATCGTCAGTGGTGGGGCGTGCCCGGGCGCACGTTGGAGTCTGTCCTCGAGTACATCGAGGGCGGCAACACACCGCGCCTCGAGTACCCCGCTCCCCTGTCCTTCTCACGCCGCCGGGGAAGCACCTGGACCCTGAGGCGCATGGAGACCGGGGGGTCCTCCTCCTCGTCCGGCGGCTCTCCCTGCCTCCACCTCCGCCCCGTCAAGCCGGAGCCCCAGGGCACGCCTGTCAGCGCGCGCACCCGCAGCTCCGGCGTCCGCATCGGCGACAACGCCTCTCCCACCGGCCGCTTCGTCCTCGTCGAGCCCAAGCCGGAGCCCGGCCTCCCCGCGGAGTACGAGGAGATAGCCCGGCGCGGCTTCTTCAAAGAGGACGGCCTGCGGTGGGCGCGGGACGACTACCTCCGCGACGAGATGGTCCGGTAGCGCCGGGCCCTGGAGGAGATCGCCGCCCGCAAGCGTGGGCGCGAGGACGAGAACGGCGTCGTGGTCCTCGACAGCGACGACGACAACGACGACGCCCCCGGACCGTCGCGCCAACCGGGGGAGGGATGCAGCAGAGACGGCGGAGGCGTCGGCGGGGGCGGCGACGACGACGGCGATGACGGCGCATGTAGAACCGCGTGGGCGGGCGGCGAGGCGGGCGGCGAGGGGGACGGCGGGGGTAGCCCGCGGTAGTTTTTTTTTAAAATATGTTTAAATTTGAACAAACTAGCCCGTGTTTACGTCGTGTTTGCGCCGATTTTGAACTTTTTAAAAACCCACGGGGCCGCGACTGGGGGACATCACGCCCCCAGTGCGCGGTTTAGCGCCGGTGCGTCCTCAGGGGGCGATTTTTTGCACCTCCTGAAGGGCCAACGGCTGAAGATGCCCTAACATGGTATGTCGTCAACGACGTTGCCTGATGTGATATGCGCGAGCGCGGCGAGGTGGTTAACCGACGAACACACAACTCAGGAAATGAATGAATGGCCGAGAGAGATTAGCGAGCCATCATCAGTGGCGGTGCCTACGTACGCATGTGCCACTCGGCTGGATTGCACCACTTAATTTTTGCTTTGTTGATGATAGACTTTTTTGTTGATGATAGACTTAATCAGTGGCCGGTTGCACCACCCAATTTCTGGGTCCCACAGTAATCTAAGTGTTCCTTTAGACACCTCATCAAACCACCGATTTAGGAGTACGTATGAACACACCAAAGATTAGGGATTATGGCAGATTGTACCCATGTGCTGCCCGAATAATTGTAGCGACCTTCGCGCCCACCCGATCGATAATGCATGCACGCAAAAAAAAAGTGCCCCATGCATCAACAAGCAGTGCAGGGGCACATCAGCTGGACGGCAGGGCACCGTCCACCACTATAAAATCGCGACATCTCCCGTGCTTCTTGCCACCACACACCACACAAGGCACTCCACTTTGTAAGCTCATTTGATTCCAAGAAGCTCTCTAGTCCAGGACATCCACCATGGCACGGCGCTTTCTCGCTGTGCTCGCCGTTGCCCTGGCACTCTTGCAGGCCGCCTCTGCCAAGTCCTGGCTCGACAAGAGGTTCAACACCGACGGCACCGTCCGCACGGGATACGACGCTTCCGGCCAGGAGGTGGTGATGCTCAATCTCAACCAGCAATCCGGCGCCGCCGGCTTCAACTCCAAGGAGCAGTTCCTCTACGGCGAGTTCAGCATCCAGATGAAGCTCATCCCGGGAAACTCTGCCGGCACCGTCTCCTGCTTCTACGTAAGTTCCCCAGCTTAATTTCGACAAGGACCAACATTAACCTCGCTCTATCGATGTTTATCTTTAGCTGACTCAACGTTGCTATTAATTGCAGCTTTCTTCCGGTGTTGACGACTGGCGCGACGAGATCGACATGGAGTTCATGGGCAACTCGACCGGCCACCCGGTGGTGCTCAACACCAACGTGTGGGCCAACGGCGACGGCAAGAAGGAGCATCAGTTCGACCTCTGGTTCGACCCGGCCGCCGACTACCACACCTACACAATCATCTGGAACCCGGAGAACATCCTATTCAAGGTCGACAACCTCTTCATCCGGTCCTTCAAGCGATTCGCCGGCCTCCCCTACCCTAGCTCCAAGCCCATGAGGCTGCACGCCACGCTCTGGGATGGCAGCTACTGGGCGACGGAGAAGGGCAGGATCCCGATCAACTGGTCCAACGCGCCCTTCGTCGTCTCCTACCGCAACTTCTACGCCAACGCCTGCGTCAGCGGCGGCGCGTGCCATGCCGGCAGCGGCAGGTGGATGAAGAAGCAGCTCGACGGCGCCGAGTGGGGCACCGTCAAGTGGGCGGAGCGCAGTTACATGCGGTACAACTACTGCGACGATGGGTACAGGTTCCCGCAGGGCCTCCCCGCCGAGTGCAGCCGCTACTGATGCCAGCCGGACCGGCCGGGCATCCAGCAGTGTTGATATTGATATCTTTTTTCTTGGAACAGTACATTATTCTTGTTCTTTTTGTGAATTTGTGATTAAAAAGCAGCCCTACAGCAATGTGTGGGCGATTGTTTGTATGCCTAGTTTTTTTTCTGAGAAAAGAAGCATGTAAATTTCACAGTGCCTTTGAATCGATACAACAATATTGAATTTTTTGTTTCGGTGTCACTGAGCAAAGAATTTCAAAAGAATGTCATATACTCCGTCCGTGCGGTAGTCCTAGATACATCCGTTTGAGCGACAACTAATTCCGAGCGGAGGGAGTATATAATAATGAACTCTCATACAAACGTATCCCTCCGTCCGAAAATACTTGTCATCAAAATGAATAAAAGGGTATGTATCTAGACGTATTTTAGTTCTAGATACATCTCTTCCTATCTATTTTGATGACAAGTATTTTCGGACGGAGGGATATATCATAAGTGGTAGGATACCATGGAAGTTGGAACCTCCATTAGGGAAGTCGACGAGATAGCCCGACCCCCGCATCGCCCCTCCCTGGCGACTCGGGGAGCTAGGTTTTCCCCACCGCCAGCCCCTTCCGGCCGCGCCATCCTCCTCGCCACCGTTGCCGGAGGCCGCCGGCCTTCCCGCGGCTGCGATGGCGGGTCTTCCTCTGCCCCTTCCCTCCTCCTTATGGCATCTCCCTTGCACTCTCCTCGCCCCTCTCATGGGGTTCGCCCTGTAGTCAGATCGAATCGGGGACATGATTGGGTCGGCCTGGCTGGCCATGGAGGCGCAACGTAACACTGAGGGTGGGGAGTGTCGCAGGTGTGCGGGATCCCCTCCCAGCCGCCGCCGGTGCCTCGTGTGGGCATGGCCAGCCCAGGCAAGAGCTCGTCGCCGTTCTTCTTGGCTGACCGGGAGGGTCGGGCAAGGGCCATGGCTGGCAACCGTTGTATCCTCACCATCTGGTCCAAATTTGTGCTCCTTGCATTCCTCATCGGTCGGGCAGGGTGCTGCATGATTCTGGGGCCTGGATGGCGGTGGGGTGTTGGTGCGGCAGTGGGGGTGGCCTGCTGCGCATCTGCGGCTTGTTTTCCGACGGGTTCCGGCGGCCCTGGGTTGTGGGCTTGGCGGTGCTCTTGCGGCAGAGGTCGTCTTGCTGGTGCGGCTGTGCCGTCTTGGCCGTGTGGACGGCGAGATTGTTCACGGGGGAGGTGTCCATGGCTTGTATTTGGCGTCAAGGTCACATCTTTCCTTGACTTGGGAGTTGTCTCCACCTCTTTCGGTCTTCCTCTCCTCGCCGCTGGTTCCTTTTGGTGTGATGGAGGTGTGGCTAATGGACGGTGGGTGCTAGGTGGTCAGATCCCCAGTGAAAGCTTTGCCCGACCGTGTTGGTGCCGGTGACGACGGCGACGCTGTCGAGCGCCGTATCCCTCCTTGGAGGCGTCACTGTGGGTGGCCTCTTCCTCCTTGCTTAGGGTGAAAACCCTTGGTCCTTCATTGGACCGGGCGGTGGCGGCGAGATGATGTCGTTCCCTTCTTGGAGGATCCGCCTTAGAGCAAGGTCCCTATCCATTGGTAGTCGGAAGGCGGTGGTAGACTATAACCTCTTCTCTCCATGTGGTGGGTTCTGTAGCCCGATAATGGTGCGGCGAGTTGGGATCTGCTCCGGTTGCCTCATTGCGGATGAACCCAGATGAACCCAAGTGGCGCCGCATCCATTGTCTGGGGTTGTGGTTGCTCGTTGGTGCCGTTGTATCGGGCCGTTTTTATTTTCTCTTTTCTTGTGTGTGCCGTTGTGCTTGTATAATTACCTGTAAGAGCTTCATTAATTTAAGAGCATCTCCAATAGCCGCGCTAAACAAGCGCCGCGCCGCAAATTTGGTCAGTTTAGCGCGCGCGCAACCCGGCGGGTGGCTCCAGCGGGCACGCAATAACCGAGCGCGGGGTATAAGGAGTTGGGCGCGCGGTCGGATTCGCTATCTCGCGCGGTGTATTTGGGGCGCCCGCTTCCGCGCGCGGCATACTCGAGCGCTCGCGCTGCACTCTCTCTTCTCCGCCTCCTACGCCCCGCGCGTGCCGGCGCCGGCGAACTGCACCCCATGGACGCACGCGCTGGCACCCCGCTCACCCCATCCTATACCCGCGACCCCTCCACCGCTGCTGCCGCCGCCGCAAACCGTAGCCCGGGTGGCGTTGGCCTCGCCTCCGCCGGAGCTCCTCCGACCGTCGGCCTCGCGCGCGGCCTCTTCATGCCGCCGCGGATGACCTCGGCGGCAGGTGGCGTCGCGCCGGCGCCGGCCCGAGCCGCCGCCCCCTCCTCAAAGCTCCCCAATGCGGCGCGGCCAACGAACTGCAAGACATCGGCGAAGAAAAACAAGGCGGCGGAGACGAGGACGAGGACGAAGACGAGGACGAGGAATGATGTGTCTTTCATTTGTGTTTTGAACTTGATTTGCATTTGAACTTGGTTGGATGAACTTGTGGGCATGATTTTAAACTTGTGGGCATGAACTTTTCTTCATCAACTTGTTTGTGTGAAATATTATATGTCATGTTCATTGCATTTTGAATGTTTCAACTTCATTTTGTGTCCAAAATATCATATATGCAATGCCCCAGCGAGTTAAGCGCGCTGAAGGAGCGGCGCGCACGCTGCTGGAGCCAGCGCAGCGCGCCGCGCCAAACCAGGCGATGAGCACACGATAAAGCAGTTTTTAGCGCGCGGCGCGTTCGGCGCCTGTTGGAGATGCTCTAAAGCCGAGCGATAGACTTTTTTTCTAAAAAGATACCATGGTAGGTACTTATTGCTATGAATCACGGTGCACCTTTTATTCACAAGCATTATATATATACACTATATTTTTGTAGAAAATGCAATCTTAAATGTTCAAGAAAATTCGGTCATCGACGGCCCGACAATGTATTACCGAAGAATGCAATGCATGTGCATATAGTGCTGCGCGGCAAAGCATGTTCGGCCAATGAGTATTGATATATGGACACGTACGTTTGCTTGTCCAAGAAGACAAAGAGCACCTGTATCAATGTATCACTAGATGGAAACTGCGGCTTGCCGCACCTCCGCACCCCTGTCGGGTGCGGTCGCATCCAACCTGGTAATAAAGGTATCAAATCAAATGTGTAAGAACAACATCATCAGGATGCAACAATCCAACGGGCATTTTCATCAGAATTAAAACAACTAAAAGCGAGCCCTGTAAACAACTCAAAGCAGTCCAACCTTATGTCCGACCAAACATTGTATTCATAATTGCAATGAAGATGGTACAAAAAAAGATATAGGTAGAATGGCGCCAAATAGATACAAAAGGAAAATTTCAGCCACTGATCTAGCATTAGGATTTCTCAAAGACACGTAGGCAATGATCCAGCGTCTGCTATTTCTCAAGGAAACATCAGTCTGGTACAAAGAATCGTATTATTCAATAGAAAACATCAAATTTAGTACAAAGAGCATATGTCCACTACAATACTGATGAATATTTCACTCACACAAAAGGGGACATACATATATGCTTTTTTACAACAAAGGGATATTGCCTAACCCATACTAAAATAGCTATGTGCATTATTTGGGAAATCAGCAAGAGAAGGCAAGTATCAGCAACGACATGAACTGAGCACATCCGTAAACACCGACAAAACGGTATCTCTTTCAGGAGCAGCAGGGCAAATGGGATACAAGAAAGCCACATCACAAGATATTAGTCCTGCATCATAAAAGCATTACAATTAGATAATTATGATGGAATACCTCAAAACTTTGCTGAGGAAATGAAAATTGTAAGCTCTTTGATACATGATAGATAAACCTCTACTGGGTGCCTAACTGAATAGTTAATGTTGACCATTGTTTAAGATAAGATGCTTAAGATAAACCCGCAAACCTCCTTCAGTGAAGACATGCAAAAAGATTAACTTGTGACCACAACAGCCAATTCAGCACAAAGAGATTAGATTTCAGAAACATATATTATAATAAAAGCACCATAAACAATTGCAATTTGATAAGCAAAGCCTACAGTATGGAAATCAAGTTGACATCAGAGAGAGAGAGAGAGAGAGAGAGAGAGAGAGAGAGAGAGAGAGAGAGAGAGAGAGAGAGAGAGCAACAAGATTATCATAGGCAACCACAATGCCAAATGGACTCAAATGTCTGCATTGTTCGTATTATTATTTTTGAATGAAACACCGCAGTGTAGTCAACGGCACGACGACACCTGGCGCGCTAGCTTGACAGGGGCACGGCCACGTGCCTCCCGGATGCCATGAACGGCGACGGAGCAGCAGATGGGGCGGCGGAGGTGAGGACGGGCACGGCGACCGAGCGGCGGAGGAGAGGACGGGGGGGGGGGGGGGAGAAGGGGAGGCTAGGGCGTGGAGGCGCGAGAGGGGATGAGGCAAGCAGCGGCGGCGGTGAGCTTGGTGAAGAGAGAAGGGGGAGGAGAACCGAATGCGAGGCAGCGGCGGCTGGAGTGAAGTAGAGGGGCGCGATGGATGGCGGGTTCCACACGGGCGTGCTTCCTTTTATATGCACGGATAAAGTTCTAGTAATAGATTGGGCATAACCGATAGTGATATGGTTTGATAGGACATATTACATCATTAGGAGCACCACTTGAAAGGAGAGCCACATAAAAGGCATTAGCAGAAGGGCAGGGGCTCACCTCGGCTTGATGCCCTCGTTTGTCCCTGTAGTGGCGCTGGTGTGGCTTGTCGGCGGCCCTCAGAGCTTAGGGCCATCTGTTCATTTTTTTTAAAAGCATTCCTGGTGGCCCGATCCTGTCATGTCGGCAGTACAATCTCAGTGCTATACAAAATGCTCATACTACCATACAAAATGTTTTCTCTCGAAGAACCCAGGTTGCAAGTTTGGAATAAACCTTTGCAATAAACATGTAATTAAAGGGGTGGCAAAATACGTTTTGGTTCTATCACACTCACTCTAATATAAAACATGTTCACTTCCAGAATTTCAGTGGCTCCATCTAATTATAAAAAGGGTTGCGGTACTAATGAACATGGGAATGGCAATTTACTAAATTATTCGAAACCCCTCTGATCAAGTGGATAGCAAAATAGTACATAAATCTTATGGTCACCCATGAGAATCCGCGTTTCAAAGTTTAATAGCAAGTATACCTTATTAAACAACAGATAATCTGCTTCACTCCAAGAGTGAATGCAAGGACGACATGCTCACGGGTCTGGTCATTCTTGGAGGTACCATCCTCAAAACCAGCGGTGGTGGAGTCAATGATGAGAACATCATAGTCGACGTGGGATAAACAAAACAAAAACACAATTTCAGTTATATGAGATAGATCAAACAGGTAGAGTTTGAGCTGTGAAAAGAAAATCACTACTCTGGACCATATTGCCATCATAGAAGTATTTCTTCTTTTTTCTTACACGAACAACTTATAGTTGAGATTGTATTAACTAAATAACCTAACTACATGTAACCTGGCTCATGCACAGATTAAAAGAACGCACCTAGATGTAAGAAAACACCTTTGTGTGATTAAGAATATCCAAGTTTCTTTCTCTGTGTGCAAGATATTTGTGATTGCACAACTCAAGAAGTTTAAACCCTAAAACAGAGCAATTCATGCTTGAGCTTTCTAAAATGCAGGACAGTGAATCAAACTCATAATTACATGCACACAGCCTATAAATACATGAGCTATAACTAAAAGTAGTTGACAACAAACTATAAGCACCAAATCCTAGAACTATTCTTGTCCAGTGCGACCAAAAGCATGTTTATCAATGTAAGAACATAAACACATATGTAGTGCACGATACAGATCTTTGGGAGTTCTTGTTCAAAAATATGAGCATGCATGATAGAAAAAAGGGAATGTGCATATCTAGCAAGTGGATTGTAACATCTACCCGGGGCCAAAAAATAAGAATTAAGCTCCATATACTGTTTGGAAACTTCACCAGCCGTCCAGTATAAGTTCATTACTTAAAAATAAGAGTAAATGTGTAAGAAAGGCCAATATACAAAATAATCGACAGTAGCATATAAAAAAAGGTTGTTTTCCTTTTCATATAAAAAGGCTGACTCTAACAATTTGTACCCTGACTAAATTATATTTTAAAAGTTGTTCACACAATGGGGACCCTACGCACCCAAACATACAACCAAAGAGTAAAATAGTTCCTGGGCACTGGACAAAGATAACACAGTAAAGACCTCATTTGCAGGGCACCAAAAAATAGAGCTACGCAGTTTGGTTCGTACAGTGACAAGAACAATGATTACCTGGCCAGTGCCGACATTGACATGCAATGGACCAAACAATGATGCTCTTGTGTTTTTCTGTCCATGAATTTCCAAAATATGTGGTTCTATCAGCTATTGGTGAATACTACATGACCTGCACCAAAATGTTTTAGTACAGACCAAGTGTTTTATAAGGGAATTACCATTGTCATTCAAACTGTTGAAAAAAGAAACTTGATAGGTTGTTCACAAGAGAGAAAAAAGAAACTTGATAGGTTTTTCAGATATATTAGCAGGTCAAAATCAGAGTGCGGAAATGAAAAGCAAAGAGGAGCACATCCTAGTCTTGCATTCCAAATAGCTATACATGATGCTTTTCGTTGTTTGGCACTTTGCCGAGCAGGTAAAATCTATAACAAAAGAAATGTACGCATACATATCAGGATGAAATTCCTAATATAGATCAATATAATATTTCAGGCTACTACCGTGTATGTTTAATCAGTCTTTTCCAGTACAAAATATATTTGCTCTTTGTCAAAACATACAAGAATCTAAGGAACAAAGTCATACACAAGGAGGAGAGAAATACATCTTGTAATATTCTTCAAGCCAAATAAACATTTTAGTAGAATTCTACAGGAGAGACTCACCATAAAATTGGTTCCGTTCTTTGAATAACCACTTCATGGAAAATCCTACAATCTATTCAGACCAATCCGTCAACCAAAAAAATGTAGCATTCTTCACCGCTGAATTATGATTCAAGAACTGAAGGGTATGTATTTTGCATGTTTTCATCTGTCTTTTCCCCTCCAAATGATAATTTCTGCCAAAAGACACGAGAATGCAAGCAACAAGGTCCTGCAGAAATTAGGTGAGAGAAATGCATCTTGTTACAACATATATGATAAACTAACCCAAAGCCAGACTACAATCTTCAGATAATCACATTGGGCAATCCTGTACAATCAATTCAACCGACTAATCAGTCAATTTGACACGTCAGTAAAGATAAACACAAGTTACCACAAGCTTCTGAACCACAGATGCCTTTTACTTAATCCATATAATGAGACCCACGAGGTAATGCAGAAGCAAGCATAGGCATGGAGAACTGAGAATAGAAGAAGAAAAGAGATGGACATGTAGAGAGGCGACTGAAGATGCAGCAGGACGAACAGTCCAGAGCCACAAGCACCCCAAGCGGACGAACCAGCAAGGTAAAACAAGCAAATCAAGGATGAGCTCCAGGAAGATAGCCCATCAGTGAAATACTTTGAAGAGTTTTCCCAAGACCCTGAGTAGATAAATGGCAAGCCAAGGATAAGGTTAGTAACTTGCATTCAACATTAGCACAGCTGATTGAATAAAATACCGACATGGTTCCAGCGAGTGGTCTATTGTGTGGTTAACACATCAAACAGACCATCTAATCGGCCAATATTCCATTAATACTAAAACAATAAAGCAAGTTCTGATACCCTCTCACATGATAAAACTTTCCGGGATAGTAGGAGCATCAATTTATTGGTGCATCAAATCACTACTAAAAAAAAAGAAAAGGATAGACTGTATTATTGCTCAAACATGTTGCTACCTATTGGGGGAGCAGCAGTGGACAAACTGCAGCCCCCGGGGCACCATGTTGATGCCTTTTAACCCAGGGCCGACCGAGAACACCTAAAGCAGCAGCGGCGCACACCATTCTTCAGCGAGGATGATGGCGACAACATTTCAGACTGAGCTATTTGCCTTCATCCTAAGCCATGGAAACAAAACAGTCCCGACTACTCAAGTCAGCAAGCTCACCCTGGCCTCACCTGGCTCCCCTAGTCACAAATGCAGACTGCACCAGAAGCAATAAACACTTATTAGCCACATGGACAATGCAATTTCTAAATTTGTGGAGGTTATTTAATTTAGGTCTATCATTCATCGGATTAAGAGTGAGCAACACATGACAAAAAAATATACGGAAGCATCTAGCTCATGATAATCCGGCGAATATAGGCATACAAATAGTACAAAGAAATTGAAGAAGGTATATTCAAAAGGAATGAGCTCACCAGACCTGGGACATCAATGTGGCACAAAGATAATTCAACACAAAGAGCAGCAGCACGAGCAGCGGCGGATCTGGTAGAGGTGTCCACGGGAAGGAAGATTAGCAAATAGCACCAGTAGGAATAATAAGTAGGCATCACAGAGTGGGTTCACCGAGCATGGTGGTGGTGGTCGCGCTGTAAGTGTGTGCTGCTCATTGGTGGCCATCGACATTGGCAGCACAGATCTGCAGGGAGGCACGGCGACCTCGACGGGGACGTGCACCTCCTGCGTCCACCACCTCGCGGGAAGGGGTGGCCGTGCATCTCCTTCATTGCTGGGCTCGGGAACATCAGAGGAACGCGTCAATGGAAGCAGCGTCGTGGGCGTGGCGTATCTGGCCTCCACCTGACCTTCTCGAGAAGGTGAAACGACAGCGGTGGGCGCCTATGGGAGAGGGTGGAGGCGGCACCGAGGTTGGGGGAGACGAGATCTGCAGTAGGGTGGGGGCGGCGGCTGGTTTGGGACGGGAGGGAGAAGGAACCAGGAGAGGAGGAATGGAGGAGGCAGGAGGTGGCGGCGTGAGGGGGACGAGGTGAGCGGTGGTGGCGACGGGAGAGTCAGTGGGAGGGGGACGAGGACGATGGCAGCAGGGGATGCGCTAGCGCGACGGGAGGGGAGGAGGCCAGGCGGCGCGACGTAGGGGAGGAGCTAGGGTTAGGGGATGGGAGGAGGGGTGGGGGTAGCGATGCGAGGGGGATAGGGATCGGGCGAGCGGCGGCGGCGGCTGGGGCACGAGAGAAAGGAAGGGGCGCGACAGGGATAGTGGGAAAAGATAAGAATGCCCTCGGCGGGGCAGGAAAATTACAGGCGGTGGCATGAACTGGAGTGTTGTAGCAGTGTTTCTATCGATCCGACGGCCCGAATCGATCATCTCGTGATCCGACGGCCGCGATCAATCCATCTTGCGATCCAACGGCCAGATCTCGTTTGGACACGCAATCGGACGGTCCAAAATCCAATGGCCTGAGAAGGCTTCATTTTGCTTCGCTCTCTAACAAGGGGATGCATGCATGCGCTACATGTTTATACCCGACCGTGCCAGCAGCCACAATAATGCATATCTATCCTTCTCCGGCACCGCGTGTATGGTCAGTCCATATATATACTTTTGTGCTGTCCTGCATCGATAATATCGGTCGTCGGTGTTCCCGCGATATATATATAAAATGAATGCGATTAGGTCTCAGTCGACTGAAATCTCACCAAATCTAAATCAAGTGACATAATATAGGAAAAAGAAAATAAAAAAACTAGAAAGAAAATTTCGCACGAATCTTCACAAAAGATTCCGCTAATTATATTTCGCACGAATCTTCACAAAAGATTTAATCAAGTCTCGATGTATACATTTGTGAAGTCGACTGAGATTTAGCAATCCCGATATAAGATACTGCAATATATAACGAACTGATCGACCTAACATGCATGGGCACCGTCTCCTATTATTTCGTCCGTTGACACTTTGGCCAATGTGTGCCAGCCTCTTCGCTGGAGAGTGGAGAGACCATGGTCTTTTGCGGTATCTTCATGTGCTTTGTCATTATGTTTGCATCCGTTATTATGTTCGCCGAACGAAGGAACTAGCCAGTACGCTGCCGCGCGTCCACCTCCACACCGTGCAGGCTACCTGCTCATCATCTTATGCATGTGCATCAGTGTATGTCCACCCACCGGCGGACGCGTGAGAGCCAACAACAACAAGGTTACCCACTCGCATGCACGGCGGAAGGTGCGGCGCCGCGCGCCCATGTATAGGCCTATTTTTGGCTAAATTGTATTGCCTTTGTCCTGGTTTATTGATTCTCATCGTATTTTGTTAGTTAATTTTCGTTGACATGCATTAACATTTTGTTAGTTAATTTTTTGATCAAAATTTGACACAAATTATAAAAGGAACCAATAAACCATGACAGAGGTAGCACCTTAATTGTTGGTTGTGCATGTTTACGGAAACTTTAATGGACACCCCGTAAAATCATATTTACTGGTTTTTTTTTCGAGAAGTGCCGGTGATGCTCTTAGGTTCCTTAATTTAGTTATGCATGCTAGTAACATGGCATGTCCTCAACGACTTTGTCTGATTTGATGTGGGAGCGCGACGAGGCGGTTAACCGACGACCACACAACTATGACAATGAATGATGATCGAAATTGGCCAGCCATAATCAGTGGCGGTGCTTACGTACGTGTCACTCGACTGGATTCCACCACTTGACCTTTGCTTTTGCTGATGGATTTAATCAGCGGTTCCATCATCAGCGCTCCCTTTTCTTGCGAATCTAATCAGTGTGTTCCTTTAACACACCTTATCAAGCAGCTGATGTACGTTAGTACATATGAACACCCGAGAAATTATGGCAGATTCTAGCCATGTGCTGCCCTAATAATTGTAACGGCCTTCGCGCCCACCCGATCGATAATGCATGCATGCAAAAAGATGTGCCCCATGGCATCAACAGGCAGGGCCACAGCAGCTGGACGGCACCACTATAAAGCCGCGTCATCTCCCGTGCTTCTTCTCACCACACATTGCACAAGGCACTCCACTTTGTAAGCTCATTTGATTCCAAGAAGCTCTCTAGTCCAGGACATCCACCATGGCACGGCGCTTTCTTGCTGTGTTCGCCGTCGCCGTGGCACTCTTGCAGGCCGCCTCTGCCAAGTCCTGGCTCGACAAGAGGTTCAACACCGACGGCACCGTCCGCACGGGATACGACGCCTCCGGCCAGCAGGTGGTGATGCTCAACCTCAACCAGCAATCCGGCGCCGCCGGCTTCAACTCCAAGGAGCAGTTCCTCTACGGTGAGTTCAGCATCCAGATGAAGCTCATCCCAGGAAACTCTGCCGGCACCGTCTCCTGCTTCTACGTAAGTCGATCAGCTTTTATTTCTCCCGTCTGGACTCGCAGCTTGACTTTATATAGCTGACTTGGCGTTGCTGTTGTGCAGCTTTCTTCCGGTGTCGACGACTGGCGCGACGAGATCGACATGGAGTTCATGGGCAACTCGACCGGCCACCCGGTGGTGCTCAACACCAACGTGTGGGCCAACGGCGACGGCAAGAAGGAGCACCAGTTCGACCTCTGGTTCGACCCCGCCGCCGACTACCACACCTACACCATCATCTGGAACCCGGAGAACATCCTCTTCAAGGTCGACAACCTCTTCATTCGCTCCTTCAAGCGCTTCGCCGGCCTCCCCTACCCTAGCTCCAAGCCCATGAGGCTGCACGCCACGCTGTGGGACGGCAGCTACTGGGCGACCGAGAAGGGTAAGATCCCGATCAACTGGTCCAACGCTCCTTTCGTCGTCTCCTACCGCAACTTCTACGCCAACGCCTGCGTCAGCGGCGGCGCGTGCCATGCCGGGAGCGGCAGGTGGATGAACAAGCAGCTCAACGGCGCCGAGTGGGGCACCGTCAAGTGGGCGGAGCGCAGTTACATGCGCTACAACTACTGCGACGATGGGTACAGGTTCCCGCAGGGGCTCCCCGCAGAGTGCAGCCGCTACTGATCCCTGCTCTGACTGATCAAGACGGCCGGGCATTCATCCATTGTTTGATATCTTCTTCTTCTTTGTGAATTTGTGATTAAAAAGCAGCCCTGCAGCAATGTGTGGGCGATTGTTTGTGTACCTAGTTTTTTTTTCTTGAAGAAAGATGCATGTAATTTTTATCGTGCCTTTGGTTACAGTAATATATAGTAATTTAATTTATGAGTTTTGATCGTGAATTTTATTATGGTGTCACTGAGAAAAAAACAATGTTTTAAATAGCGGGCTATACCATTTAGCGGCGGCTCGGTCAGAAGCTATGAAAAGCTATAGAAAGCTAAGCCCCATTTAGGGTTTTTCTTAAATCATCAAAAATTCAAAACATAAGTATACAATCAGGCATCATATACGATATTTCACATATAATTGACATGTACACATGTTCTAACATCCAAACCCGAGCACCAATCAGGTGTCCTAATTCAATAACCAAGCCTTGCATCTAACATCAAAACCCGAGCATCAATCATGTAGGGTTGCGCTATTCGTCACCCTAAATGAGGAATAGTTATTCAGAAACAAAAATAAAGAATAAGGCAGAAGGATGGTTTTGTATAGCAGCTTAGCGGGCCAAATGACTCCAAATTTAGCGCTAGCTGTTAGCGTTATTTTAATTCAGTGTTAAAAGTGCATAGCTTTAGCGGAAGAGCTCTCTAAAGAATGCCATATTAACTCCCATTTACAAACGGATAACATTGGTGGTAGGATTGACGACACAAGGAGCTCGTGTGTATCTTCCGTGGTGGACGATGACTTGGAGGTCCTGGGTGCCTGTTAACCCTATAAGAATATTAAATTCACAAAAATACAATGGAAAATAAAAAATCAGGAAAAAAATACCAAGAAATAACATCCATGGTATTCTTAGTAAACAAGACAATTTTTTGTTATATAACAACACGATTTGGATAAATCTAGGTCGGACTATATTTTCTTCGCCGAGGATATATACCACAGATGTCATTCATAATTAACTTCTTATGTGAGTAGAATGATCGACCATGATTGATACCCAAGAATTCCAGAGTCTTTTTAATCTTTCCTGGTATTTTTTGAATTTAATATTTATATATGGTTCAAGGGCCTCTAGGAGCTCCTGTGTATTTTTCATGGTAGGGCACCGTATTATGACCATAGAATTTTATGCGCTTTTTCTTCACAAGTACTGTAAACTAAATTTGTAGAAAATGCAATCTTAAATGTTCAAAGAAAATTCGGGTATGGGACAGCCCAAGACTTTACTACCGTAGAATGCAATGCATGTGCACTAGTGCCGCGCGGCAAAGCATGTTCGGTCAGTCGGTATTGATATATGGACACGTACGTTTGCTTGTCCAAGAAGACAACAGCGCCTATATCATGCATGCATCTTTATACCCAACCGTGCAGCCACAATAATGCATTTTAGTCCAGCGGGCGTATATATCTATCCTTCTCCAGCACCGCAAATTGAATGGTCGGTCTACATATATGCTTTTGTGCTGTCCTCCACTGATAATATCGGTTGGTGTTGTTGATAACGAACTACGTAGTCGGCATGACATGCATCGTAGCCTATATATTTTCGTCCGTTGACGCTTTGGCCAAAGCCTGCCAGCCTCTTCGCTGGAGAGTGGAGAGACCGCTGCTTTTTTGGGGGTATCTTCACGCGCTTACCAGCCCGTATGCCGCCCCGCGTCCACCGCCACACCGGGTGGGCTGCCTGCTATCACCATCTGCATGTGCATGTCCACCCACCGGCGGACGTGAGAGCAAATCCAAGAAGGATGTTTTTTTAATCAGCAATGCAACATCTACGGGGTTTTGCAGAAGTTTTACAGGCTAGACTGAGGTGGGGTGTGCTGATTGTTTGTTACAAAAATGCTAGACATACAAAGGCTTACACGTTTTTACATGCTTTTACACGCTTCTTTCATCTAACAACCAATCACAAACCTCTCCCCCCTGATTTTCAGGGGATGGGCCGCCCCGCTCATCTATTGACCAATCAAAGTTAACCATCCTGTAAAAGCCTGTAAATCGTTTATACGTGTAGCATTGCCGTGTTTGTTAAGATGAAGCGGGTCCCACCCTGAAAATCAGGGGGAGAGATTATTGAGGGAAGAAGGTTAGTCCGTTGATTCTTGTAAAAGTTTCCCGTACGTCTAGCATTTTTGTTTTTTAATGATCAACGATAAGGATGTTATAGCATCTATAACCGAATATGTTAAAGAGTAAAATTCATTCACGATACTTGAACTTGCGCCATGAGCTCATTTTAGTCACTGTACATAAGAAGTTGGTCAATACGGTCACTATGTACAAGTTGAGGTGATTATACGGTCACTCGCAGCGGTGTAGCTTCGTATTTTATATAAGTTGACTGGTCAAAGATGCTACGTCTTCGTATTTTATATAAGTTGACTGGTCAAAGATGCTACGTCACAAAAAAAACTCTCTCCTCCCCACGCGGGTCCCACCTGCCAGTGATGGAGTAAAGAAATAAAAATACTGCAAGCCTGCGGATTCGATCTTCAGATATCACTGAAGATAGCCACCCGACCACACACTGCTTCGTGTGATATATCTATAACCGAATCAGGGGGAGAAGGTTATTGAGGGAAGAAGGTTAGTCCGTTGATTCTTGTAAAAGTTTCCCGTACGTCTAGCATTTTTGTTTTTTAATGATCAACGATAAGGATGTTATAGCATCTATAACCGAATATGTTAAAGAGTAAAATTCATTCACGACACTTGAACTTGCGCCATGAGTTCATTTTAGTCACTGTACATAAGAAGTTGGTCAATACGGTCACTATGTACAAGTTGAGGTGATTATACGGTCACTCGCAGCGGTGTAGCTTCGTATTTTATATAAGTTGACTGGTCAAAGATGCTACGTCTTCGTATTTTATATAAGTTGACTGGTCAAAGATGCTACGTCACAAAAAAAACTCTCTCCTCCCCACGCGGGTCCCACCTGCCAGTGATGGAGTAAAGAAATAAAAATACTGCAAGCCTGCGGATTCGATCTTCAGATATCACTGAAGATAGCCACCCGACCACACACTGCTTCGTGTGATATATCGATACGATCCCTTTTAAACAATAGGACCACACGCACGCACGCAACAGCGCATCGGCCAGCCACACTCACACGCACAGCGCACACAGAGCCCCCGCGTTGTTGCGCCTACGCCAGTAACGCCACGCACCGGACCCGCCATTTATGCATGGGACGGTGCCCGGCAAACATGGACGCATGCACACACTCGCTAGTAGCATAGCACACAGCATGCATGCATGAAATATCTAAGGCAGCCGGGTCATGCTCCGACAGTCGCGCGCGCACGGCTAGGAGAGCGACCAGTGTGGGTGTCGCTGTTGTCGTCCATGTGGCCATGTCACGTGTCGCCTCGTCTCGCAACTCCTGTGCATCGCCAGCATCAATCGGTATTGCAATGTGGCGACCGCTCGTGAGACCCTGTCCAAGATGGCCGACAGCACGGCGCACACCCCGGTACCGTCCACTCGCGCTAGCCATGTCAGCCGGCGGATGCTTGCTGTGCATGCGTACTGAGCCGTGTGTGCGTGCATGTTGTGAATCTATACTATTATTAAAAAAGCAAACATGACTTTTTCCAAAGCCACACAGCAAACTGTACACAGAGTAATCTGTACCGTCAGATCTGATCAACCTAAGCACATCCTACTGCCCATATTACGCGAACAGTCTGCCGTCTAGATGAACGTCTGAGATGAAATGTTCTGCCGAGCAGACGCGTGGTGTGCAGCGCTCCGCGTTCCCGATCTTGGCGGCCCCGCCCACAGCCCCGTGATTTTTGGGCACGATTCCCCTTCTATCTCTCCCTGGATCAAGAAATATGGATCCGCAGCAACGTTGCGCCGCCGGCCCTCCCTTCCCTTCCTCTTCGTTGCGCTTCCTAATCCACCGGGAGATAGACGCTGCGGAGGTTGGCCTGGCGCTGGGCTGGTGAGCGTCGAGGGGTCGCAACAGTAGAGGGGAAGGTCGGACATGGCGGGGAGTAGGCGGCGAGGCGCGCGGCAATGAAGGTGTTCCGCTCAGCAATCTCTTCCGGTGGAGCGGGAGGTGGTTGGAGGAGGAGGAGGCGAGCGCCCCTGCAATTCGCGAGGCCGAGGAGAGCAACGGTTGGCCCCATAGCGAGGCCAGCGAGAGGTTGAGTCGCTCGAGCGCCAGGAACCAGAAGATTGGAGGGAGCAGCAGGAAGTCGGGCGTCGTCGGGTCACCGCATAGCGCCATCGCGCCCTGCGTCACCCGCTCCGCCGCCAGCAGCCTGCCGCACTCCATCGAGGCCCGGTGCCACGACCGAGGGTCGCCCAGGAAGCCCACGAGTGGACAACCAGGAGGCGACATGACGGCGAAGGCGAGAAGAACGGCGTCGCAGGTGAGCTCCACCACCGCTGGAACCTTCTTTCTTCATGTTCAATTGCACATCCGAGCCCAGAGGCAGCCCGGCAGCGATGCGGGCTCCATGTGCGGCTTGTCTAGCCCAGATCTCCTGTTGGATCTCGGTGTGGCGCTCCAGCGTGAGCATTGCATAGTAGGTTATCTTATGCCGAACCATGGTGGTCCACCGGAGCATGGGCAGAGCGCCGGAGCGGGAGAGGGATGAGGTGGATGGGCTCGGACTGGCAGCGCGGAGAGGAGGGAGGTGGATGGACTAGGGTTGCGGGACTCCGACCGGATTAAATAGGCGGATATGCTCTTGGGCGGCGAGCCTGAGCGACGCCACATGGCGTTCACACCGTAGCGACGGAGGAGGCGTCCGTCGGACCGCCGGGTTTCCAGGCGAGTCTGTGTGGGACCCCTTCATCTGTCCTACGTGGGACCTCTTCGCCGGGTTTCCAGAATAGTCCAATCATCATAATTTTTCAATATATTATTTAATAATTCTTCAGCTTGTCCAATAGTTCGTTCCCTAAAAACACAACCAGCACAACTATCTAGGAAGTCCCTAGAAGCATCGCTTACTCCATTATAGAAGCTATCAAGTATCATTTTTCTTAAGGGGATGATCAGTAAAAGCATTAAGTAACTGGCAAAGCCTCCCCCAAGCTTGTGGGAGACTCTCTTCTTTAGTTTGAGCAAAGTTAAATATTTCCTGTAAGGCCGCTTGTTTCTTATGAGCAGGAAAATATTTTTCAGAGAAGTAATAAATCATATCCTGGGGACTACACACACAACCAGGAGCAAGAGTATTGTACCAAGCTTTAGCATCACCCTTTAATGAGAAAGGAAATAACTTGAGAATAAAGTAGCAGTGAGTTTTCTCATCATAAGTAAAAGGGTGGCTATATCATTCAACTTAGTAAGATGTGCCACAACTGTTTCAGTTTCATAACCATGGAAAGGATCAGATTCAACCAAAGTAACTAACTCTGGGTCGACAAAGAATTCATAATCCTTATCATCAATAAAAATAGGTTAAGTAGCGAACTTAGGATCACATTTCATTCTAGCATTCAGAGATTTTTCTTTTTACTTGTGTAATAATTTCTCTAGATCATCTCTATCAATACAAGTAAGAATATCTCTAGTTGTTTCTTCACTCATAACATAACCTTCCGGTACCTTAGGCAATTCATATCTAGGAGGGCTAGTTCTACCAGGTGTTTCAGGAGATTCAGTTTCAAGGTTATCATCAGATTCAACAACATCATGTTGTATTACTCTAGCAATTTGTTGATCAAGAAATTCACCAAGTGGCACATCATCATTATCAAGCAAGGTACTAGCATCATCATAAGCACCATTCATAGTAGAAGTAGCATCATCAATAACTTGCGACATATCAGAATTAATAGGATGTGGTGGTCTTGCAAGTTTACTCATAACAGAAGGTGAATCTTGTTGGGGAACATAGTAATTTCAAAAAAAATCCTACGCACACACAGGATCATGGTGATGCGTAGCAACGAGTGGGGAGAGTGTGTCCACGTACCCTCGTAAACCGAAAGCAGAAGCTTTAGCACAACGCGGTTGATGTAGTCGTACGTCTTCACGATCCGACCGATCCAAGTATCGAAAGTACGACACCTCCGAGTTCAGCACACGTTCAGCTCGATGATGCCCCTCGAACTCTGATCCAGCCGAGCTTTGAGGGAGAGTTCCGTCAGCACGACGGCGTGATGACGATGATGATGTTCTACTGACGCAGGGCTTCACCTAAGCACCGCTATGATATTATCGAGGTGGACTATGGTGGAGGGGGCACCGCACGCGGCTAAAAGATCAATGATCAATTGTTGTGTCTATGAGGTGCACCCCTGCCCCCGTATATAAAGGAGCAAGGGGGGAGAGGCGACCGGCCAGGAGGAGGCGCGCCAGGAGGAGTCCTACTCCCACCGGGAGTAGGACTCCCTCCCTTCCTAGTTGGAGTAGGAGAAGGCGGGAAGGAGGAGGGAGAGAGGAAGGAAAGGGGGGCGCCGCCCCCTTCATTGTCCAATTCGGACTAGAGAGGGAGGGGGGCGCGGCCTGCCCTGGCCTCCCCTCCTCTTCTCCACTAAGGCCCATGTAGGCCCATTAAACCCCCCGGCAGGGTTCCGGTAACCCCCGGTACTCCGGTAAAATCCTGATTTCACCTGGAACACTTCCGACATCCAAATATAGGCTTCCAATATATCAATCTTTATGTCTCGACTATTTCGACACTCCTCGTCATGTCCGTGATCACATCCGAGACTCCGAACTATCTTTGCTACATCAAAATACATAAACTCATAATATAACCTGAAAACACAAGTTCTCCCTGGGTGATGTTGGTAATTAATGTCAACATATCTCTTGTTGGACTAATGCTTCTACCTAGTATGTTTCAGATAAGTTCAAATTTGGAGTGGCATGGACAAGATGATGTGGAACCCCTTCAAGATGCTAAGGACAAAGGATTGGCTCAAGCTCAAAGCTCAGGACTCTACATTTTTTTATTTTAAGTGATTCAAGATCACATTGAGTCCATAGGAAAGCCAATACTATAAGAAGGGATGAGGTGTTGCTTAATGGCTTGCTTGCTCAAAGTGCTTAGTGATATGCTCCAAAGCCCTCAACCACTTTCTCACTTCCACATATGTCCTAAACCAAAAATTCCAACTCGGCCCCACCGATTCTTGCCATCCGGAGCCACCGAGTTCAGTTGACATAGCCACTGCCAGAAACCCTAATCAATTCGGTCTCACCGATAGGGATCTCGGTCTCACCGAGATGGGATTGCAAACTCTCTGTTTCCCTTCGTAATGTTTCGGTCAAACCGAGATGAGCGATCGGTCCCACCGAGATTGCAATGCAAACTCTCTATTTCCTTTTCGTAATGTTTTGGTCCAACCGAGATGAGCGAATCGGTCCCACCGAGTTTGCCTGACCAACTCTCTGTTTGGCTATTACCAAAATTGGTCTCACCGAGTGTGTGTAATCGGTCTCACCGAGATTACGTTATGCCCTAACCCTAATGACATCGGTCCCACTGAGTTGACATGTAGGTCCTACCGAGAATCCTAACGTTCACATTTTGAACTAAATCGGTCCGACCGAGTTTAATGATTCGGTCCCACCGAGTTTGGTGATTTGTGTGTAACGGTTAGATTTTGTGTGGAGGCTATATATACCCCTCCACCCACTCTTCATTCGTGGAGAGAGCCATCAGAACATGCCTACACTTCCAATACATATTTTCTGAGAGAGAACCACCTATACTTGTGTTGAGGTCAAGATATTCCATTCCAACCACATAAATCTTGATTTCTAGCCTTCCCCAAGTTGTTTTCCACTAAAATCTTCTTTCTACCAAATCCAATCCTATGAGAGAGAGTTGAGTGTTGGGGAGACTATCATTTGAAGCACAAGAGCAATGACTTCATCATCAACACACCATTTATTACTTCTTGGAGAGTGGTGTCTCCTAGATTGGCTAGGTGTCACTTGGCAGCCTCCGACAAGATTGTGGAGTTGAACCAAGGAGTTTATAAGGGCAAGGAGATCGCCCACTTTGTGAAGATCTAACCTAGTGAGGCAACTCCTTCGTGGGCGACAACCATGGTGGGATAGACAAGGTTGCTTCTTCGTGGACCCTTCGTGGGTGGAGCCCTCCATGGACTCGCGCAACCGTTACCCTTCGTGGGTTGAAGTCTCCATCAACGTGGATGTACGATAGCACCACCTATCGGAACCACGGATAAAAAATCTTCGTGTCTCCAAATTGCGTTTGCACACTCCAATCCCATCTCTTTACATTCTTGCAACTTGCATGTTTTACTTTCCGCTGCTCATATACTCTTTGTATGCTTGCATGTTTGCTTGATATGTATTGTGAATGTTTAAACTTGTACTCAAACTTCACATCAACTAGAGGAAATTAAAAATTGCAACTTTTCTTGATTAGAGTCTATTCACCCCCCTCTAGACACCTCTTCTCGGTCCTTTCAATTGGTATCAGAGCTTTGTTCTCCATTGCCTTGGTTTAAACACCTTTGGAGGAAGATGGATGTGTCTACTTTGGGGAGTCTTAGACGTAGAGTGCCTATTCTTGATGGAGAATATTTTCATGAGTGGAAAAATGAAATGCTTGAGATTTTCAATGAATATCATTTGAACAAGTACATTACTAGCCCTTGTGCACCTCATATTGATCCCTTGCATCCTACACCCGAAGAGGATCTTGACATGATTCACAATCTTAGAACCATGAATCTTATCATTAGAGGATTGCCCAAAAATTTGGTTGCTAGTTTACCTACTCTTGATTGTGCCTATACCATATGGAGATTTCTTGAGGAACGATTTCCAAATTATTCCTTGAAAAATTTAGACAAAATTCTCCATAAGTCTATTGCCTTGAGTAAAATGAATTCAAGTGATCCAAGCTTTGGTGATTGTTTATTTGAGCTTACTAATCTCATGCGTGCCATAGGAGATGTTGGGATCATTAGCAATATTATTTCAGAAGCTATTAGAATTCATAAAGATAATCATAGAAATGATCATTTGTCTAATGAATTAGCCTCTCTAGGAATTGATCAATCACAAGATGATATTGAACATGGATATTATGATGAGGATGATGATAGTGACTATGATCTTGATGATGCGAGGAGACACCTTGGTCTTATGGAAAACCTTCACGGCTACATGGCCGGAGGAAAGGAATGGGTCCTTGATAGTGGATGCACTGATCATATGACCGGAGATAAAGATATGTTCCGTGAGCTTGCTGAAAACAACGGCCCTCGAAAATATGTCACTTTTGGTGATAACTCAAAGGGTAAGGTGGTTGGCCTCGGGAAGGTGGCCATCTCACATGATAGCTCCATACAAAATGTCATGCTCGTTGTATCTCTTGGGTACAATTTACTTTCAGTTTCTAGACTTGCTGATTTCGGTTTCAATGTTCTATTCACTGAAGTAGATTGCCAAGTGTTTCGTAGAGACAATCGTAAAATGGTCTTTACCGATATACGTAGAGGTGATCTTTACATTGTTTATTTCACTAAAAAGGCTCAACCTAGAACTTGCTTAATTGCTAAATCTTCTAAGGTTTAGCTGTGGCATAGAAGGCTAGGTCATGTGGGTATGCGAAATCTTGATAAGCTTATTAAAGGTGATCATATCCTTGGAGTAAAAGATGTCATATTTGACAAGGATAGACTTTGTAGTGCTTGTCAGGCAGGGAAACAAGTTGGAGGAAGTCATCGCGCGAAGAACATCATGACCACGAGAAGACCACTCGAGCTACTTCACATGGATCTCTTTGGTCCAAATGCCTACAAGAGTCTCGGTGGTAACTCGTTCGGACTAGTCATAGTTGATGATTTTTCAAGATTTACGTGGGTGTTCTTTCTTGATGACAAATCGCAGGTTTAAAAGATTTTCAAAAACTTCGCTAGGAAGGCCCAAAACCAATTTGACCCGAAGATCAAGAAGGTTCAGAGCGACGACGGAATGGAGTTCAAGAATGCAAATGTGGATACCTTTCTTGACGAAGAGGGGATTTCACATGAGTTCTCGGCTACGTACACACCTCAACAAAATGGATTCGTTGAGAGGAAGAATCGGACTCTTATTCAGATGGCAAGAACGATGCTTGATGAGTACAAGACTCCAAAACACTTTTGGGCGGAAGCAGTTGAGACAGCTTGTCATGCAACAAATCGCTTGTATCTTCACAAGCTACTCGGCAAGACGGCATACGAGCTTCTCACCGGTAACAAACCTCAAGTTGGATACTTTCGAGTATTTGGGTCAAAATGCTACATTCTTGATAAGCATCGTCGTTCTAAATTTGCTCCTAAATCTCATGAAGGTTTCTACTTGGTTATGGCTCAAACTCTCACACTTACCGTGTCTACAACAATTTCACCCGAAAGGTTGAAGAGACGGTAGATGTGAAGTTTGATGAATCTAACGGCTCACAAGTAGAGCAATTGCCAATTGATGTAGGGGACAAGGACCCTTCGAAAGCAATCCAAGACTTGTCTATTGGCAAGATTCGTCCAACGGAGGTGAAGGAGAGTACCTCGTCCGTCCAAGTGGAAGCTTCTACCTCACGACAAGGTGAACCAAGAATTGATACAGAAGCATCCACAAGTGGGACACACCAAGACGAAGAAAATGAGGAAGCACACCAAGATGAACATCAACAACCTCCTTCTCCACCACGACAAGAGAATGACAACGTCAACAATGAAGAAGGCCAAGAAGAAGAAAAAGATGAAGAATATGTTCCACCCCGAGCCAAGCCAAAGCTCCCACGAGTTCGAGCAAGAATCGCCAAAGATCATCCCGTCGAGCAAATCTACAATGATATCCAAACCGGGAGAATCACTCGCTCTAAAACTCTTTTAGCTAACTTTTGTGAACACTACTCATTCATCTCTAGCATTGAACCTATGAAGGTTGAAGAAGCATTGGAAGATCCAGATTGGATTAACGCTATGCATGAAGAGCTACACAACTTTGAGAGAAATCAAGTATGGACATTGGTCGAGAAGCACGACAACAACCACAACATCATTGGTACCAAATGGGTGTTTCGCAACAAGCAAGATGAAGATGGTCAAGTCGTCCGCAACAAAGCACGCCTAGTCGCCCAAGGCTACACTCAAGTCGAAGGTATGGACTATGGTGAGACATATGCTCCCGTTGCTAGACTCGAGTCCATTCGCATCTTACTTGCTTATGCTAATCACCATGATATCACCTTGTACCAAATGGACATAAAAAGTGCTTTTCTAAATGGTGAAATTGAGGAGGAAGTTTATGTTAAGCAACCTCCCGGCATTGTCAATCCTAAGAAACCTAATCATGTCTACCAACTTCACAAAGCCCTTTATGGTCTTAAACAAGCTCCTAGAGCGTGGTATAAATGCTTGACCAAGTTCCTTATTGAAAAAGGCTTTGAAATTGGTAAAATTGATTCTACCCTGTTTACTAAAAGGGTAAATGGAGAGCTATTTCTTTGCCAAATTTATGTTGATGATATTATATTTGGTTCGACTAACCCTCATTTTAGTGAGAAGTTTGGAAAGCTAATGTCGGAGAAGTTTGAGATGTCTATGATGAGTGAACTCAAATTCTTTATCGGTTTGCAAATCAAGCAAACTAAGGAAGGTACCTTTGTCTCTCAAACAAAGTACACCAAGGACTTATTCAAGAAGTTCAATATGCAAGAATACAAAGGTATGACTACTCCCATGCCTACTAGTGGACATCTTGATTTGACCAAAGATGGTGAACCGGTTGATCAAAAAGTTTACCGCTCTATGATTGGTTCATTGTTGTATCTATGTGCCTCACGTCCCGATATTATGCTAAGTGTGTGCATGTGTGTGCGATATCGAGCGGCACCTAAAGAATGTCATCTTAAGGCTGTGAAAAGGATAGTGAGATACTTAATGCATACACCAAATTTTGGCATTTGGTATCCTAAGAGGTCTTCCTTTGATCTTGTTGGCTACTCCGATTCGGACTATGCCAGAGACAAGGTTGATAGAAAGTCCTCTTCGGGTACTTGTGAATTTCTTGGTAGATCTCTTGTGTCTTGGTCCTCCAAGAAACAAAACTCGATATCCTTATCCACCGCCGAAGCGGAATACATTGTCGCTGGTTCATGTTGTGCTCAATTACTTTGGATGACCCAAACTCTTAAATATTATGGGATATATGTGAAACATGTTCCATTGCTGCATGACAGTGAAAGTGCTATTAAGATTGCTCACAATCCCGTGCAACATTCTCGAACTAAACATATTGAAGTTCGTCATCATTTCATTCGAGACCATGTTGCCAAAGGGGACATTAATCTTAAGCATGTTCGCACCGATAAGCAATTAGCGGATATATTTACCAAACCGCTTGATGAGAAAGTCTTTTGCCGTTTGAGAGGTGAATTGAACATCATTGATGCTTCAAACTTGGAGTAGGAACTCCATTTGGATACATGCAAGGCATGGGTCTTTGACTAATCCTTGATATTTCTTTCATGATGCTATCTATATATATTGGATACTTTTGCACCCTTGCATGCTATATCTAACCCTTGTAGGTACTTGGATGAAACTAAATCCATGATATTACACCTCACTCACATCTTGAGAAATCTCTACATCATCAAGTCTCTATACAATGGTGGTTGAAGTCAAGGAAGCACAAAACCCCTCAAATATATCCTTTGACTCATTCTATGTTAAATTGTATGATTGTCATTTTGGATACACAAGTGATCTTCCTTGCAAAGCTAACCCATGTAGGAAGATGAACTCAAACTCCAAGTGATGTTCCCAACTCTTGATGAGCTACATCAACCTTGAGCAACCCACACAAGTTCGATTACATGATCAAGATTGACACCACCACCACCCAAGGTGTGATATTCCATCTTAGAGAAGCTTTACTCCAAGTCATGGGATAAAGCAACTCAACAAGATGTGAATACATCAAGAAGCTTAAACGAAAAATGGTGACCCCATTTTGATCTTAAACGATGAGTATGACCAAAGATCAAGTGATCTCACTTGACTCCTAAGTCAATATACTCTAACATAGGTGACTTTGTCACCGCCCACTTCTAGATGAAGTTCTCTTGTGTTTCCTTTTGCATTTGTCTCTTGCATATTTGTTCTTCATCTAGATCTTTTCATTTCTTCTTGTTCTGCATTTTCTGCATCCAATTCATTTCAAATCTTTTAGCTAATTCCTTGCAAATCCTTATGAGATCTTAAAGTGCCTAGTGAGCTGAGGTGACAAGTGTTTTACTGTGATGAACTCGGTCACATCGGTCTATTTTCTTCAGCCCAACCGAATTCTCTCGGTGCCACCAAAGCACACAACTCGGTGCTACCGCTTTCAATACAGGAAAGACAACTTGCCACTTATTCCTGCAGTCCTTTTGCTCCAGCTCCACTCAATGATTCTTGTCCTCTACCAGCATCCCATTCAACTTGCTTTGTGACTCAAGGACGAAACCCTTCCGCAATAACACAAAAGTCCAGAAGAGCCCTTCTTGGAAATTAATGTCAAAGGGGGAGAGAGAGATCACATCAAAGCTCTATGCTTAATCATTTCTATAGGGGGAGAGGATACTCAGGGGGAGTGTATAAGAAACCCCAGATGCTTGGTGTTCAAGAGGAGAGATGTTACATGTCTTTAAAAGGGGAAAGACATGTTCATATTTGATCATATTTGATTGCTTTCATTACGCTCAAGCTCCGTTGTTTTTTTCTTTTGCTCTGATTTTCTGTTCCCTATCTTCCCCCAATACCCCAATGCAAGATTCAGAGGGAGCAAGACATCTAAGGGAAGGAAATCTCTGATTTTATTGCATATCTTTACCTTTGGGGACATGTCTATACCCAATGGGGTACTCAGTACTCACTCTCTACATGTCATCCCAGTCTTGGTTCTCTTGTGGTTTCTTTTGTTTGCTCTGGCTAGTAGGTGTATCTATGTTGTCTAACCTTGTTTACTCAGGTTCATTCCTTCCTAAGCCAACTCAAGAACACAAGGTAAGTATATGCATCACAGTCATGTGTATGAGGATTTCTTGCTGATGTACATACTGTTTGCAAGAAGGACTCATGGGCATGAAGGTACATTTCCTATATTCACATCATTGCTCTGATGTATATAGCCAAGATACATGTAACACATGGATTAAGCTGTCATGCTTATGCATTCACATGCTCCTATGTTTCATATTTATATGATTGCATACATGTAGGGGGAGCCTATGCATGTTACATGTCTTTCCAAAGCTTTACTTGTTGCTCTCTATATCTTTATCTAAAGCTTTGATGTATGTTGTCATCAATTACCAAAAAGGGGGAGATTGAAAGCAAAAGTGCTCCCTGGGTGATTTTGGTAATTAATGTCAACATATCTCTTGTTGGACTAATGCTTCTACCTAGTATCTTTTAGATAAGTTCAACAATGGAGTGGCATGGACAAGAGGATGTGGAACCCCTTCAAGATGCTAAGGACAAAGGATTGGCTCAAGCTCAAAGCTCAGGACTCTACATTTTCTATTTTAAGTGATTCAAGATCACATTGAGTCCATAGGAAAGCCAATACTATAAGAAGGGATGAGGTGTTGCTTAATGGCTTGCTTGCTCAAAGTGCTTAGTGACTCCAAAGCCCTCAACCACTTTCTCACTTCCACATATGTCCTAAACCAAAAATTCCAACTCGGCCCCACCGATTCTTGCCATCCGGAGCCACCAAGTTCAGTTGACGTAGCCACTGCCAGAAACCCTAATCAATTCGGTCTCACCGATAGGGATCTTGGTCTCACCGAGATAGGATTGCAAACTCTCTGTTTCCCTTCGTAACGTTTTGGTCAAACCGAGATGAGCGATCAGTCCCACCAAGATTGCAATGCAAACTCTCTGTTTCCTTTTCGTAACGTTTCGGTCCAACCGAGATGAGCGAATCGGTCCCACCGAGTTTGCCTGACCAACTCTCTGTTTGGCTATTACCAAAATCGGTCTCACCGAGTGTGTGTAATCGGTCTCACCGAGATTACGTTATGCCCTAACCCTAATGACATCGGTCCCACCGAGTTGACATGTAGGTCCCACCGAGAATCCTAACATTCACATTTTGAACTAAATTGGTCCGACCGAGTTTAATGATTTGGTCCCATCGAGTTTGGTTGCTTCTTCATGGGTTGATTCTTCATGGACCCTTCGTGGGTGGAGCCCTCCGTGGACTCGCGCAACCATTACCCTTCGTGGGTTGAAGTCTCCATCAATGTGGATGTACGATAACACCACTTATCGAAACCACAGATAAGAAATCTCCGTGTCTCCAAATTGCATTTGCACACTCCAATCCCATCTCTTTACATTCTTGCAACTTGCATGCTTTACTTTCCGCTGCTCATATACTCTTTGTATGCTTGCATGTTTTCTTGATATGTATTGTGAATGCTTAAACTTGTGCTGAAACTTCACATCAACTAGAGGAAATTAAAAACTGCAACTTTTCTTGATTAGAGTCTATTCACCCCCCCTCTAGACACCTCTTCTCGATCCATTCATAATCGTCATCTAACTTTAAGCGTGCGGACCCTACGGGTTTGAGAACTATGTAGACATGACCGAGACACGTATCCGGTCAATAACTAATAGCGGAACCTAGATGCTCATATTGGCTCCCACATATTCTACGAAGATTTTTATCGGTCAAACCGCATAACAACATACGTTGTTCCCTTTGTCATCGGTATGTTACTTGCCTGAGATTCGGTCGTCGGTATCTCAATACCTAGTTCAATCTCATTACCGGCAAGTCTCTTTACTCGTTCCGTAATACATCATCCCGCAACTAACTTATTAGTAGCAATGATTGCAAGGCTTATAGTGATGTGCATTACCGAGTGGGCCCAGGGATACCTCTTCGACATTCGGAGTGAGAAATCCTAATCTCGAAATACGCCAACCCAACAAGTACCTTCAGAGACACCTGTAGAGCACCTTTATAATCACCCAGTTACGTTGTGACGTTTGGTTGCACACAAAGTGTTCCTCCGGTAAACGGGAGTTGCATAATCTCATAGTAATAGGAACATTTATAATTCAGAAGAAAGCAATAGCAGAATACAAAATGATCGAGTGCGAAGCTAACAGAATGGGTCAAGTCAATCATAGCATTCTTGTAATGATGTGATCCCGTTAATCAAATGACAACTCATGTCAATGTTTAGGAAACATAACCATCTTTGATTAACCAGCTAGTCAAGTAGAGGCATACTAGTGACACTCTGTTTGTCTATGTATTCACACAAGTATTATATTTCCGGTTAATACAATTCTAGCATGAATAATAAATATTTATCATGATATAAGGAAATAAATAATAACTTTATTATTGCCTCTAGGGCATATTTCCTTCAGTCTCCCACTTGCACTAGAGTCAATAATCTAGATTACACAGTAATGATTCTCACACCCATGGAGCCTTGGTGCTGATCATGTTTTGCTCGTGGAAGAGGCTTAGTCAATGGGTCTACAACATTCAGATCCGTATCTATCTTGCAAATTTCTATGTCTCCCACCTGGACTAGATCCCGGATGGAGTTGAAGTGTCTCTTGATGTGCTTGGTTCTCTTGTGAAATCTGGATTCTTTTGCCAAGGCAATTGCACCAGTATTGTCACAAAAGATTTTCATTCGACCCGATGCACTAGGTATGACACCTTGATCGGATATGAACTCCTTCATCCAGACTCCTTCATTTGCTGCTTCTGAAGCAGCTTTGTACTCCGTTTCAAACGTAGATCCTGCCACAACGCTTTGTTTAGAACTGCACCAACTGGCAGCTCCACCGTTCAATGTAAACACGTATCCGGTTTGTGATTTAGAATCGTCTGGATCAGTGTCAAAGCTTGCATCTACGTAACCATTTACGACTAGCTCTTTGTCACCTCCATAAACGAGAAACATATCCTTAGTCCTTTTCAGGTATTTCAGGATGTTCCTGACCGATGTCCAGTGATCCACTCCTGGATTACTTTGGTACGTCCCTGCTAAACTTATAGCAAGGCACACATCAGGTCTGGTACACAGCATTGCAGACATGATAGAGCCTATGGCTGAAGCATAGGGAACATCTTTCATCTTCTCTCTATGTTCTGAAGTGGTTGGGCATTGAGTCTTACTCAACTTCACACCTTGTAACACAGGCAAGAACCCTTTCTTTGCTTGATCCATTTTGAACTTCTTCAAAACTTTGTCAAGGTATGTGCTTTGTGAAAGTACAATTAAGCGTCTTGATCTATCTCTATAGATCTTGATGCCCAATATGTAAGCAGCTTCACTGAGGTCCTTCATTGAAAAACTCTTATTCAAGTATCCATTTATGCTATCCAAAAATTCTATATCATTTCTAATCAGCAATATGTCATCCACATATAATATTAGAAATGCTACAGAGCTCCCACTCACTTTCTTGTAAATACAGGCTTCTCCAAAAGTCTGTATAAAACCAAATGCTTTGATCACACTATCAAAGCGTTTATTCCAACTCCGAGAGGCTTGCACCAATCCATAAATGGATCGCTGGAGCTTGAACACTTTGTTAGCTCCCTTTGGATCGACAAAACCTTCTGGTTGCATTATATACAACTCTTCTTCTAGAAATCCATTCAGGATTGCAGTTTTGACATCCATTTGCCAAATTTCATAATCATAAAATGCGGAAATTGCTAACATGATTCGGACAGACTTAAGCATCGCTACGGGTGAGAAAATCTCATCATAGTCAACCCCTTGAACTTGTCGAAAACCTTTTGCAACAAGTCGAGCTTTATAGACAGTAACATTACCGTCAGCGTCAGTCTTCTTCTTGAAGATCCATTTATTCTCAATGGCTTGCCGATCATCAGGCAAGTCAACCAAAGTCCATACTTTGTTCTCATACATGGATCCCATCTCAGATTTCATGGCCTCAAGCCATTTTGCGGAATCTGGGCTCACCATCGCTTCTTCATAGTTCGTATGTTCGTCATGGTCTTGTAACATAACTTCCAGAACAGGATTACCGTACCACTCTGGTGCGGATCTTACTCTAGTTGATCTACGAGGTTCAGTAACAACTTGATCCGAAGTTTCATGATCATCATCATTAACTTCCTCACTAATTGGTGTAGGTGCCACAGGAACCGGTTTATGTGATGAACTACTTTTCAATAAGGAAGCAATTATAGTTACCTCATCAAGTTCTACTTTCCTCCCACTCACTTCTTCCGAGAGAAACTCCTTCTCTAGAAAGGATCCAAATTTAGCAACAAAAGTCTTGCCTTCAGATCTGTGATAGAAGGTGTACCAAACAGTTTCCTTTGGGTATCCTATGAAGACACATTTCTCCGATTTGGGTTCGAGCTTATCAGGTTGAAGATTTTTCACATAAGCATCGCAGCCCCAAACTTTAAGAAACGACAACTTTGGTTTCTTGCCAAACCATAGTTCATAAGGCGTCGTCTCAACGGATTTCGATGGTGCCCTATTTAACCTAAATGCAGCCGTCTCTAAAGCATAACCCCAAAATGATAGCGGTAAATCAGTAAGAGACATCATAGATCGCACCATATCTAGTAAAGTACGATGACGACGTTCGGACACACCATTACGCTGTGGTGTTCCGGGTGGCGTGAGTTGTGAAACTATTCCGCATTTTTTCAAATGAAGACCAAATTCGTAACTCAAATATTCTCCTCCACGATCAGATCATAGAAACTTTATTTTCTTGTTACGATGATTTTCAACTTCACTATGAAATTCTTTGAACTTTTCAAATGTTTCAGACTCATGTTTCATTAAGTAGATATACCCATATCTGCTCAAATCATCTGTGAAGGTGAGAAAATAACGATACCCGCTGCGAGCCTCAACATTCATCGGACCACATACATCTATATGTATGATTTCCAACAAATCTATTGCTCGCTCCATAGTTCCGGAGAACGACGTTTTAGTCATCTTGCCCATGAGGCATGGTTCACAAGTACCAAGTGATTCATAATCAAGAGGTTCCAAAAGTCCATTAGTATGGAGTTTCTTCATGCGCTTTACACCAATATGACCTAAACGGCAGGGCCACAAATAAGTTGCACTATCATTATCAACTCTGCATCTTTTGGCTTCAATATTATGAATATGTGTATCACTACTATCGAGATTCAACAAAAATAGACCACTCTTTAAGGGTGCATGACCATAAAAGATATTACTCATATAAATAGAACAACCATTATTCTCCGATTTAAATGAATAACCGTCTCGCATCAAACAAGATCCAGATATAATGTTTATGCTCAACGCTGGCACCAAATAACAATTATTCAGGTCTAAAACTAATCCCGAAGGTAGATGTAGAGGTAGCGTGCCGACCGCGATCACATCGACTTTGGAACCATTTCCCACGCGCATCGTCAGCTCGTCCTTAGCCAATCTTCGCTTAATCCATAGTCCCTGTTTCGATTTGCAAATATTAGCAACAGAACCAGTATCAAATACCCAGGTGCTACTGCGAGCATTAGTAAGGTACACATCAATAACATGTATATCACATATACCTTTGTTCACCTTGCCATCCTTCTTATCTGCCAAATACTTAGGGCAGTTCCGCTTCCAGTGGCCAGTCTGTTTGCAGTAGAAGCACTCAGTCTCAGGCTGAGGTCCAGACTTGGGTTTGTTCTCCTGAGCAGCAACTTGTTTGATGTTCTTCTTGAAGTTCCCCTTCTTCTTCCCTTTGCACTTTTTCTTGAAACTGGTGGTCTTGTTGACCATCAACACTTGATGCTCCTTCTTGATTTCTACCTCCACAGCCTTTAGCATTGTGAAGAGCTCGGGAATTATCTTATCCATCCCTTGCATGTTATAGTTCATCACGAAGCTCTTGTAGCTTGGTGGAAGTGATTGAAGAATTCTGTCAATGATGCTATCATTCGGAAGATTAACTCCCAGTTGAATCAAGTGATTGTTATACCCAGACATTCTGAGTATATGCTCACTGACAGAACTATTCTCCTCCATCTTATAGTTGTAGAACTTATTAGAGACTTGATATCTCTCAATCCGGGAATTTGCTTGAAATATTAACTTCAACTCCTGGACCATCTCATATGCTCCATGACGTTCAAAACGTCGTTGAAGTCCCGGTTCTAAGCCGTAAAGCATGGCACACTGAACTGTCGAGTAGTCATCAGCTTTGCTCTGCCAGACTTTCATAACATCTGGTGTTGCTTCTGCAGCAGGTCTGGCACCTAGCGGTGCTTCCAGGACGTAATTCTTCAGTGCAGCAATGAGGATAATCCTCAAGTTACGGACCCAGTCCGTGTAATTGTTACCATCATCTTTCAACTTTGCTTTCTCAAGGAACGCATTAAAGTTCAACGGAACAACAGCACGGGCCATCTATCCACAATCAACATAGACAAGCAAAATACTATCAGGTACTAAGTTCATGATAAATTTAAGTTCAATTAATCATATTACTTAAGAACTCCCATTTAGATAGACATCCCTCTAATCCTCTAAGTGATCACGTGATCCAAATCAACTAAACCATGTCCGATCATCACGTGAGATGGAGTAGTTTCAATGGTGAACATCACTATGTTGATCATATCTACTATATGATTCACGCTCGACCTTTTGGTCTCAGTGTTCCGAGGCCATATCTGCATATGCTAGGCTCGTCAAGTTTAACCTGAGTATTCCGCATGTGCAACTGTTTTGCACCCGTTGTATTTGAACGTAGAGCCTATCACACCCGATCATCACATCGTGTCTCAGCACGTAGAACTTTCGCAACGGTGCATACTCATGGAGAACACTTATACCTTGATAATTTAGTGAGAGAGCATCTTATAATGCTACCGTCAATCAAAGCAAGATAAGATGCATAAAAGATAAACATCACATGCAATCAATATAAGTGATATGATATGGCCATCATCATCTTGTTCTTGTGATCTCCATGTTCGATGCACCGTCACGATCACCATCGTCACCGGGCGCGACACATTGATCTCCATCGTAGCATCATTGTCGTCTCGCCAACTTATGCTTCTACGACTATCGCTACCGCTTAGTGATAAAGTAAAGCATTACAGGGCGATTGCATTGCATATAATAAAGCGACAACCATATGGCTCCTGCCAGTTGCTGATAACTCGGTTACAAAACATGATCATCTCATACAATAAAATTTAGCATCATGCCTTGACCGTATCACATCACAACATGCCCTGCAAAAACAAGTTAGACGTCCTCTACTTTGTTGTTGCAAGTTTTACGTGGCTGCTACGGGCTGAGCAAGAACCGTTCTTACCTACGCATCAAAACCACAACGATAGTTTGTCAAGTTAGTGCTGTTTTAACCTTCTCAAGGACCAGGTGTAGCCACACTCGGTTAATCTAAAGTTGGAGAAACTGACACCCGCCAGCCACCTGTGTGCTAAGCACGTCGGTAGAACCAGTCTCGCGTAAGCGTAAGCGTAATGTCGGTCCGGGCCGCTTCATCCAACAATATCGCCGAACCAAAGTATGACATGCTGGTAAGCAGTATGACTTGTATCGCCCACAACTCACCTGTGTTCTACTCGTGCATATAACATCTACGCATAAAACCTAGCTCAGATGCCACTGTTGGGGAACGCAGTAATTTCAAAAAAATTCCTACGCACACACAGGATCATGGTGATGCATAGCAACGAGAGGGAAGAGTGTGTCCACGTACCCTCGTAGACCGAAAGCGGAAGCATTAGCACAAAGCAGTTGATGTAGTCGTACGTCTTCACGATCCGACCGACCCATGTACCGAACGTACGACACCTCCGAGTTCAGCACACGTTCAACTCGATGACGTCCCTCGAACTCTGATCCAGCCGAGCTTTGAGGGAGAGTTCCGTCAGCACGACGGTGTGTGACGATGATGATGTTCTACCGACGCAGGGCTTCGCCTAAGTACCGCTCTGATATTATCGAGGTCGACTATGGTGGAGGGGGGCACCGCACACGGCTAAAAGATCAATGATCAATTGTTGTGTCTATGAGGTGCACCCCTGCCCCCGTATATAAAGGAGCAAGGGGGGAGAGGTGGCCGGCCAGGAGGAGGCACGCCAGGAGGAGTCCTACTCACACCGGGAGTAGGACTCCCTCCCTTCCTAGTTGGAGTAGGAGATGGGGGGAAGGAGGAGGGAGAGAGGTAGGAACGGGGGGCGCCCCCCTCCTTGTCCAATTCGGACTAGAGGGGGAGGAGGCGCGCGGCCTACCCTGGCCGCTCCCCCTCTTCCCCACTAAGGCCCATGTATGCCCATTAAACCCCCCAGGGGGGGGGGTCCGGTAACCCTCGGTACTCCGGTAAAATCCCGATTTCACCTGGAACACTTCCGATATCCAAATATTGGCTTCCAATATATAAATCTTTATGTCTCGGCCATTTCGAGACTCCTCGTCATGTCCTTGATCACATCCGGGACTCCAAACTATCTTCGGTACATCAAATACATAAACTCATAATATAACCGTCATCTAACTTTAAGCGTGCGGACCCTACGGGTTCGAGAACTATGTAGACATGACTGAGACACGTCTCCGGTCAATAACCAATAGTGGAACCTGGATGCTCATATTGGCTCCCACATATTCTACGAAGATCTTTATCGATCAAACCGCATAACAACATACATTGTTCCCTTTGTCATCGGTATGTTACTTGCCCGAGATTCGATCATCGGTATCTCAATACCTAGTTCAATCTCGTTACCGGCAAGTCTCTTTACTTGTTCCGTAATACATCATCCCGCAACTAAGTTATTAGTTGCAATGCTTGCAAGGCTTATAGTGATGTGCATTACCGAGTGGGCCCAGAGATACCTCTTCGACAATCGAAGTGACAAATCCTAATCTCGAAATACGCCAACCCAACAAGTACCTTCGGAGACACCTGTAGACCACCTTTCTAATCACCCAGTTACGTTGTGACATTTGGTTGCACACAAAGTGTTCCTCCGGTAAACGGGAGTTGCATAATCTTATAGTCATAGGAACATGTATAATTCATGAAGAAAGCAATAGCAGAATACAAAACGATTGAGTGCTAAGCTAACGGAATGGGTGAAGCCAATCACATCATTCTTCTAATGATGTGATCCCGTCAATCAAATGACAACTCATGTCAATGGTTAGGAAACATAACCATCTTTCATTAACCAGCTAGTCAAGTAGAGGCATACTAGTGACACTCTGTTTGTCTATGTATTCACACAAGTATTATGTTTCCGGTTAATACAATTCTAGCATGAATAATAAACATTTATCATGATATAAGGAAATAAATGATAAGTTTATTATTGCCTCTAGGGCATATTTCCTTGAAATCTAAAGCAGAACTGGATAGCAGTTTCTTACCTCCCCTCGTGCTTGAGGGAAATATCTTAGTCATAGGATCCTTCAGATTCTTCACAGTGATAAATTGATAATAATCCCAAATGACTCAACAAATATTGCTATGCTCCCCGGTAACGACGCCATAAAAAAGGTCTTGATAACCCACAAGTATAGGGGATCGCAAAAGTTTTTGAGGGTAGAGTATTCAACCCAAATATATAGATTTGACACAAGGGGAGCCAAAGAATGTTTGAAGGTATTAGCAGCTGAGTTGTCAATTCAACCACACCTGGAGATTAATTATCTGCAGCAAAGTGATCAGTAGCAAAGTAGTTTGATAGTTTTGATAGTAGTGAAAGCAGCAATAGCAACAGTAATAGTGATAGCAGTAATTTTGTAGCAAGTGTAACAGTGATGATAGCGGTAGTAACTTAGCAAGAACAATATAATTTAAATTCGTAGGCATTGGATCGGTGACTTGTTGGATGATATTCATCATGTGACAATTATAAACTAGGGCGATATGGCACTAGCTCCAGTTTGTCATTATAATGTAGGCATGTATTCCATAAATAGTCATACATGCTTTATTAAAAGAACTTGCATGACATCTTTTGTCCTACCCTCTCGTGGCAACGGGGTTCATATTGGAAACTAAGGGATATTAAGGCCTCCTTTTAATAGAGAACCGGAACAAAGCATTAACACATAGTGAATACATGAACTCCTCAAACTACGGTCATCACCGGGAGTGGGCCCGGTTGTTGTCACTCTAGGGTTGCCGGATCATAACACGTAGTAGGTGACTATAACTTGCAAGATCAGATCTAGAACATGGATATAATAATGATAACATAAACGGTTCAGATCTGAGTTCATGGCACCTGGGCCCAAAGTGACAAGCATTAAGCATGGAAAAGTCATAGCAACATCAATCTAAGAACATAGTGGATATTAGGGATCAAGCCCTAACAAAACTAACTCAATTACATGATGAATCTCATCCAACTCCTCACCGACCAGTGAGTCTACGAAGGAATTACTCACTCCCGATGGGGAGCACCATGGAATTGGCGATGGAGAAGGGTTGGTGATGACGAAGAACGAAGACCCCCCCTCTCTGGAGCCCCAAACGGACTCCAGATCTGCCCTCCCAAGGAAGAACGGGGTTGGAGGCAGCTCCGTCACGTGGATCGCAATAATTCTTTCTTCCTGATTTTTCTCTCCGAAAATAGGATTTTATAGTGTTGGTTTCAGGGTCTGCGGGGCCACCGGGTGGGGACAACCCACCTGGGCATGCCAGGAGAGGGGGGCGCACCCTGGTGGGTTGTGCCCACCCAGGTGCCCATCTCTGGCATGTCTTGGCTTCAGAAATTCTCTTTTAATGTATAAAAATTCCTCGCAAAGTTTCGTTTCATTCCGAGAACTTTTATTTCTGCACACAAATAACACCATGGTAGTTCTGCTGAAAACAACGTCAGTCCGGGGTTAGTTTCATTCAAATCATGCAAATTAGAGTCCAAAACAAGAGGAAAAGCGTTAGGAAAAGTAGATACGTTGGAGACATATCAACTCCCCCAAGCTTAAACCTTTGCTTGTCCTCAAGCAATTCAGTTGATAAACTGAAAGTGAAAAAGAAAAACTTTTACAAACTCTTTTTCTCTTGTTTGCATAAATAAGCTTAAACAACACCCAAGTTTTCAGCCAAAATTATAACTAACCATGTCGTCAATAACTCTTAAAGATTATAATGACGCATATCAATGACATAATAAGCTAGCGAGCAATAATAAGACATCTCAAACGGCAACACGTTGTCAAAACAACCATGATATAATATGACAATAGTGGTATCTTGCTGTCCCTTTCTGAGACCGTAAAACATAAATGCAGAGCACCTCTAAAGTTCAAGCTGTGACTAAACATTGTAGAAAAGATCCAGTCATGATGCACCCAACATTAACTACGCACAATGCATAAATCATGACAGTTGTGCTCCCTCAGTTTCTGGCGCTTGTTTTAGAAGGTGGTGACACAACATAAAAGTAAATAGATAGTCCCTTTGCAGAGCGAAGCAGTGATTTGCAGAGGTGCCAGAGCTCGCTTTTAAAAACAGAGGTAAATAATTATTTTGGGACATGCGCCCTTCTCATTTACTTCACGACTATCAATTATCAATATCTCTCATGCTAACCAAGCTAGCGGCGGTTCCCAAGCGATAAAAAGTAAAGATTTTGACTCCATTGGGAGTTTTTGTTTGATTATTCGAGCGATTAACTCTTTTTGTATTTTGCAGTTTGGGACTGGGCATCCCTAATACCGCCATTTTCCCGTGCGGTGGCGAGTGAATAAACACTCAACCTGAGAACAACCCGCTTAGTATGGAAGATACCGACTACCTCCTGTCGTTCCATGAACGATCCAGACACACAAAACGGATATTTCTAAAAGTTTTTAGAGGTGGCACATGCAAATTTACTTAGGACGGCAGGATAATACCGATATAGGTAGGTATCATGGACTCATCTGAAATAACTTTTGGGTTCAAGGTTTTTGATGTACAAGCAGAATTCCCACTTAGTACAGACGAAGGCTAGCAATTAGACTAAGAAGTGGCCAGCTAGAGAGCAACAACGATCATAACAATGCATTATGCATAAGTAACATTGGACACTAGCATGAGTAGGATATGAACACCATGAACATAAATATCATAGAGGCTATGTCGGTTTTGATTCAACTACATGCATGAACATGTGCCAAGTCAAGCCACTCGAATGTTCAGAGGAGGATACCATATCATCATACTACATCACAATCATTTTAACGCAATGTTGATATCCAAGATAAATCATTATCAACTCCCAGCTACTTATGCATGGCATGAGAAACTATAATCCCTAATTGTCATTGCAAACATGTTTAATCATAATGGGTTGAATCATGGATACTAGGTTAAACATATTTACACAGATAGAACAAGTCGAGTTCATACCAGTTTCTCTCTGCCACGGCCAGTTCATCGGATGTCGTCATCATTGCCTTTCACTTGCACGACCGAATGATATGAACATAATAATAGTGCAAGAGTGCCATGGACTAAGCTGGAATCTGCAAACATTTTATTGAACATGAGAAGACAAGGTAAAATGTGCTCTATTTTAGTTCAGCAATTATTCATATGAGAGCCTGATGTCTACTACGCAACCTTCTTCTTGTAGACGTTGTTGGGCCTCCAAGTGCAGAGGTTTGTAGGACAGTAGCAAATTTCCCTCAGGTGGATGACCTAAGGTTTATCAATCCGTGGGAGGCGTAGGATGAAGATGGTCTCTCTCAAGCAACCCTGCAACCAAATAACAAAGAGTCTCTTGTGTCCCCAACACACCCAATACAATGGTAAATTGTATAGGTGCACTAGTTCGGCGAAGAGATGGTGATACAAGTGCAATATGGATGGTGGATATAGGTTTTTGTAATCTGAAAATATAAAAACAGCAAGGTAACTAATGATAGAAGTGAGCGTAAACGGTATTGCAATGCTAGGAAACAAGGCCTAGGGTTCATACTTTCACTAGTGCAAGTTCTCTTAACAATAATAACATAATTTGATCATATAACTATCCCTCAACATGAAACAAAGAGTCACTCCAAAGTCACTAATAGCGGAGAACAAACGAAGAGATTATGGTAGGGTAGGAAACCACCTCAAAGTTATTCTTTCCGATCAATCCATTGGGATGTTCCTATAAGTGTCACAAACAGCCCTAGAGTTCGTAGTAAAAACACCTTAAGACACACATCATCCAAAACCCTAATGTCACCTAGATACTCCAATGTCACCTCAAGTATCCATGGGTATGATTATACGATATGCATGACACAATCTCATATTCATCTATTCAATCCAACACAAAGTACTTCAAAGAGTGCCCCAAAGTTTCTACCGGAGAGTCAAGACAAAAACGTGTGCCAACCCCTATGCATAGGTTCATGGGCGGAACCCACAAGTTAATCACCTAAACATACATCAAGTGAATCACGTGATATCCCATTGTCACCACAGATACGCATGACAAGACATACTTCAAGTGTTCTCAAATCATTAAAGACTCAATCTGAAAAGATTACTTCAAAGGGAAAACTCAATCCATTACAAGGGAGTAGAGGGGGAGAAACATCATAAGATCCAACTATAATAGCAAAGCTCGCGATACATCAAGATCGTGCCAAATCAAGAACACGAGAGAGAGAGAGAGAGAGAGAGAGAGAGAGAGAGAGAGATCAAACACATAGCTACTAGTACATACCCTCAGCCCTGAGGGTGAACTACTCCCTCCTCGTCATGCAGAGCGCTGGGATGATGAAGATGGCCACCGGTGAAGGATCCCCCCTCCGGCAGGGTGCCGGAACAGGGTCCCGATTGGTTTTTGGTGGCTACAGAGGCTTGCGGTGGCGGAACTCCCGATCTATTCTGTTCCCCGATGGTTTTAGGGTATATTGGTATATATAGGAGGAGGAAATACGTCAGGCAAGCCACGAGGGGCCCACGAGGGTGGAGGGTTCGCCCAGGGGGGGTGGGCGCGCCCCCTACCTCGTGCCTTCCTTGTTGCTTCCCTTACGTACACCCCAAGTCTTCTGGATTGCTTCCGTTCCAAAAATAACTCTCCCGAAGGTTTCACTCGGTTTGGACTCCATTTGACATTCCTTTTCTGCGAAACACTGAAACAAGGGGAAAAACAGAAACTGGCACTGGGCTCTAGGTCAATAGGCTAGTCCCAAAAGTAATATAAAAGTGCATAGTAAAGCCCATAAAACATCCAAGATGGATAATATAATAGCATGAATACTTCATAAATTATAGATACGTTGGAGACGTATCAGCATCCCCAAGCTTAATTCATGTTCGTCCTCGAGTAGGTAAATGATAAAAGAAAGAATTTATGAAGTGTGAATGCTAGCAGGTGCATAAGTTTGATCAATAATAATTTCAATCACCTTTTCTAGCATCATTATATGTCATAACAGTAGCTCAACTCATAGATATTTTCATGATCAAGTAACAAACTATTCACATGTTAAACTATAGACAATAAACTTTCTTGAAAACTAACAAACCGTGTTATTAGTCATCAAACAATTACAATTCATCTTATTTTCAGGAAGATTCTATTTCAGAGCTTTGATTTAGCAAACTCCACATATTCAACTATCATTTAGTCTTCCATGACTGCTACTACTCAAAGCATATTTTTAGAACAAATAGTATTCATCCAACACAGAGAAAGATAGGGTCTTAATGTTTTGCCTCCCAACCTTTTACCTCAAGGGTAATGTCAACAATAATAATTCATGCTCAAATATATTTGAATGTCCATATATGCCTAGATCTTTCCATCACATGATGCTTGCCAACTAAAGAGTAGGTTGGAATGAGAAGGAATACTACTGACTCTTACATAAAAGTAAAAGATAGGCCCTTCACAGAGGGAAGCATGGATTTGTAGAGGTGCCAGAGCTCGAAGAAAAACAGAGATGAAAATAATTTTGAGAGGTATGCTTTCATTGTCAACATAACGACCAAGAGTTACGAATATCTTCCATACTACATACATTATAGGCAGTTCCCAAACAGAATGGTAAAGTTTTTTACTCCCCCTCCACCAACAATCATCAATCCATGGCTTGCCCGAAACAACGGGTGCCTCCAACTAACATCAATCCTAGGGGAGTTTTGTTTGCAATTATTTTTGATTTGATTTCGATCTTTTGATCATGGGACTGGGCATCTCAGTTACCAGCCATTTTCTCGTGAATGATGAGCGGAGTCCACTCATCATGAGAATAACCCACCTAGCATGGAAGATACTGCTAGCCTCTAGTCGCTACATGAGCGATTCGGGCATACAAAACAGATTATTATTTGAAGGTTTAGAGTTTGGCACATGCAAATTTACTTGGAACGGCAGGTAAATACCGCATATAGGTAGATATGGTGGACACTCATGGAAGAAACTTGGTTCAAGGAATTTGGATGCACAAGCATTATTCCAGCTTAGTACAGATATTTTGGCTAGCATAGGATTCTAAAAAGCAAGCACCACATGTTAGAGGATCCATAACAATATAACTTCTATACAAATATACCCAAGCATAACTCATTATGTTGTCTTCCTTGTCCAACCTCAACTAATTTGCTCAGGTTTGAAAATAATTAATGGGGATCACAATCATAGAAGATGTCCAGGATAGTATATTTATATGTGAAATCTCTCTTACTTCAATATTCTTTCATGAATTGTTCAAGTGACCAATACAATGTTTGCTAACCTTCAATAAATTTACCACCTCTACTTCTTATATGTAAAATCATAACTCCCCATGGGATAAGCATATGAAACATATATAATTTCAGATTTATGATATTCAATTCATTCAACCATTTACTCATAGGATATAAGTGAAGCACACGAGTAAATGACAAACTACTCCAAAAAGATATAAGTGAAGATCAATGAGTAGTTAAATAATTATGGCTATGTGAAGACTCTCTCTCATTAAATAATTTAAGATCTTGATATTTTATTCAAACAACAAGCAAAACAAAATAAAATAAATTGACGCTCCAAGCAAAACACATATCATGTGGTGAATAAAAATATAGCTCCAAGTAAAGTTACCGATGAACGAAGACGAAAGAGGGGATGCCATCCGGGGCATCCCCAAGCTTAGGCCCTTGGTTGTCCTTCAATATTACCTTGGGGTGCCTTGGCATCCCCAAGCTTAGGCTCTTTCCACTGCTTATTCCATAGTCCATCGAATCTTTACCCAAAACTTGAAAACTTCACAACACAAAACTTAACAGAAAACTCGTAAGCCCCGTTAGTATAAGAAAATAAATCACCACTTAGGTACTGTAGTGAACTCATTATTTATTTATATTGGTGTTAAAACTACTGCATTCCAACTTCTCTATGGTTTATAAACTATTTTACTAGGCATAGATTCATCAAAATAAGCAAGCAACACAATGAAAACAGAATCTGTCAAAAACAGAACAGTCTGTAGTAATCTATATCAAACGTATACTTCTGCAACTCCAAAAATTCTAAACAAAATTGTGGACCTGAGGAATTTTCCTAGTAATCATCTGCAAAAATAATCAACTAAATAGCACTCTCCAGTAAAAAGTTGAAGCTAATCTCGTGAGTGCTAAAGTTTCTGTGTTTTACAGCATGATCATAAAGACTTCACCCAAGTCTTCCCAAAGGTTCTACTTGGCACAAACACTAAATAAAACACAAAACCACATCTAAATAGAAGCTAGATTGATTATTTATTCCTAAACAGAACCAAAAAGCAAGAGACTAAAATAAAATTGGGTTGCCTCCCAACAAGCGCTAACGTTTAACGCCCCTAGCTAGGCATGACGATTTCAATGATGCTCACATAAAAGATAGGAATTGAAACATAAAGAGAGCATCATGAATAATATGACTAGCACACTTAAGTCTAACCCACTTCCTATGCATAGGGATTTTGTGATTAAACAATTTATGGGAGCAATAATCAACTAGCATAGGAAGGCAAAACAAGCATAGCTTCAAAACTTTAAGCACATAGAGAGGAAACTTGATATTATTGCAATATGTAAAAGCATATGATCCTCTCTCATAATAATTTTCAGTAGAATCATGAATGAATTCAATCATATAACCAGCACCTAAAGCATTCTTTTCATGATCTACTTGCATAGAAATTTTACTACTCTCCACATAAGCAAAATTCTTCTAATTCGGAATAGTGGGAGTATCATAACAGACTTGAATACTATAAATTGTTTCCACATTAAAAGAGTAATGTTAAGAAAAGGGGTAATAATAATCATGACAAGTTTTATAAATATAATCATCACTACTTTTTATAGCATAAGTTTTATCACAATAATCATCATAAGTAGCAACTTTGTTCTCATCATAATCGATTGAAACCTCTTCCAAGATAGTGGATACATCACTAAATAATGTCATGACCTCTCCAAATCCAATTTCATAATTATCATAATAAGACTCAACATCCTCCAAAATAGTGGGATCTTTACTTCCTAAAGTTGACACTTGTCGGTGTACTAAAGTAGGGGTACCTTAGTACCCCAGACTTGTGCACGGGCAGTTGTAGCACCCTGCGGCGAGGCCCGCCCAGGAAGCGCCAAGAGAAGACCAAGCATTCAAGACAAGGCCCCCGGCAAGAGGAGCTTGCCGGGCCAAGAAGACAAGACCCCGGCAAGAGGAGCTTGCCGGGACGACTAAGCCCATGTAATACCATCCAAGAACAAAGTATACGAGACAGAAGATCGAGACCCCGACAAGAGGAGCTTGTCGGGAAGGCCGAACCCAGGCACCACGAGAGAAGCCCGCCACGGCGCGCCATGCGCCCCGGCAAGGCCTGATAGCCGGCAAGCTATCAGGCATAGGAAGACGACCCCCGCGGCAAGCCACTTGCCGCGGCAAATCGCCACCTCAGGACTGCGCTCCAGCTCGCCCGCCCACGCGTCGCTCCGGGGTATCCCCCAAGGGCACGTGGCGGGGCACCACGCAGCCTGGGGCATGCGGAGGCATGCAGCCACCATCGTGGCGAGCGGTGGCGCACCTAACGGTCCGCCTCGGTGCTGTCCAGGCGACCGTGACGGGCATTTAATGCCCTTGTCCCCTACCGTCAGAAGTAGGTATGATAACACTGTGCCGCGCTGCAGCGCCACTGTTCCCGCACTGTTACAACATCCACCCCTTTTACACTTTTACCCCTTTCTCCTACGTTGACACCTGTCGGTGACCCCTTTGCGCTATAAAAGGAGGCCCGTGTGCCACGTAGAGGGGGTTCGGCGGTTCCGGGGTTCGGAGATTCAGATTCCGGACAGCCATACGCTCGGTGTAGCTAGCTCTCCAAGCTCCCGAGCTCCCCAGTTCAATACAACCAAGCAGGAGTAGGGTTTACGCGTCCATCGCGGCCCGAACCTGGGTAAACCGCTCGTGTGCTCGCCTCGATCTGCTCTCTGTGCTCCCTCCGCCCCCTCACCGGACAACGAAAGGGGCTCCGGCCCCATAGGTGCTCGCGGGGGACGCCGTCCGCCCCGACATCTTTGGCGCGCCAGGTAGGGGGTGCGTCGAGGTTGTGCGGATCAGATCCGGCGTTCGTGCGAGCGCGCTCTTCGTCAGCTTCTCCGAATTCGCTAGCTTCATCAACACCATGGCCCCGAAGAAGAAGGCTTCGAAGGTCGCGGGCCCGTCCGCGTCTCTTCCACCGCTACCGGAGCCAACGGTGGGCGGGGGAGACGCCGTCGGAGGGGTGGCCACCGGCGAGAACACTCGCGGCGCCACCAAATCCAAGAACAGGGCGGACGACCGAGCCTCGGCCTCCGAGGGCGCGTCGCATCCGTTCCGACAAACGACGACCCAGCAGCGCCATGCCACAGGAGGTGGCATCCGCTTGCTGGACCAAGGGCAAACTGGAGGTTCACGGGACGCCCCGGGCCCCCGTCCGGACACGGGCAAGGCGAAGGCGCCGGGGAGGGACCCCGCTCTTTCTAACATTGTTAGGAGTCCGAGCGTATCCCGCTCCTCGCGCCACTCGCCCCCGTTCCCCTCCACTCCGGCAGAAGCGCTCGCGAGAGCGCAACTGCTCCTCGACTACCCTCCAGCGGCTGACAAGGCCGAGGGCTGGAGAGCCACCATCCAGAGCCTGATCGCCTTCGCCAACAACGACACGCCGCAGCAGCCGGCGGCCTCACGGCCACGGCAGGTCGAGAGGACGAAGGCCGACGGCGACAAGACCGCCGGGGGTGCAATCACCATGCACTCCCCGGCGCAGAAGCAGAAGACGCCGCCCCGCTGGAGCAACGCCGACGACGGCTCTATAGCGTCGTCGGACCCGCGGACTCGCCGGGACCAGCGCCGAGTCCTCGACGAGCGGCAGCAAGAAGACGCTCGAACAAGGATTGAGCGCCGCCGAGAAACTCGGCGGCAATCAGACCAGCGGGCTGGGAACGCTGTCGACGCGCACGCGCCCGGTGAACCAGGCGACTTACCGTACGCGGCAGGTTGCCCTGCGTTCACCCGTGAGCTGCGGCGCGTCCGGTGGCCCAGCACGAAGAACTTCAAGCCCGACGTACCGGAGAAGTACGACGGCAGGACGCACCCCTCGAAGTTTCTCAGCATCTACACGATCGCTGTGCAAGCTGCCGGGGGGCGCGACGAGAGGATATTGGCGAACTACTTCCCGCTCGTGCTTAAGCCGAACGTTCGTTCGTGGCTTATGCACTTGCCGGAAGGCTCCATTTCTTCCTGGGCGGATCTTTGCCATCAGTTTGTTGGCGCCTTCACCGGCGGCCACAAACCTCATGGCCAGGATAGCGACCTCCACATCCTAGCCCAGAAGGAAGGAGAATCCCTGCGCAAGTACATCCAGCGCTTCAGCCGCGTGCATCGCAACATCCCCGACGTTCACCCTGCCGCGGTTATCAGCGCGTTCCACCAGAACGTGCGCAACCGCCGCATGCGTGAAGAGATGGAGAAGATCACCAGGCAGTCAAGTATGTACCAGTTCGTGGACAACGAGCTGTACAGAAGGAGACTCAACGGTGTCAGATTGAAGTGCATCTCCAGGGAAGGCGGACAGAAGCTGTTGGCAGAGATACACGGAGGCATATGCGGCCATCACATTGGCGCAAGAGCACTTGTCGGGAAAGCCTTCCGGCAAGGGTTCTTCTGGCAAGAAGCCCTCCAAGATGCAACTGCACTAGTAACCAAGTGTGAAGCGTGCCAGTTCCATGCAAAACAGATTCATCAGCCAGCTCAAGCTCTCCAAACAATCCCTTTATCCTGGCCCTTCTCGGTCTGGGGGCTCGATATCCTCGGCCCTTTTCCCCGAACTGTCGGGGGCTTCGAGTACTTGTACGTCGCAATCGACAAGTTCACGAAGTGGCCAGAAGTGGAGCCAGTGAGGAAGGTGACCGCGCAGTCAGCAGTCAAGTTCTTCCGGTCGATCGTCTGCCGTTTCGGGATCCCCAACAGAATCATCACCGACAACGGGACACAATTCACAAGTCGCGCCTTCATGCAATACGCCCAGGATCTCGGCGCCAAGGTCTGTTTCGCTTCGGTTGCTCACCCCAGGAGCAACGGTCAAGCAGAAAGGGCCAACGCTGAAGTGCTGCGCGGACTCAAGACCAGGACCTTCGACAGGCTGCACGAGTGCGGAAGAAATTGGATTGAGGAGCTGCCGGCGGCTCTTTGGTCAATCAGAACGACACCGAGTCGAGCCACCGGACAGACACCCTTTGCTCTAGTCTATGGAGCGGAAGCAGTTATCCCCACGGAACTCGCATACGGATCTCCTCGGGTGCTCGCTTATCACGAGCTCGAGCAAGAGCGGCTGCGCCAAGATGACGCGCTGCTCCTTGAGGAAGGACGTCTCCAGGCTGCGGTACGAGCTGCTCGATACCAGCAAGCCTTGCGTCGCTACCATAGCCGCAAGGTCAAGGCCAGGAGTCTCGAAGAGGGCGACCTTGTTCTTCGGCGCACTCAGTCGACCAAGAATTCCAACAAGTTGACGCCAAAGTGGGAAGGACCTTATCGGGTGAGACAAGTCACGAGGCCTGGCGCTGTCCGCCTCGAGACCGAAGAAGGCGTACCAGTGAGCAACTCCTGGAACATAGAGCATCTTCGCAAGTTTCACCCATAAGGCGCGGTTGCCGTAACCCGCTCCGGCAACCATCGGTTTGCACAGGCCTTGCCGCTGTTGCATGTAACCCCTTGTGCAAAGCCAGGCGAAGCCCCTGGCACCAGATAAAGTTGCCCTGTTAGGCGACCTTGTTCTTAGGCACGTTCAGTCGGCCAAGAATTATAACAAGTCGACGCCGAAGCAGGAAGGCCCTTATCGGGTGAGACGAGTCGCGAGGCCCGGCGCTGTCCGCCTCAAGACCGAAGAGGGCCTACCAGTGAGCAACTCCTGGGAACATAGAGCATCTTCGCAAGTTTCGCCCATAAGGCGCGGTTGCCGTGACCCGCTCCGGCAACCATCGGTTTGCACAGGCCTTGCCGCTGTTGCATGTAACCCCTTGTGCAAAGCCAGGCGAAGCCCCTGGCACCAGATAAAGTTGCCCTGTTAGGCGACCTTGTTCTTAGGCACGTTCAGTCGGCCAAGAATTATAACAAGTCGACGCCGAAGCAGGAAGGCCCTTATCGGGTGAGACGAGTCGCGAGGCCCGGCGCTGTCCGCCTCAAGACCGAAGAGGGCCTACCAGTGAGCAACTCCTGGGAACATAGAGCATCTTCGCAAGTTTCGCCCGTAAGGCGCGGTTGCCGTGATCCGCTCCGGCAACCACCGGTTTGTGCAGGCCTTGCCGATGTTGCATGTAACCCCTCGTACAAAGCCAGGCGAAGCCCCTGGCCGAAGATAAAGAAGCGCTGGCGCCCTAGATTTTAGCATGCATGCTGAGTCAGAGTCTCGTCCTTGGTTAGGGTTGTCAGTTCCTAACTGTCGCTAACCCCTAACTTAGAGGTCGAGTCCGCGTCTTTTTCCCGTCCTTTCCCTTTGGCTCGCAGGAACTGGATGTCCTTGCCGGGCCGCTCAAGGACAAGGAAGAGGAGAAGGGCGAGCCAACACATACGCCCCGGCGAGCCAGAGTCGCCGGGGGCTGCAACCTCAGATAAGTTTTTGCATCCCTCATCATGCATTCTCTTATGGACTGTGGAATTTGAAAGCCTCCTTTCCTCCTGAAAAGCTACCGTGCTCTCTTAGCGGCAACCCCCAGAGCGCGTTCCTGGGGCCCGTTTCGATAGCAGCCGCGGCAGCAAGGGGGAGGGAAGCGAGGGGCCGGGACCCGCCTGCTCCCCGCCTCCGCCAAGGGCGTGAGAAAGGTCGAGCAGTGCGGGGGAGCGGCTGGGCCTGTTGCCGGGCGAGAAACTGTCTATCTTAACGATGTAAAGGACTCGTTCCTTACCGCGGTTTCCACCCGCGAGACAAATGATCCGGCAAACATGCCCTTTTCATTAAAAACATTCCACTCAGGTACAGTTCAGAGAGAATGAAAAACATGAAAGAAGGGATTACGAGGCTTAAACGCAACTAAGGCCCGAAGGCTTACAAGCTGAAAAGAGATAAGGTGCCCGTAATCCCTTTCTTGTCTCTCTCCTCAGGAGGTAGGGCAAGAAGGCGAAGAGGGCGAAAGGGGCACCTAGGCGAGCTACGGGTGCCAGAAGGCACCAAGAGAAGATCCGGGGGCTCTGCCCGGGGGTCTCCGGAGGCTGAAGAAGACGGAGGCGCCGGAGGCAGAGCCGGAAGATGAGGCAGCGGCCTTGCCGCCAGCCTCTTCCTCTTCCCCAGCCTCGCCACTCCGGCCGCCCGAGGAGATCAAGCCCCCGGCAAGAGGAGCTTGCCGGGCCGAAGAGAAGACCCCGGTGATCGTCACCGAGAGCAAGGGTGATGACGGCGTCTGGGGCGCATCTGGAACACGAGGCACCGGAGCGTCAGCCAGCTGTCGAAGTCGGCCCGTACTCCGACTTCGCGGCCTTCGACGTCCGCCCTCTGTCCTCCTCAGCAGCCCCCCTACGCCAGCCGCCCAAGGAGACGACCCCGGGGAGTTCACGGAGCCCGGCGCGGACGATGGGGCCGCCGGTGCCACACGGAGCTGCGACCGACGCCTAGTCGGACCCGTCATCCCGGCGGCTGCTCCCCTCGTCGTCGCTGTCGCTCCCCTCCTCGTCACTCTCGCTCGAGGAGGAGCCTTCACTGTCGGAGGAGCTATCTTCGCAGCACCGGGCCCGGATGCCGGAGCCCCAGAAGGCCTTGACGGAGAGGAGGTCCTCCCCCACCAGCTTAAAGTGGAGGGCGAACCCCTCCGTCAAACTGTGGATCCGGGCGAACGTCTTCCACCCGCGGCCCAGACACACCACGCCGGGGGCTCGGGACTCGACGTGGACTCGCGTCCCACTGATCCCGCAGCCCCTCATGCGCAGGTTTAGCGTCTCAGGCTGCTCCACCTCCAACACGCTCGCGAATGGAGCGGGAAGCCGGAGGCGGCGACGAGGCGCCCGGCGCAGCCTGATAATGAACTCACAGGGGTCGTCCCCGAGATGGACCGCGGGAAGGAACGGAGCCGCTGGCGGAGGCGAGGACGGCGCACCGATCCGTCCGCCCCGAGCGCCCCGGCCCCGTCCACGACCTCGTCCGCGACCTCGCCCTCTCCCTCTTCCTCTGACGACCGGCTCCGCCGCCGCGGGCGCAAGGGGAGGAGGGGCGCGTTGCCTAGCAGACACCCTCGCGGCAACCGAAGAAGAACCAGGGTTCCCCCCCTCCATCGCGGATGGGGGAAGGAAACCAGAAGCAGAAGGAGGAAGGAGATGGGGTGCGAATTTCCGTTGCCCCCTTTCGCTCCTTATAAAGGGGCGGAGTGGGGACGCGGCCGCCTCGCTCCTCCAATAGAAGCGGAGGAAGGGCAGACGACTGGGGTCGACCCACCGCATCGACCCGCGCCGGCCCGACTCCCTGCCTCCGCCGCCGCGTCTCCGAGTGCATGAGGACCACGCGGTGGGCGCGCAGAACCGAGGCGACGGGTGGGACGACCTCTACCCATCCCGTGATTATGGGGAGAGGACGCCTCGAAAGCCGCGCCTCACCCCCGTTCATTTATCGAGCCGCGCCTCCGCACCTCCCTCCACTTAAGGAGGGAACGGACGTTTCGCCCCCACGACGCCGCGATAAGCGCGCGCCGCCTGGGGAAGGTGCGACGGATGCGGAGTTAAGGAGCAGCGCGACCAAGGCCACGCGTGCCCGTGCACAGTTAGGGCCTGGCCCAACGACGCTCGGCACCGTGTGTGGTCCAGGCCCGGGGGCTCCTGTCGGTGTACTAAAGTAGGGGTACCTTAGTACCCCAGACTTGTGCACGGGCAGTTGTAGCACCCTGCGGCGAGGCCCACCCAGGAAGCGCCAAGAGAAGACCAAGCATTCAAGACAAGGCCCCCGGCAAGAGGAGCTTGCCGGGCCAAGAAGACAAGACCCCGGCAAGAGGAGCTTGCCGGGACGACTAAGCCCATGTAATACCATCCAAGAACAAAGTATACGAGACAGAAGATCGAGACCCCGACAAGAGGAGCTTGTCGGGAAGGCCGAACCCAGGCACCACGAGAGAAGCCCGCCACGGCGCGCCATGCGCCCCGGCAAGGCCTGATAGCCGGCAAGCTATCAGGCACAGGAAGACGACCCCCGCGGCAAGCCACTTGCCGCGGCAAATCGCCACCTCAGGACTGCGCTCCAGCTCGCCCGCCCACGCGTCGCTCCGGGGTATCCCCCAAGGGCACGTGGCGGGGCACCACGCAGCCTGGGGCATGCGGAGGCATGCAGCCACCATCGTGGCGAGCGGTGGCGCACCTAACGGTCCGCCTCGGTGCTGTCCAGGCGACCGTGACGGGCATTTAATGCCCTTGTCCCCTACCGTCAGAAGTAGGTATGATAACACTGTGCCGCGCTGCAGCGCCACTGTTCCCGCACTGTTACAACATCCACCCCTTTTACACTTTTACCCCTTTCTCCTACGTTGACACCTGTCGGTGACCCCTTTGCGCTATAAAAGGAGGCCCGTGTGCCACGTAGAGGGGGTTCGGCGGTTCCGGGGTTCGGAGATTCAGATTCCGGACAGCCATACGCTCGGTGTAGCTAGCTCTCCAAGCTCCCGAGCTCCCCAGTTCAATACAACCAAGCAGGAGTAGGGTTTACGCGTCCATCGCGGCCCGAACCTGGGTAAACCGCTCGTGTGCTCGCCTCGATCTGCTCTCTGTGCTCCCTCCGCCCCCCTCACCGGACAACGAAAGGGGCTCCGGCCCCATAGGTGCTCGCGGGGGACGCCGTCCGCCCCGACAACACTCTTCCAAACGCACTTTCATCAATATAATCATCATAAGTAGGAGGCATGCTATCATCACTATACATTTGCATATCAAAACTTGGGAGACTAAAAATATCATCTTCATCAAACATAGCATCCCCAAGCTTATGGCTTTGCATATCATTAGAATCATGGGTATTCAAAGAATTAATACTAACAACATTGCAATCATGCTCATCATTCACATATTTTATGCCAAGCATTCTATGTAATTCTTCTTCTAGTACTTGAGCACAATTTTCCTTCCCATCATTTTGACGAAAGACATTAAAAAGATGAAGCATATGTGGCACCCTTAATTCCATTTTTTGTAGTTTTCTTTTATAGACTAAACTAGTGATAAAACAAGAAACAAAAAGATTCGATTGCAAGATCTAAAGATATACCTTCAAGCACTCACCTCCCCGGCAACGGCGCCAGAGAAGAGCTTAATTGACAGGGTGTGAGTGCCCCATACCTAGCCTCCCCGGCAATGGCGCCAGAAAAGAGCTTGATGTCTACTACGCAACCTTCTTCTTGTAGACGTTGTTGGGCCTCCAAGTGGAGAGGTTTGTAGGACAGTAGCAAATTTCTCTCAAGTGGATGACCTAAGCTTTATCAATCCATGGGAGGCGTAGGATGAATATGGTCTCTCTCAAGCAACCCTGCAACCAAATAACAAAGAGTCTCTTGTGTCCCCAACACACCCAATACAATGGTAAATTGTATAGGTGCACTAGTTCGGCGAAGAGATGGTGATACAAGTGCAATATGGATGGTGGATATAGGTTTTTGTAATCCGAAAATATAAAAATAGCAAGGTAACTAATGATAAAAGTGAGCGTAAACGGTATTGTAATGCTAGGAAACAAAGCCTAGGGTTCATACTTTCACTAGTGCAAGTTCTCTTAACAATAATAACATAATTTGATCATATAACTATCCCTCAACATGCAACAAAGAGTCACTCCAAAGTCACTAATAGCGGAGAACAAACGAAGAGATTATGGTAGGGTAGGAAACCACCTCAAAGTTATTCTTTCCGATCAATCCATTGGGATGTTCCTATAAGTGTCACAAACAGCCCTAGAGTTCATAGTAAAAACACCTTAAGACACACATCAAACAAAACCCTAATGTCACCTAGATCCTCCAATGTCACCTCAAGTATCCATGGGTATGATTATACGATATGCATCACACAATCTCATATTCATCTATTCAATCCAACACAAAGTACTTCAAAGAGTGCCCCAAAGTTTCTACCGGAGAGTCAAGACGAAAACGTGTGCCAACCCCTATGCATAGGTTCATGGGCGGAACCCGCAAGTTGATCACCAAAACATACATCAAGTGAATCACGTGATATCCCATTGTCACCACAGATACGCACGACAAGACATACTTCAAGTGTTCTCAAATCATTAAAGACTCAATCCGAAAAGATTACTTCAAAGGGAAAACTCAATCCATTACAAGAGAGTAGAGGGGGAGAAACATCATAAGATCCAACTATAATAGCAAAGCTCGCGATACATCAAGATCATGCCAAATCAAGAACACGAGAGAGAGAGATCAAACACATTGCTACTGGTACATACCCTCAGCCCCGAGGGTGAACTACTCCCTCATCATGTAGAGCGCCGCGATGATGAAGATGGGCACCGGTGATGGATCCCCCCCTCCGGCAGGGTGCCAGAACAGGGTCCTGATTCGTTTTTGGTGGCTACAGAGGTTTGCGGCGGCGGAACTCCCGATCTATTCTGTTCCCCGATGGTTTTAGGGTATATTGGCATATATAGGAGGAAGAAATACAACAGGGGAGCCACCAGGGGCCCACGAGGGTGGAGGGCGCGCCCAGGGTGGGTGGGCGCGCCCCCTACCTCGTGCCTTCCTCGTCGCTTCCCTTACGTACACCCCAAGTCTTCTGGATTGCTTCTGTTCCAGAAATAACTCTCCTGAAGGTTTCATTCCATTTGGACTCCGTTTGATATTCCTTTACTGCGAAACACTGAAACAAGGGAAAAAACAGAAACTGGCACTAGGCTCTGGGCCAATAGGTTAGTCCCAAAAGTAATATAAAAGTGCATAGTAAAGCCCATAAAACATCCAAGATGGATAATATAATAGCATGAATACTTCATAAATTATAGGCACCTTGGAGACGTATCAGAGCCACTCAACATTTTCATCATGGTCTTCTCCTTGGTACAACTCGAATAAAAAGGAACGAAATTCAGAGAAACACACTGAAATATTTTTGGAGTTTTTGGTTTTCTTGAACAAGCAAATAAAAGGAAAAAGCAAAAACGAGAAAAACTATTTACACAGGAAAGCTCCCAACAAGCAAAAGAAGAACAAGGAAGTCTTTTTGGGTTTTCTTTTTAATATACTACTAAGCATGCATAGAAAGTAAATTAACTACAACTAATTTTTTTGGTTTTTCTAAAGTTTTTTCAAACACACAAGAAGAAAGCAAGAAAATAAATCTAAGCATGGATGATACAATGAAAAAGTGTGTGCACTGACAAATGGAATAAGTGAACATGGATGTAAAGTTGGTGGAAACACGTACTCCCCCAAGCTTAGGCTTTTGGCCTAACTTGGTAGTCAATCAGTAGCCTGGAGGGTAGTAGTCGGCGTGGTAGCTCACGGAGGCTCTTGGTGCGGATGCCTCAGCCTGCCATGCTGCCATTACTGCTGCGTTGTGAGCTCGGGCCTCGCTCTCAAGAACAAAATATCTCCCCTTGCTATGATTGTCAAAAAGAGCAGGCTCAGGAAAATATGTGTGCACATCAGATGTTTGGTTAAACAACAAATTGTAAGTGAAGTCATGAATCTTTCCTTTAAGGATTTTATGATCCTTTAAGGCGTTAAAGTCCAAATACTGCGTGGGTAGGACATGATCAAAGGGCAAAGGTGAAACACCAAGCCCTCGTGCTAAATGTGTGGCATAAATTCCACCATAGAACCAGCGACTGTTAGCGTTATGCTAAAGTCTGCATGCAACAATTGCTCCAAAGTTATAATTCCTTTCACCAGTGAGAACGGTGCGTATGAGGCTCAAGTCTGGAGCACAGAGCGTACTACATTCTTGCTTGCCTACTATACATTTCCTGTTGAATTATGCAAGGTACTGAATTACGAGAAAATGAATGTTGTTTATTCTACCTTGTGTCACTCCCCTCCTTTCACCATAACAAAGGCTAGTAAAGATTGTTTCGAACTCAACCTTTGGTGGTTCGTCTAGCGAACCCCAAAATGGAAGCTTGCAGTGATAAGAAAAATTCTCTAGTGAGATGGTAAAAGGTCTATCAAAAAGCATAAACGACACCCTATACTCACATGGAAAATATTTAAATCCTTTGACAAAAGATTCAGTGAGAAGCTGGCGTTGTTCACACTTATCTAAAAGGTAGGGACCGAGACCGGCATTGTGAACATATTGCTCAAATTCCTCCTTAATGCCCACACGCACCATATACTCATCGCAAGGCCATAAGCATGTTTTGGTGGCGGCATCTCGCGTGGAACTTTCACTTGGTTCAACATAAGAACGACGAGCAGAACTGTCACTAGAAGATGCCCCGAGGATCATCTCCTCAAAGAACTCCTTCCAAATAGGTTCATCATGTCCGCGTACAATTTCTGAAAATAAAAATTTTGGGGTGACGAAAATTTGTCAACAGAACTTTATAAAATTGATAGCAACTACTCATAGGGATACATAGAAGCCATAACAAGCATTCAGACTACTTGGAACACTAAGAATTTAACATGCAAGCACATCTACAACAGCACCAAGAGTAGCTAATTATTAAAAATATAAACAACTAAAGCAAAAACTAATTCGACAAACGGTGGAGTCACATACCAAGCAACAATCCCCCGAAATAGTTTCGGAAACGGAGCTTCGAGCAAAGAGATCGAAATCTGCGGGTTTGAGCTCAAGAACACGGGAGAGAGAGTAATGGGGATTTTTTCTGGAGGTAAGTGATGATGTGGGATGAAGAGGTAAGTGAGGGGGCCCACGTGGGGACCACAACCCACCAGGGCGCGCCTGGGGGTCCTGGCGCGTCCAGGTGGGTTGTGCCCACCTGGTGCACCTCCCTCTGATATTATTTGCACCAGAAATTCAGAAATATTCAGACAAAAATCGTATTAAATTTTCAAGGCATTCTGAGAACTTTTATTTTTTGGTCATTTTTTATTGCACAGAAAATTCAGAAAATAGACAAAACATGGCACTTTATTTTATTTAACTAATAAAAACAGAAAACTAAAAGTAGGGACAGAAAGTAGTGCTTACTAAATTCATCAACTTCATACTGTTAAAAAATGATCCATTAATATGGTTGATCAGGTCTTATTAACAACCACTTTCGGTTAACATGAAACCAAAGAACTTTCGTAAATCACTAAGTTACCTCAATGGGGATATGCATTTCCTCAACAATAAGCATTTCATATTTCTTTTTGAGAGTAGGTAGAGGTATTTGAAAACTTCCAATAGTGATTGTCGGAGATTTTTCGATAACATTAATACCATTCACATGGAATTGTTTCTTTGGAAAGTGCACCGTATGCTTATTACCATTAATATGAAAAGGTGACCTTACTTTTATTGCAATCAACAATAGCCTCTGCAGTATTCAAGGAGGTTCTACCAAGGATAATCGACATGTTGTCGTCCTCGGGCATCTCAAGTATAACAAAGTCAGTCAAAATAGTAACATTAGCAACAACAACGGGCACATCCTCACAGATGCCGATAGGTATGGCAGTTGATTTATCAGCCATTTGCAAAGATATTTTGGTAGGTGTGAGTTTATTCAATTCAAGTCTTTTATATAAAGAGAAAGGCATAACACTAACACCAGCTCCTAAGTCACACAAAGCAGTTTTCACATAATTCTTTTTGATAGAGCAAGGTATAGTTGGTATTCCTGGATCTCCAAGCTTTTTAGGTACTCCATCCTTAAAAGTATAGTTAGCAAGCATAGTGGAGATTTTAGCTTCCGGTATTTTTCTCTTATTTGTGATGATGTCTTTCATATACTTTGAATAAGGAGGCATTTTCAACATATCAGTCAAGCGAGTACGCAAACAGACTAGCCTCAGCATCTCAGCAAAGCGTTCAAATTCTTCATCATCTTTCTTTTTAGTTGACTTGGTTGGAAAATGCATAGGTTTTTGAACCCATGGTTCTCTTTCTTTACCGTGTTTTCTAGCAATGAACACTACAAAAAAAGACACATCCGTGACATTTTGGGCCGAACGAATTTTTTTCCTGTCATACATATGACACTTCTATGATGATAATTGTGACAAAACCCGGTATCATCATAGATGTTGTGGGCTCCTACTTCTATGACAAAAAACATGATAGAAAATGGGCTTTTCGTCCTGGGCGGGCCGGAGACGCAGCTGTATGACATTCTTTGGGCCATCCATGACGGAAAAAACCGTGGTAGAAGCGAGGGCGAGGAAAATTTTGGGGAGTTCCCGGTTACGGTGGGAGGTCGGGGGCTGAGCGATGCGCGTTCCTCTCGTACATGTACGCGCGTGTGTGCGAGGCGTTGGCTCTAACTGAACCCGAGCGAGGGGTTGGGCTTTAACTAAACCCGAGCGATTGCACTGCAGGCTACGCGTTACTGAACCCGAGCGATCGATCGATGGCTGTTAACTGAACCCGATCGAGTGATTCCTTCGCTACTGCTGCTAACTGAAGCTGATCGATGCTGCCTCTAGGATGAACAGTGAGTGTTGCGGGGGGGGGGGGGGGGGGTGGATGAACAGTAAGCGGTGGCGTTGCCTCTGGATGAACAGGACCCCGTGGCGTGGTGGAGGGCTGGCTAAATAGTAGACGGTGGAGGGGTGCCCGTGAAGGGGTGATTGAACATGATCCCATGGTGTGGAGGGCTGGATGAATAGTAGATGGTGGAGGGGTGGTTGAACAGGACCCCGTGGTGTGGAGGGCTGGATGAACAGTAGACGGTGGAAGGGTGGTTCAACAGTAGCCGGTGGAGTAGCGCGTGGTGGAGGCTGGATGAACAGGAGCCCGTGGAGGCTGGAGGAGGTCGACGGTGGAGATGAACAGTATCCCGTGGAGTCCCGTTTTGCGGTACCCCACACTCCTCTCGATGAACAGGACCCCCGTTTCGACCGTAGCGCTCCAACACAAGTCCGTTTTGTCCGTTTTGCGGTACGCCACACCCCTCCCGATTAACAGGACCCCCGTTTCGACTGTAGGAGGTCCGTTTCCTCCATTTTGTGGTACGCCAGACCCCTCCCGATGAACAGGACCCCGTTCCGAACGTAGGAGGTTTGTTTCCTCCATTGTGCGGTACGCCAAGCCTCGTTTCCATCGCCTGTTCCGTCCAAGCCCTCCCGATGAACACGACCACGCATTCCGTTCCGACCCAGCCGGTTGGCTCCCACGCGTTCCGTTGCCTCCCGATGAACACGACGCATTCCGTTGCCTCCCCATGAACACGACGCATTCCGTTGCCTCCCCATGAACACGACGACGATGTTGTTTCTCCGTTCTGACCCAGCCATGTCAACGAGTCCTCGCCGTACGTATGCGCGAGTAGGCGTTCGAGACCCTGCCCGCATGTACACATACGTGGCCGTATTTTCTTTCTTGCACCCTGGCCGCTGTACGTACGTGTACATGCTACGTGCGCGCCTCTACTACGACACGTACGTGCCTCTACTACGACACGTGCGCGCCTCTACATCCACCAGTACATATGTACGTACACGTTCGCGAACAAAATGACAACGCTACGTACGCTTCGACCAGGTGGGTCCCGACTGTCAGGCACTTCCTTGGCTGCGAAGATGTAGCTGGTGGGTCCCAGCAGTCAGGGGGCGAATCGATTTTTTTTGCCCGGACGCACTTCCTTGCGTGCGAAGATGTAGCTGGTGGGTCCCAGCAGTCAGGGGCAAACGTTTTTTTGCAAAATACAGTGGCCCATCCGATGGGTCCCTGCTGTCAGGTGGAGGAATAATTATTTTGCACGTAATAAGGAGGCACTTCCTTGCTGCGGCCGTGGACCCAGCTGTCAGCCTCTCCACGTACAGTCCACGTCCGATGGAAGCCGTTCCTTGACCATGTTGACCACGCCGCTTCGAGAGCACCAGGATGGTGGACGATGGCGAGGCCTAGGAAGGGGACAACGTGGAGCTGGGGAAGACGCGGCAGTGGATGCCCACGCGTAGAGGAGTACGAGGGTTCACTGGTTCGCTGCGGTGTGAGGCTGCCATCGCCGCAGAATAACAGGGGGTGTGGGTGAGTAGAGGGATGGCCTGGCCAGCGGTGGGAGTAGTAGGGGCGGTGAGGCCTCCGCCGCATCGCAGCCAACCATGGGAGGCAGGACCACGAGGCACGACCAGCGCTGGTATGGGTGGCTGGAGCAAGAACACCAGAGGTTGAAGAAGCACTACAGCCGTTGGATGGACATCGTACGGTCACTGGAGCTAGAATCGTGCATATTGACTAAGTTGACAAAGCCCTCCGTCCCCGTCAACTTAGTAGGCCCACAAGTCAGCCTGCCACTATACTGGGTCCCAGCTAACAGGGGGAGTATTCATTTTTTTTGTGCGTAATAAGGAGGTACTTCCTTGCGTGCAAAGATATAGCTGGTGGGTCCGAGCTGTCAGCGGCGGTAACGTTTTTTTCGCGAAATACAGAGGCCCTTTCGGTGGGTCCCTGATGCCATGTGGAGAAATCATTACTTTGCGCGTAATAAGGAGGCATTTCCTTGCGTGCGGCCGTGGACCCAGCTATCGGCCTCTCCACGTACAGTCCACTTCAGATGCATGTCGGTCGTTGACCACGTTGACCAGGCCGCGCCGAGAGCACCAGGGCGGAGGACGACGGCGAGGTCTAGGAAGGGAACGACACAGAGGCAGGGAAGACTCGGCAGTTGTTTCCCACGCGGAGGGGAGTACGACTGTACGAGGGTTTACTGGTTCGTCTGCCGTCGCCGGAGAATAACAGCAGGTGTGGGTGAGTAGAGGGATGGCTAGGCCAGCGATGGGAGTACGATGGGGCGGTGAGGCCTGCGCGGCAGCACAGCCGGCCGCGGGGAGGAGGGAGCAGGAAGTCCCGCCGGCGCTTGTTTGAGCGGCTGGAGCAGGAAGAGCAGAGATTGAAGAAGCACGACGGCCGTTGGATGGCCATCCAACAGTCACTGCTTGTGCGTCAACCTTTTTTTTGGGAAAGCCTCAAATCTGTGGAAAACACATACAACCCATCTGCCATTATTTCTAATAATTTACAGCCCATTTGCTAATTATTAAGGTTTTTTTGGAGCCCATATTATTTTTGTTAGCATTACAACCCATATTGTGGCCATGGTTAAAAAATTATACGAAATTTTGCATATTTCGGTGCAGTCCAAACTGTTTTTAATCCCGATATTTTGACTCACATTCAAACTGATTTTAAAAATACATGTATATCAATATAAAATCCAACAAATTCTCCATGAATGAAAATTAATGTAATTTAAAATCTCAAAATGAAAAAAAGACATTTGAAACTAATTGCCGGTTTGATGTGTTTTAAAAATTTACAACCCATTTCTCATTACTGATGGGGCATTTTCTCGGCCAGCCGAATGAAAGCTCTCCTCGTCTTGAAAGATTTGCAGCCCAACAGGCCTGACAAAGCGACTTACTTGGCAAATCACAAAAAAACTGGGCTGTGGCCGTGGACCCAGCTGTCAGCCTCTCCATGTACAGTACTCTTCCGATGGAAGTCGGTCGTTGACCACATTGACCACGCCGCGCCGAGAGCACCACAGCGGTGGACGATGGCGAGGCCTAGGAAGGGGACGACACGGAGCCGGGGAAGACACAGCAGTGGATTCCCACGCAAAGAGGAGTACGAGGGTTCACTGGTTCGGCTGCGGTGTGAGGCTGCCGTCGCCGCAGAATAATAGGGGGAGTGGGTGAGTGGAGGGATGGACTGGCCAGCGGTGGGAGTAGTATGGGGACGGTGAGGCCTCCGCGGTAGCACAGTCGGCCACGGGAGGCAGGAGCATGCGGCACGACCGACGCTGCTTTGGGCGGCTGGGGCAAGAAGACCAGAGGTTGAAGAAGCACTACGGCCGTTGGATGGACATCGTTGACCACGCCGCCCCGAGAGCACCAGGGCAGTGGACGACGGCGAGGCCTACGAAGGGAACGGCACTGAGCCGGGGTAGACACGGCAGTGGCTGCCCACGCGGTGGAGAGTACGAGGGTTGACTGGTTCGGCAGCCGTCGCCGGAAATTAACAGGAGGTGTGGGTGAGTAGAGGGATAGACAAGCCACGGATGCGAGTATGATGGGGCCATGAGGCCTGACCGGCAGCACTGCCGGCCACGGGAGGCAGGAACAGGCGGTTCCAACGGCGCTGGTTGGGCGGCTGGGGAAGGAAGATCACAGACTGAAGAAGCACGATTGCCGTTAGATTGACATCTAACGGTCTGACGCTGGTAGAGTCAATTGTTGACTAAGTTCTTTTTTTTAGAAACCTTGTGTACGCATGAACTTAGTAGGTCCACAAGTCAGCCTCCAAATATGTGGCAGACAACATAAAGCCCATTTGCTATTTTTTATAATTTGCAGCCCATTTGCTAATTCTTAAGTAATTTATTACAGCCCATTTTCTGCCGAGGACCACAGTCAAAAAGTTCAACCTTATTTTGCATATTTCGGTGGAGTCCGAACTGTTGTAATCCCGAAATGATAAACATTTTTTTAAGAACTTATAGATTTGCCGAAAAAATCATTTTGTTTTTGTAAGCAAATAAGATGTGGGACAATTGAGTTGGTTTAAGGGAAAACCAGTGGTAAAAAAATCAGCGCTGGGTGGGAAAAAACAACAAAAATAAGGATGTAAATATGAAAAGGGAATTTTATGTGTTTTCAATATAATGATACGTGTATATGAACTAGTAAAACTATAGGTAGAGGTTAGAAAACGGATGTAGGACATGTGTTTCAAGAGGAAAATAGAACTGGGTTGTGTGTTTGATTCAGTAAAAAAACTGCCTGCGGATGTTGTAAGACAAAATATAACTAACGCTGGCAGGCCAGAGGCCAGTAGATACCTGCTGGATCTTTGTGCCCCATTGTCATCATGGGCTGGGCCTGTTAAAAAGAAAACCAACCCTGGGCAGTCTACAACCCAGTTGAAACTTGCTCGGCCTGAAAAAACAATATACGTCCTCAATAAACGAGAAAATTCTGCAAGTACATACTGATAACTGGGATGCAGCACAGATATTGTTTTTATCGTGATAATAAGTGCATCGACTTGTTTTGAAAAAAATGGGAGAACTGGGAATTCGAACGGCGGGTGCTTATTCTACCCATCAAATAAAAATCAGGTGGCTGAAAATTCGTTTCAAAACAAATGATTCAGCTTTATATCCACGTCGACCCTTGGCATGATGGTTGGAAGCAAATGCAAGTTCATACCAAAAGATCGTTAACAACAATACCAACTTGCGGACGACAAGGTAGTACAACTACCAATACCAAACTAACTTATAATCTTTTTACTCCTGGCCCTAGTGTTCGTCTGGTAGAAAATCTTGCAGAGGACCAGCTCCCGCTCCTTCTCTTGCTCCAGGTCCCCGAGGTGGTACTGGTGCATCACCTAGTTGGTCCTCTGCTAGTCGAAGTTCTTGTTGGTGTGCAGCACCAGAACCTTTTTTGCTACCCGTCTGCCGGCCGTTGACCATCACCGGCAAGGTATTGCCGATCTTGTGCCACATCTCGTGCATGCCGCACTCCGACTGTATCTTGCGACCTGTCCACGTGCCCCTTTTGAACGCCCTGGAATTGCGCTGGAACAAATGCTTCCTTAGGCCACTCAGTGTGATACCTGCAGTATTGTGGAATACAAGTTTTAGTGTACCTAGTTGGCATTTTCATAACATATTTGGCATGTTGCAGTCACTTTTTTCACTTTTTATTAACTGTCAAATTGTAATTGCTTCACCAGGTCTGCGTCTAAAAAGAAAAATAGAGCTATAAACAAAGGAATATGTTTGTGCAAGTAGACGGCCGGTCGATGTCTTACCTGGAAGTTTCTCAGGTTGGGTGTAGCATATGTCATGCTCGCTGTCGATGGTTGGTATGAACAAATCGATGAGAGACTGAAATCTCGCACTGTCAGCACTCACTTTGGCCTCAAGGTGCTCGATCAGCTCCTGGTCCGGGGGATCGAACTTGACGCCAGCCGGCAGCACCGGCCAATCCTTCTTCGACTTGCATCGATAATTCCAGTTATATGGTACTCAATGTATGATCAATCGACTGTTTTAAGTGAATGATGAAAGATTTCGACAGATAAGTGGTACTCCAAATCTGAAGTCCAGAATACCCGAACACGCCGCCGGGATACTTGTGTCACCTCACGCGCAGCATGTTGTCACGTCAATTCAATGTGTGGACATGATGAATAATTTGACCGACATATACTAGTACTGCTACTGTACTACTTACTAGTCGTATTTAGTGTCACAATTTATACATAGGTTTAACTAACAAGTACGCACTTGAAGCCTATATATGGCTTCTGCACAACATCTCCATCATCATTAGCAGTACATCCTACGCCGGTGAGTTAGAATGCACTTGATCCCAGGAAGGTATCTATCCTTCAAACCAGAGGAGTGCTTCAAACTAACAACAGTACATAATATCCAACAAAAGAGGGTCGTGCTACAGCAGAAGAATACATGGCTCAGTCTAGATATCAGCACGGATCAAGTTATGCATATTTGCTGTTGGCATGAACCACATGGCCGCATGTCGGGTTTGCAAAAGCCATCGATCCCATGGAAGCTTGATGCCTTTCACACACTGAAGATTATCTGGCAACAAGTTGTGTCGACGAATCTCTGGATATGGTGATTCATGAAACCCATGGTATGATGTGTAAACACAGCCTCCCTCGCGAATGGAACTTGCATAGCATAGTAATCATCGCCGGTGATATGATCGATGATTGGTTGGATGATCGGATAATTGAGCCCGAGGAACAAGGAGTGGTTGTTGAGGCCGTAAACCCGCCTCCAGTTGAATACGTCTGGCCCAACGGAGCTGGGATCTTTCTCGAACACGAAGCAGCCATAGCCATCAATGTCACGAACGCCCCACGCATTGTACTGCATGTGGTTTGATGTAATGGTTTGGTCAATTTGGTACGTGCGAATGAGCATCAAATGACCGCCGTCAGCTGAACGAGCGATAAACCACCACCCATCGGCTGGTATGATTCCAGGTCCTGGAATCATGAAGGCCAGCGCATTTGCGTCTGCTGCAACAATTCAAATTGGAGACCAAAAGGACAAAAATAAACAATCATGTTCAGAGTATGTGTGGAATTAAGATTATTATAACAGTGACACATATCATAGACAGAGAATTTCAATGCCGTGGTCATAATCATACCCCAAGTTAAAAAAATAAGCCAATGGCTTTCCTATCTAGCAATATGTCATGGTTCAAACATCATGTAACAATGAGAGGAAAACAACTATGACAGCGCCTACTCATGTTCTACCATAGCACTTACTATTACTGTTCTCATATCAACTCTAGGCAATAACATGCGTTGTTATAAAAATCTTGTAAACGAGAGTAACATATAGCAATCATAATGTTATGCTCATAATATTTATTCTGACAATCATTAGATGCCAATTGTTCTCATATCAACTCTAACAATAACATGTGTGGTCATAACAATCTAGGAAATGAGAGGAACATATAGCAATGATGTGGTTATAGACATGCTATGCATTCTAAATTTGTAACAAATGAACATGCAGTCGTATTCATAAGGTAAAGATGAGATGAGATAGAACAATTACACGATGATAGATTCCACCAGTATAGGCAGCCAATCTGTGCGTCGACCGCGTAAACGATGCCATCGTGCACTATAGCATCAGACATAAATGTTGCCTCAACAGGATTGATGATGAGCCATAACCATGTATGGCGACCGGATTCCAGATAGACTAATCCCATGTTGAACAAGGCAATGAGCTTGTAATCCATGTAGTCTTCTGATGGTGTGGGCACTTCGCAGATTACAACTTTCTGCAAACAAAGGTCGAGCCAAAATCTTGACGCGTCTCGTGCGTAGTAGGCAGGAGTGTCCGGCGGGCCGCGAGGCTCGATGGCGGCGGTATCCAACGATGGAAGGATGATCTCTCGCTGGGTGTAGATATCCACGATATGCCACGGACTACCGATGTGGTGGATGAGGACGATACAGTTGGCCTTCATGCCCGCCCAGTAGTGGCCGCGCATGAAGGACAGGTGGACGGGTAGTGGTAGCATGTCGAGGGGCACCACGGCAACCGCCATAGGATCGTCAAGTCGGTGTCTGGGCCACCTGCGAGGATCGGGCATCAGCAAGCAGGGTGTCTTGTAAAGAGCCGGCCGGTTGCAGACGAGTAGACGGTAGAAGGACACCGAGCATGCAGCCAGACGGAAGGTGCTGAGTAGGTCCACACGACTACAGATCTGCTCCAAGAGAACATTGGGGAGGGAATTCCAATCGCGGCTCTGCGTGTCAGTCGGTTCTGCCATTGGGGTTTTCTGTGCCTGCGAGCCAGCGGGGAAGTGGATTCGGGCGGGCGAGCGAAGAAGCTTCTTCTCGTGTGGCCGAGCAGTGAGCGGGGGATATGGTACGCGCGAGCTACCAAGGAAGATGGCGCGGGCGGGCGAGCAGTGAGTGGGGGTAAATGGTGTGCGGCCGATGATGGGGAAGAGAGGAGGAAGAAGAAGAGAGGAGGAAGAAGAGTGGAAGACGGGGAAGAAAGTGCATTCAATCTCAATTCTACTAGTACCTCCATTTCATTTTACAAGTCCTACGCGTATACCTAGGTTGCCAATTTTATTACCCTAATATAAACTATATAACACAAAAATTATATCATTTAAAAATAGAACATCTGAAGTTTATATTGGTATATTTTTTGTAATATATGACTTATATTTGGTTGGTCAAATTGACGACCTAGGAGTACGCGCACGCCCTGTAAACTCAGAGAGAGGTAGTAGTACTACTACCAGGATATACCGTCCTTCGGAGTGTAAATAGTTACACCGATGACATGTGGGTCTACCACAACAGGGCCCATATGTCAGTTAATGGAGGACAAAGGTGCCTAGGCGTATTTGAGGAAGCGTGCTCTACTGGCAAACATGGTGGAAGTACTAGGTAAGGCTGATTTAGTAACACCAACACGCTGGTTCAGCTTATTAATTATGTGTCCCATCTGCTGCAGCGTGTATTGTCACTTCACTGCGAAGACTAGTTGGATAGTTTTCTCTAACCGAGATGGGGAATAATGGATCGCGAGGACTTCCTTTCTATAGTATCCCTATGCCTCTACGCTCACTTCACTCATTTTGCTCTATACCTAGTCACTTGTTGAAATCTGTAGAAAGACAAATACTCCATATTTGGGAACAGAGGGAGGCTTTTACTCCGTACTACTCCCTCCGTTCCAAAATACTTGACTTTGATTTGTCCACAAATGGATGTAACTATATACTAAAACATGTCTAGATACATCTATATTTTGACAAAGGGAAGACATGTATTGTGGAACGGAGGGAGTATCACCATATGGAAGGAACAGGGGAAGCTTGAAATATGAACATGTCAATGGGAGGGAGTAAGCCCCATGCATGCATGCATGCAGAGGCGGAGCTTAGTTGAAACAAAACATGGCCGTGGCCCGCCCAATCCAAGACCAAAGCAGCGCATAATGAAGGCAAAAGTTGGGTCATGTGAGAGACAAACAACGCGTTCCTTCAACTTGGCCCGCCCAACAAAAATTGTGTAGCTCCACTACTGCATGCATGCATGCAACATGAAACACTCACACGTACACATGGATGCACGCAACACTCACGCACCCATGCGACACACAGCACACGACGCAACACACATGCTCACGCTCAAGTGCTCAACCTACTCCCTACGTCCGTGAAAAACTGTACATTTAGAGATTTACACATTGACCAGGGCATAATTAACGCCCAAAAGTAGCAGACTTATGTGTGCATGCGACATTGAGATAAGAAGATTAAATTAAGGCCGTTACATGCTGTAATTAAGGACAGACATGTAGCCTATACCTACAGCACAAGTTGGTGCATTAGTCAATCAATATCGATTTAGATTGAAGGCTAAATTCATTGGAAGTGTAGATGTACATCATGTACTACACTCTTTGTTTTATAGCCGATGTACACTCTTTGTTGGAAGACCGAGGGAGGACACGTGCATGCACTCACATACACAGCCAGGGCGGTTCACACGCAAGGGTTGGACTCGTGTCGCGCCTGCGTAAAGTTTTGTTTAACTGATTTCTTTGCTCTGCCAATTGATAGGTGGGACCTAGAAACCAGGTGACAATTTAACCAGTCAACAAAGTGCCACATCGACTATGTGGCCGATCAGTAGGGTGCAATACGGTGCTCTACGATGAGCTAGTGATCGTATAATCACCACAAAACTATATATAGTGACCGTAAAGAGCGTATTGTTACATACGTTGACCGCCAGTGTATTTTTCTCGTTTCAAGTTAAGCCATATTAATCAGAAAGGACGCAATATGGACTACTACTACTAGTAGTAGTACTGCTTTGATGTGTCCCGTCAACTCGCCGAACAAAGAGAAGCTTGCTTACTACGCCTCTCCCTCGCCCACGTGCGCGGTGGTTCGCACGACGAGGAGAGGGTTTTGACTACAGCGCCCTCTCCCTCTCCCTCTCCCTCGCCCTCACGGTGGACGTGCAGCAGTTCAATCGGTGTCAGATTGCCAGAAGCATATTGTACTGTAGTATCATCATTGTTGGACCTTCCGAAGAAGCGAAGAGCCAAGTGCAAGGTTCACACGAGTACGAACGGTTGAACCTCCCGAAGAGGCAAAGAGCCAAGCGCAAGGTTTTATAGGAGTTGTCGTCCTAGTAGGAGTGTACTACAACTATAGCGAACGATGCTACTGTATGATGCCGCCACGTCATGTATATCCAAAGCTGTGCCACCTTTTTTCTCAAAGAGCGTGTTGGAGCCCGTGCAACAACCACACAAGTTGCACGTACCCATAACACATTTACTAGTAATAGATTTTAAAGAAAAAATGCCAGTATGCCACACAAGTTCATCTCCAATTCATGTGATAAATTTGTGCACGACTAGTCTACATATATTCACAGCGCTACCGTTCACAATTACCATACTCCACTTACACGTTATAGATTGGCTACATGTCCTCCTCCAGGTTCCAGTCCCAGGTGTTCTTCATGGATGGCACGATCCATAGCGGTGGGCAACAGGAATCATTGTCGCAGCTTTCTAGTCCGGTTCCACACGATGGAGACTCATCCAAGCTGAAGCGGCATAAATCAGGGAAAGCGTGTCCCAGCATGTCGTTCATCCGGCGGTGCGCACTGAAGACACAACCATGCTTCATGAACGGCAGGCCTTTCGTGTCGTGCACGAAAGGTGGCATGCGCTTCACAATGGGGTATCTGTCCCCGATGAAAAGCGAGTACTCTCCAAGAGTGTTCCTCGGCACCCACGTAGCATCACGGGGGTCGAACTCGGCACCGTTCATCTGGTACACGCGGCATCCCAGATCTGGACACATGGTGACGTACATAGTGAAGGTCCATGCATAATAATGTTGTGCTTAAATATGGCGGTCAGTAATACTGTGCAGCAAATAGTACTACTCTGGTATAGAGGAAGTAAAATAACCAGCTTATTATATATAGCCACTCTTGGCTACATGGATGAGATAGTAAGACATGGAAAAACATAAATGGTGGCAGCTAGTGGGTTCAAGTCTTCAAGGGCTAGCTAGCTATACGCGCCCTCCAAGGTAAAAAAGTACTCCTACTAGTACTACAAAGTATACTACTAGTACAACAATGAAAGAGAAGGCGAGAGGGTTAAAAAATGGAATACCTGGGTAGATGGTGACGGTCCGATCGTGGTAGATTGTGTGACCATGTTGCACATTCATGGTACCATGGGTAACAACTGCTAAGATAGTTGATCCCAATATGCCAAAGTCAACTACAAGGTTCCAGGTTAGACCAGATCGCGGATGCAAATGCACATCCAGGATCGGCGATCTTATTTTGATCGGGGGATGACTGGTCCCTGCAAAATAATGGAGTACCGTTAGGGATGCAAATGATGGTTTGTGCATTCCGTTTGTAATCTCCCGTACCGTAGGATGGCAGCTAGATGAAACAAGTCCCCTGGCTTATCACCGCGAAGATGCGGCCTAGATGGCGCACGGCTTCTTCGAACGTGTAGGGGTACAAATCTGCCGTCGCCAACATGCGCCAGCCACTGTCGTTTCTGCCTCTTGCATTGATGGCAATCCTTATGTCGAACACTGCAATGAGATAGTAATCGTCGTAGCCGCGTCGCTTTTTCGGCGAGTCCGCAATTGCTATCTTCTTCAATCTCATGTAGGCATGATCATATGTATTCTTGCCCAGTCAGTCCGGAAGGCCGATCCCAATGGTGGAGAAGGGGTCTACCGGAACGGCCGCACTACTGTGGATGTTGTGCAAAAACATGGTGGTATCTGGCCGGAGGTATGCAAGCCAATCTTCGTTGGCACCGACCCAGACCTATATATAAGACGGTGGGCAGTGGAGAAATTACGGGATGGAAATGGAATAACTACGTACTACATGATCAAACTCCATTACTGACCTGCTCATCGGACAAAATCCGACTACCTCTCAACGTCGGCAACTCTAGCGGAGTCAACGTGCAACCATGGCCAGGGAGTGGTGGACTATTCGAAGGATCGTCCCATAGAAGAACCTTCTCCTTGAGGACGCATGGAAGACCAACAAGCATGGCCTTTTCCCAAGCCTGTTTAAGCAGCGTCTTGAAAAAGTTGGTGCAGGAAGCACCGAGTCTTGCGGCGGTGAGGACGTCGGAGCGGCGTGCGATTCCTCCCAGAGGATCGTCGTCCAAGGTCTGCCAGCCCTGACAAGAAGGAGAACCGCCTGGCGAATCCATGGGAGCAGCGACGAACTGCCTTCTCTTCGGGGCAAGGGGAACTGGCGAGGAGGAGATAAGAGGGTAGTAACCGCAGGGCCTCGTCCCTTCCAACTGTAGATCGTTCCTCAGCGAAGGGGTGAGTCTATTATTTACTACTAGTACTAGCATTATGGAACGTTATGGGATTGCATTATACTGTAAATAATAGCACTAGTAAGAAATTTTTGGCACTAGGTAGGAGTTTTTGGCGTGGATTAAGAAATTTTGGGTATGTTTTTGCCATTTTTTGTACACGCCAACTAGTGTCAAAAACGTCTTACATTATGTGACGGAGGAGTACGTACTCGTACTGTAGCAGTACTAGTACTACTTTTTTCAACTAGTAGTGCGATGTACTGTACTTCTAGTCTAGTCTAATATAGTGCACCAGTTTTGAACTCTTGAATCTCAGGGCCAAGGAGCTATAGTTGGAAGTGGAGGGTACTACTGTTCTCTAGAACCATCGATGTACTATCAATGCAGGGGAAGTACACCTGCGTAGTGGCCTAGTGGGTACTCTCGGTGCTCTATTCAGCCACTCCTCTCACGTAGCTGGCCTACTCAGCCGCTCCTCTCACGCACAGACTAGCTGCCTGTTTATCAATGACGGTTACTGCGGGGGCAGAACATTTGAGTTATTTGATACTCATTGAGACTAGGCTTTTTGCTTCCATTTGTGGAGGTGTAATGGATCTCGTCGAACTTTGTTAGTAGTTCATTCTTTATGAATGAGATGAAGCAAAGCTTTTACCTCCGTTTCAAAAGGGAACACGTCAAGAGGAATTTCCTTTATAGTAGAGCCGATAATGGAGTGAAGTCCAGGCGTGCAACGCCACAAGCTACAGAGTAGTAGTAGAGCACTTTACGTACAGAGCCATATTGCACAGTTCCCAATGCCCCGCCAGGCTTTTCCGGCTCCTCGGGCTTAATTGGGAGGCACTAGTTTAAATATGCTACTAGCTGATGAGGAAGCTGCAAGCGAGGTGCGGCTAGGGCGAGCATGCGAGCCACGGGATGTTGTGAAGGAAAACCCGTTCACGTGGCAAGGCTATCTAGTGCACCCAGATTGTGGGGCCGCACGTCCATTTGACTTCAAAACTCAAACTACCCGTGTAAAATATTGGCTCGCAGCGAAGTGTAGTAGTACTATTTTTTTTAAAAAGGCCGCCGTGCGTTCGGCTTGGATCGAACCCACAAAACGAGGTATACACTCCCGCGACCACTAGTAGTACTCGTTGGAGTACAACGCAACCTAGAATCTCCTTTTGTCGCTAGTAGTATGTACATTGTTCCTTACAAGAAACCCCTAAGAGCATGGTTAATAGTATAGCCAGCTGTTGGCTTTAAGCCATTGCCATGTCATGTACAACCCATCTTATAGCCCACATGTACAATAATAGATCAAAAGAGTGTAGTACTTTTATTATGTGGCCCACTTCTCATTCTCACAAAGTGTCTAGGAGCACGTGCTAGAGCTGGCTCTTCACGAAGAGCCTGCTTACCTTCTCTCTCCTCTTCTCTTTCCTCCAACTAAGCAGAAATATACTAGTTTATTTCTTATAGCCCGCTGACTCAGCAAGAAACCACTAAAATGCCAAGAAACTACTACCACTGGCATACGTGGCAGACTTAATATAAGACTACCTTATCAACCATTGTACATGCTCTTACCAACAAAAATCCTCGAGTGACCTCCTACCTCCAGCCCGTCCACCTGGTAATCCTCGGCCATGGGATGCAGCTACCGCCGCCGGCAGAAGGCAAGGTCAAAACCACCGGCGGTGCGGAGCCCATGTTGCGGCAGCCCGGATGCCAGCTCTGCCCGGCGCTCGCGACCGCTAGCTAGCCAAGATAGCTCTGTCCAGCTGCTTGTCTGCAAGGTTTGCTAGCTACATTGGCACGACAGCGCGGCGGCTTGCTCGCGCGCGCCGCGCTAAGGCTAGCCATCTGGCTCGAGCGAAGGCCGGCGCGGCGGCTTGCTCACTCGTGAGTCACGCTCGGGCCAGCCTGCCAACCCGTGCGGAGGCCAGCGCAGCGTCCGGCCCGTCCAGCGGAGCGGCGGCCAACTCGCTCATCACTGGCGCCACCGACGAACACGCATCAGTACTGTTTGAAGTAATGTTCAGGAAAAATAATGATTTGAGGGGGAATAACAGGATAGAAGGTCATATGTGCGTCCCTCGTGTCAACGGTCAAACAACATGTGTTGGTTTAAGCTGCCTCATCAGCACGGACGTGTGGGCCAACCCTGTCATAAATAGGTTTAAACGAACCTAATTTGTAGGAGTACTAGGTAGTAGTTTTTGGCGTGGATTAAGAAATTTTGGGTATGTTTTTGATATTTTTTGTACAATAGATTCTTCCTAGTGTTGGGGAACGTAGTAATTTCAAAAAAATTCCTACGCACACGCAAGATCATGGTGATGCATAGCAACAAGAGGGGAGAGTGTTTTCCACGTACCCTCGTAGACCGAAAGCGGAAGCATTATAACAACGCGGTTGATGTAGTCGTACGTCTTCACAGCCCGATCAATCAAGCACCGAAACTACGGCACCTCCGAGTTCTAGCACACATTCAGCTCGAGGACGGTCCCCGGAATCCGATCCAGCAAAGTGTCGGGGATGAGTTCCATCAGCATGACGGCGTGGTGACAATCTTGATGTTCTACCATCCCAGGGCTTCGCCTAAGCACCGCTACAATATGACCTAGGTGGAATATGGTGGAAGGGGGCACCGCACACGGCTAAGGAACGATCACGAAGATCAACTTGTGTGTCATGGGGTGCCCCCTTGCCCCCGTATATAAAGGAGGGAGGGGGAGGTGCGGCCGGCCCCTAGGGGTGCGCCTGGAGGAGTCCTACTCCCACCGGGAGTAGGACTCCCCCCTCTTGCCTTGTTGGAGAAGGAAATGGGAAGGGGAAAGAGGAAAGGGGGGTGCCACCCCCTTCCTTTTCCTATTCGGACTAGGGGGGAGGGGGTGCGCAGCCTGCCCTGGCCGGCCCTCCTCTTCTCCCTTAGGGCCCATGTAGGCCCATTAACCCCCGGGGGGTTCCGGTAACCCCTCCGGTACTCCGGTAAAATCATATTTTCACTCGGATCACTTCCGATATCCAAACATAGGCTTCCAATATATCAATCTTCATGTCTCGACCATTTCGAGACTCCTCGTCATGTCCGTGGTCACATCCGGGACTCCGAACAACCTTCGGTACATCAAAACATATAAACTCATAATGAAACTGTCATCATAACGTTAAGCGTGCGGACCCTACGGGTTCGAGAACAATGTAGACATGACCGAGACACGTCTCCGGTCAATAACCAATAGCGGAACCTGGATGCTCATATTGGCTCCCACATATTCTACGAAGAACTTTATCGGTCAAACCACATAACAACATATGTTGTTCCCTTTGTCATCGGTATGTTACTTGCCCGAGATTCGATCGTCGGTATCTCAATACCTAGTTCAATCTCGTTACCGGCAAGTCTCTTTACTCGTTCCATAATACATCATCTCACAACTAACTCATTAGTTGCAATGCTTGCAAGGCTTATGTGATGTGCATTACCGAGAGGTCCCAGAGATACCTCTCCGACAATCGTAGTGACAAATCCTAATCTCGAAATACGCCAACCCAACATGTACCTTTGGAGACACCTGTAGAGCTCCTTTATAATCACCCAGTTACGTTGTGACGTTTGGTAGCACACAAAGTTTTCCTTCGGCAAACAGGAGTTGCATAATCTCATAGTCATAGGAACATGTATAAGTCATGAAGAAAGCAATAGCAACATACTAAACGATCGGGTGCTAAGCTAATGGAATGGGTCATGTCAATCACATCATTCTTCTAATGATGTGATCCCGTTAATCAAATAACAACTCTTTTGTTCATGCTTAGGAAACATAACCATCTTCGATTAACGAGCTAGTCAAGTAGAGGCATACTGGTGACACTCTGTTTGTCTATGTATTCACACATGTATTATGTTTCCGGTTAATACAATTCTAGCATGAATAATAAACATTTATCATGATATAAGGAAATAAATAATAACTTTATTATTGCCTCTAGGGCATATTTCCTTCACCTAGGGCTGGTTGAAACTGGTAGTTTTTTGTTAATTACTCTACATATTGTAAGTAGGAGTGAAAGTTAAGCTTTGGAAGCCAATAAGAAGGCTAGTTACATATTGCATATGTGTACATGATTGAAAGTAAATATCAACCATGAGTGACTAATATCTTGATCGAAAACTCGAATCTATGGAATACTAGGAAAAAATGCATGGTTGGAAATACTAGCAATGTTCATGTCCGTTGCAACGAATCATAATTAGAATAATACTTATTCACAAACTTGGTACAAAACACTAATTTTGATACACATATGTCACTAGAGATATATTATGTTTCAATTAGAATATATTCCTTGGGATGTTTTGGTGAGGTCAGGGAGGGATGTGGTTGGTTTTAAGATACTAATTATGTGTTTTTCTGTAATTTGTAGACAAGTGGGATTTTGGTGAGAAAAGGCAACAACTTACCTCACAATCGTTAGATGTAGATCTAATGGTCAGAAACGACGGATGGCAGACACACCAGCATCACCGACTTAGTCTTGTGTAGGAGTACTAGCAAGATCCGTGCATTGCACGGAACATCAAGATGCATTTTTTTAAACACTTGTTGTGATTGACCCTTGCGGGAGTAATCCCATGTGTAAAAACTAATGATATCTCGAGAAATATGAGATAAGGTGAAGAGGAGTGGGGTGTGGTGGTGGTTGGTGGTCGGACTGAGCGGAGGCATGGGGATTGACGACGCCGGCAACGGCCACCAGGCCAGTTTGTTCCAGAGGCTTCCTTTCTTAATTGCTCAATCATGAGGTTTGTTGGAGATAAGGATGAACGGGGGAAGGCCTTGTCTGCAAATGTGGAGAGGGGTGCGGGTATCTTTTAGTTTAATTTCCATCTGTCAGATATAGATTGGACGGTCTATATTGCAAGGCACACGTACCATCATCACCAACTCGGTTTTTATAAGAGAAGAAATATAAGTATGGAGATACAAACGTATTATCGATACTTGGTTCCTTAAACTAGCATCTACATTCTATTCAACGCCTCGGCAAGTGGGGCCTTAGCACAATGACTTCTCGACTGTGTAAAACAAAGATTTTCACGTCGCCGACAAGGAAGGGGTGACGGCGGTGCGCTTTTTGGCTTGCTCTAGTCCTAGTAGTCATACTAGGTGGTCTAAGCACATGTAGATTTATTCTTTTTCACGTCTCGTGTTCGCCGTACTGCCACGACTGTTGATGAATAGACTGTAAGTTATTCGCGGGGAAACCCTTGTTGAGCGTGTTTGCGAGAGAGAGAGAGAGAGAGAGAGAGAGACAGACAGTGTGCGTGTGTAATATGTTAGAGACTGAGGTAATGATACAAATTCTTTGTGTCTATGTGTGTGGAGGATAGAGAGAGACATGTACATGGGGCTTTGTGTTGTGTAACATGGAGACACATATACATAATAAGAGAGTGAGTGTGTGAGATACACATGCGGACTTGAGGAGAGATGAGGATCCAGATAAATGGGTGTTTGTGTGTGTCTGTGTGTGTTTGTGCACGCATTTGTGTGTGAGAGGGAGAGAGTGTATGTGGAGTAGAGAGACCACTGATGATGTAAACCTAGTATAAGGGAAGGGGAATGGTGTGACATGTGTAGTAGCGAGATAGCACGGGTGCGGGCGGGGGGAGCAGACTATTTGGAAGAGACATCGAGTGTGTGTGTGTGTGGGAGAGGGGTGTGAGAGCGAGAGAAAGAGAGAGCTAGCGATGGAGAGAGAGAGAGAGAGAGAGAGAGAGAGAGAGAGAGAGGGCGAGAGGGGTAGTTTGTGTCCATAAATGGCATATAGATAGGGAGACAATGTTGATGTTGTCCGAAATTGGCCTATGAACGGAGACGCAAGGTAAGCGAGTCATCGTGTGTGTGATAGGGACTTCATGAGAGATCTAGAATAGATGGTGTAGAGAACAATGTGCGAAATCGAGAAGGATTATACATTAGGGAGCTATGCAAAGAGTCACGACATATATGTATACAGGGAAGGAGCTGGGGCGGGTCCGCATGTGGGACAGATAGAAAGAGGAGAGTGGTGCACAAGGAGACAAAGTGTCCTTGTTTGTAGTGGGGGTGGTGTGTGAGCTTAGTGCGCGAGAACCACATAACTAGGGAGTGGACGTTTGGGGGCGACGTTTTGCGTGTATGGGAAATATACACTCTACATAGTTTGTGTGCTTGGGTACGAGATATAGCGGGAGATCTAGAGAGTGAGGGAAGAGATGTGTGCATGCCCGAGAGACAAAGTGATAGAGACCTATGTTGGGGTCCGGACTTTACAAGAGAGAGGGGTGTTAATGCACTCGTGTGTTGGTGTTTGGGGGAGAGAACGACTTCTCTATGTGTGTGTGGGGGGGGGTGACTTCAGATAAAGAGTGAGGTGTATATATTTGAGGGACTTTAGCGTAATTGAGATATTGTGCACTCATGGTTGTTCAATTTGTTTCACAATTTGTACTATTAGATATCGATACTTTTGAACATGCTTGATATACCTTGATGTACCAGAATTACAAACCTAAGATTGGAATTTTGGAATTCGACTCCATAATTAGCTTTTGTAGTTCATTTAAACGGAGGTACATTTTTTAAGCCGGGATTTCGTGATTTCAAATTCATATATCAAACCTACATATATACACATACGGGCATGTTCAAACTTTATAATCATCCACTTTATTCATACACATACACATTTTTGCTTTTGTCATCATATTTAGGATAAACACATTTGGAATTTCATTTGAATTGGAACGTATGATGGTATTTGCTTGTAGTAGCTCAATGATCCATATTTGAATTGAATGGACAATCTAAGTTTCGAGTTGGAGACATTGATTTTGAAAACTTGCACATTTTTTTGCATGCAAAACAAACAAATTGTTGGCCATGATATCATAGTCAGTTGTACGAGAGCAGAATACTTATAATTTTAGGCGCCAAAAGCTTTCAAACTTCTCGCTCACATCGAAATATCACGTGCCCAAAAGTTTAGCCCTGCGATATTCCTGTTTTACCCCTGCCACATGAACGGAAAAGGGCTGCTTTGGTAACTCCATTGTTTTCCCTTCTTTGCCCCCAACATTCTTCCCCAGAGCCCCTCCCCTTCCCCTCCCCGACCCCCCAACCACGGCAAGCCACCGAATCTAGTCCTCCACCGCAGCGGTGGACCTCACACCCCGCTGGATCTACCTTCCGCACCTTGGAACCCCCAACTGCCAACTCACCACTTCACTGGAGCTGCTTCAGCGACTGGCTTGTCCATCGCTCCAGATCTCCTTGACCGCCATCATGGTCCACCGCACAGGATCTGCTTAACCGGCACCCTCGTCCACCACAGTGTAGGCCCTTCACTGACTCCCTCGTCCGCCCCTTCGCTGGCCCTTCATACAAGCCCTCGTCCACCGCAACAGATCCGCCTCCCCGAAAGCACTGTACAACGCGCCCGTCGAAGCCTTCGTCCACTGCACCGGACCCGCTCCACGGACGCCATATTCAACTCCACCGGCCCTGCTTTACCGACGCCACAGCCTCATCAGGTTATTTCGATTTGTACTCCTTCAGTTTTTCTCTTTATCGTGCAACTGTTCACTTACCACACATGAGCTTTCTTGTATGTCGACAGGCGCCGCAACCGTAGCACCAGAGCCACTCCAGCGACGGCGACAGCCGGCCCAAACTCAACCACAACACAAGCACCATCAACGATCCTTAGCTATCAAGTATGACAACGATACCCATACGCTGCCGAGAATCAGGTACTATTATCCAACGGCCGGCGCCTACGTTCACTTTCCTAGCATAAGCACCGCACCTTTGAATTTCTTTGGGGCATCATTCAGTTTTTCATGACACGCGTTATTCTGCTTGCACCTGTAGGGCCATACTTCTGGCAGTGAACATGTTACTTGTGCTAAATTACATACCAGTGCACATATAGTTAATATGCTTTAGTTTCGTTCTGATGCCACCTGTTGGTTCTGTCAGACTGCTTAATGTTCTCGATGCTTAATTACACATCAGCAAACTAGCATGTGGTTCCGCTGCTTTTTGTTCGTTTTACCCTACATTTTCTGATGCTATCTATTACATCACTGCTCCGAGCCTCTGCTCATTACTTGTTTGTGTGTTCTTGATCTTCCAAAGTTGCATGAATAATTTGATGCTTCTATTAATTATGGAGCTGCCAACCCCATCAAGCAAAATATTTGTTCTTTTGGGGCTGGCACCTCGAACAAGCATAAAAATAGAGGGAAGCAGATATATTGTCGTGTATGCACACACCCTTCTTTCATTAGATTATATGAACCATTGATGATCAATTCGGACCAGTGCATGCGATTAAAATTAATTTTACCTACATAGATGGTGCAGAATAAACTACAACAACTAGATTTGCAACCACGGGATGCTGCCGATATCTTCAAAGAACATTGCAACAGCAGCTAGGCTTCACAGCAACATATGGTAAGCCAGTGTGTTTTAGTACATGTGAAATGTAATGCGAGTGGGCTGCTTTCTTGGCTTGTGCCCTCAATGTGTAATCCTACCGAATTACAAATAGTTCAGTTGTCTGGTTTGTTGTATTGCTTGATTCGAATGCTTATTTGTTGTTACGCTATACCTGAGTTGGCCAATATGTCAGCAGTGCCTGCTGTACTATCGTAAAGAAATGCATGCCTGTTTCATTTGAGTCCTTAACTTTTCCTCTCAACTTCATCAGAAGACTGTCTTCGTATTTTATATGAGGCCACACTGTTAAGTGCTTTCTCGGATTATTTCAACTGCTTAGATGCCTTCGCAACTTAAATATAGTGGTTGTACACTCCCTTTCAACTAGGGATGTCAACTGGGTCCCATTTAATCCCGATTAAAGTCCACTAGTGGTATGATAGTTCAAAAGAGTTTTTGTTTTTTGAGGAAAATGAACTAGGGAGGTAGCAAAAACTAACTAGATGGGACTGGCAGATGTCGTTTATTTGCCACTTACATCCCTAGTTTCATCTTACCATTTTAATTTATTTTCGGCTGATGCTGCTTCAAACCATTTAAATATAGTTTGTCATGCTCGGCAATAATTCGTCTGTCGTTTACCATGTATGCTTACTGCCTAGATCATACGATAACTATCTCTTACTTATGTCCAGCGGAAACCTTTCAGGATACCGTTCACACTAGGACACAATGTACAACCCCAGAATCTATTTGTGGAAGCAGTGCGCCATCCATGTTACCAGATGGTAGCAGTTCAGAGGCAACACCGCCGCAGAGCAGTCTGAGCACATATATTATAGTGCTTGAGGCTCTACTAGAGGCAGAAAGAGATGGTGTGGCTGCCATGAATGAGGTAATCTTTATCTTGAGGCTGGAAATTATGGAATTAGTGGCACACATTATGCAAGCAACCCAAGAATTGGAGGAAGTAAGAATGTTGCATTTGAAGACGGAGGAGGTCCTGCAGTTTTTGCTATCTGAAGCCCAAGGTAATCCCGGTTCTTCTTTAGATACTAGTTGAAATTGTCATTAGATTATTGTACTTGCATGTTGTGTCATGTCTCTGAATGGATTATGTTGCAAGACCCCCTATGTTGTCCATGTGTTGTAATGATCTGAATTTTTTAGGCGAGGTAATCCTAAGTACTTGTATGATTGACATAAGGTGAACTGTTTTTCGTGTGAGCATATTGTATTGGATGAAATAACTGTTTGACTCAGAGTGTATCCAACCTACTGAATTCGAAGATCACGACATTTCTAAATCATAATCATATATAAAGGTGGAATAAATCTTTGTTGTAGTTTTGAAGAAATAAATAACAAAATGTATAATTATCTGTGGATATTCGTAATCGAATACAAATTGGATTTGAATTTAGTTTGCCGGGTCCCAGGGCAAACATGAATGCTAATTCTCCCAAGTTTTGAACGAAGTGGCTAAACACCCACTATAATTTGTGGGCTGCCCGAAGCAAGTGTTTGCGAGATGGAAATTACTGTCTACCCCTGACACTTGACATCCTTATCGACCAGATTTACACTGTTGTCGATAGGGGTAGACGAGTAACTTCAATCAGACAGGACGCGACGGCCTCTGAGCCCATTCAGACAAGGTGGGCGCCAAACGTGGGCGGCAAAACACATTTGATTGAAGCTCGTCCGAAAGACTTGTGTCTCTTCCTCCATTTCCCCATTCATACACGGTGGGCGGCAAAACAAACTCTCCTCGTCGGAAATTGATGTAGGATAATATTTTAAATAGGGGCAGATGTGTAACTTCCATCAGACGTGACACAACCGCCCTACCTGTCAGCCCCGTTCATACACCATGGGCGCCAACCGTGGGCGGAAGAACACCCTCTCCTCGCCCAAAATATTTACCGCCAAATATTTGGGAGATGCGAGATTACCGTCCTATCCTCAACCAACGCGATGTCTGAAATTTTAAATGGGGGATAAGTTCGTAACTTTCCCCCATTTCAGAGAAGCGCGTCCCAAAGTTTGAGATCCCCCATTCCCTACATTTCCCCATTCATACACCGTCGACGACACGACAACCTCCGCACTGCGGCCAGCCTCCTCCGTCCGCCACCCCATCCTCCACCTTGCCGGAGCCGCTACCCCTACCCCGTCATCCACTGCAAGAGATGGACGTCTCTCATCCACGGCGTTGGACCAGGATCCTTTCATCACCTCCTCTCGCTTCATCGGCGCCGTCGTCCACCTTGCCATTGCCGCTCCTACGATCGCCTCGTCCACGGCAATAGGATATATCCCCCGACCCGGCCGTTTGCCGTCTAAAGTCTTCTTCCCCGCCGCCGACAGCCATCGCACCCGCAGAACCCTCAACGTATCAGCATAGGCCTACACGGCGTCGCAAGAGAGGTGGTACTCTTCCATATGTGCTTAAGTTATTGATCTCACCCAGAAAATAGATCGTAATTTGTTTACTGTAGTTTTCTTGTCCGTACCAAATCATAGTGGCTAGTTGAAAGCAAACATTGGTTGCGAAGTAGCTTTGTCCGGTTTGCACCTTCAGATCCGCCATGGCACGGGCACTATACTCATAAAGCTTATGGTTTCCCCCCTTTATATTCACTACAATCATCATAGGTGATTCGTGTTGTGCTAGCGCTGCTCCTCAAGACCTCAACCCAAAGCTTACGTGTTGATACGAATCTGATATGATGCTCATATCACTACGACAGAGAATGTTTAATTGGTCACCTAATGTTCCTATATTCGTTTCGAAAAGCATGTGCGCCACCCACTGGTCCAGCTAGTTCCACTTTCCTGATTTTTCAACTTGATGCTTAGGGTTTTCCCCTTTTATCTACTCTACTATGATCCGCGTAGGTGCTTTCTGTCGTACTAGCATTACTTCACCCTTCAAGCTAAACAACACAACACTCAGAATTCGAAAGCTTAGTTGTTCAAATATGATTGTGATATGATACTGATATTAGTTAACCGACACATTTAATTGGTTAGCTAAAGGTCCCACTTGAGTTTCCAAATGCATGTCATGACATATAGAGAGACAGCATAATTGCATTTCTTTGTCACTTGTTGATCGTACTTTCTTGTCCATACCAAATCTTAGTTGTTATTTCAAAGCAAACATCGGTTGTTAACTACCCTTTGTGCGGTTTGCAGATTCAGATCTGCCATCCCACTGCCACGGTCAGCACTGTACTCATCATGCTTATATTTTCCCCATTTTATGATGACCACAATCAGCCTACGTGGTTCATGTCATAATAGCACTGCTCCACCCATCGAGCTAAACAAGCTTAGTTGTACAAATTCATATCTGATATTATTGCTGATATTAGTAAAACTGAGAGATGTTTAATTGGTTAGCTAAATGTTCCTACTTTAGTTTCGAAATGCATGTGAGCCACATATGGAGAGACCGGAAAGAATAGTATTTCTCTGTGCCCTCTGGTTCATCATGGGTGGCCAACCGACATTGTATTGAAAGACTTGTAATATCTTCAATCTGCTTGCTCTTCTGCTCTTCTTTAAGATGATACTCTTCTCTTGCGGTCGACCGGTCAGGTCGAGTTGTTCTCCCTTAGTATACTTTGAATCTGTCAGGTCAGGTCAACTTGTTTTTCTTTACTATATGTTGAAGCTATCATCTGCGAAGTGTCATCACTTCTGGAGCTCTCATATTTTGAGTAGTAGGCCACATTATATTAATGCACACAACAAATTACAACATGCATGTCATCTTTTAAAAGAATTGTAGAGATAGCACAAAGGGGTTTACAGGGAGGCAGTATTGGATTAGAATCACTTCTGCATTACAAAGAAAATCTCACTTGTTTTGTTTTCATGCATGTTAGATATTGAACATTATCAAAATGAATATGAGAATGGGCGCACGAGAGGAATATTGCGGAACGATCCACTGGCTAACAAACTTGGCATGGTGGAGGATTGCCTATCTTATTCACCCATCAAGGTGCTTGCTCTAACTTTGCAAAGTTGTATTGGTCACACATATTTTGCATCTGACCTCTTGCATTACTTCTACTTTGTTACACCATCTGCTTAGTTTAAGCATCATATATGAGTATATGCCATACCTATCCATTTTCTGTACCTATTCCATGTGTCGTCACACTATGTTTTTCCAGTCAAATGTTCTTCTTTCGTAATAGATGTCCAAAAGGAAGAGGGTGATACTTGTTAAATCAGATAGATCAGTAGCCACAGAAAACACAGGCCCAACTGTACCACACTTTACCCCTACTCCAGTGGCCAAATCCCTATTAGAACTGCTGGGAGCCCAGCGTCAGGTACTGTCTATGATATCAATTCAAAATTTGAACTCCTAAATTTCTTCTTGTGCCTTACCTTCTCTCTTGTATGAAAACTAATTTCAGATGAATCTCCTTGCTCAAAGGATCATACGATCTCAAAACAATAATGGGCTCTGCATTGCTCTTGTCAGTACCTCTCTACCTTTTGCCTTGTAACGCTGTACTTAATTAATTGCTATTTGATTATGTATCATCAGTATGCACCTGAGCTTCATTATCCTCTGTTTCTTCCAATATTATTTGATCTATATTTACTCTTTGCAAAATGTAGAATAATGGCAACGCGTATAAAGAATTTTCTTTGGGGAATTTATTGAATTATCCTTCCATCAACATGGAGAAGGGCTTTGTCCATCCCATGTTAACATGTAATGTAAGTTCATCCTTCTCAAGCCTTCAAACTTTGTTCTAGTATAGATTTGGATAGGCATCATTTCCTCCACTGCTCTTTGCTTTGTTGTTTACATCTGATTGGATGTTTGCAACAACTACCAGTTTCAAATTGTAGTTGTAAAAACATGGTCCTTATGCAGAACAGATCCATTTATTTGCTTATATAATTGTGAAACCCGTTATGTGTCTCCTTGTTTCTCTTTCAGACTCGTATCTCTTACGCCAGGAAGAACTTTAGGGAAGATAGTGAGCCAAACCATCTTGAGGACAGCGAGATGACCCCAAGGTCCTGTCTTGATGAAGACAGTGAGTTGCAGCTACTCACCAGCAGGTGTGAGACAACCTCTATGCAGTCGCTGCCTCAATCAGTTCGACTTCTTCAGTCTCAACTTAAAGCGGAAAGGCTTGCTTCAGCTCAGCTCCGACTTGAAGTCGAATATGCAATGAAGATGTCGGAGGACTGCCGTGCGCACCATCATGCCTTAAATCTAGTGTTGATGCATCTATCATTGACACAACTGAGGTCTACTCAGCTTCTTCACCTGTTTGGGGGGCCCGACCTGGCCAGGCCTAGTGCCTTCTCAGTTTTGTATATTCTTTTGTCGGCGCGTTTATTTGCTCTGGTGGAGAACTTTGATGCCCAGTGGATGTAATATGTGTGATAGCTGTGATAGCCTAGCGTAAGTTGCTTTCTTATTTATTTCCTTGTTGTCTTGTTTATTTGTTTGCTTTTAGTCATTGCAATTCTTTTTCCGCGGTTTGCTAGTGGCTGCAATAACCTATTTTTTAAAACTAGGCCACAATAACCATGGCCTAATATTTACTGTAGTGACAGTGGGCCTTCTACGGGTCGTAGAAACAGTGGGCCTTCTACAGGCCGTAGAAATAGTGGGACTTCTACAGCCGTAGAAACAGTGGGCCTTCTATGGGCCGTAGAAACAATGGGCCTTCTACGGGCCGTAGAAACAATGGGCCTTCTATGGGCCGTAGAAACAATGGGCCTTCTACGGGCCGTATCATCAATGGGCCTTATACAGGCTGTATGATCAATTGGCCAAACATGGTCCAATAACAGGTCGCATTATGGCCGTAAACGGGCTAGAGCTGGAATTGTCCGTTCATGGGCCGACCATAACGGGCCATCGTTAATAGGCCGTATTTCATGACGCTATGAAAACGGCCCAATGTATTAACGGACCACAAACGGGCCGATTGTAACCATGGGATGAATTTGGCCCACAAGCAGAAAATGACAGTAACAGGCCGTAAGTAAACGAATGCTGGAAATGAGCCCAAGAATAAATGGGCTCTGAGAAGGCCGAAAGATAATATGGGCTAGAAACGGCCCAGCGGAATAACGGGCCGTTAATGGGTATAAAGTGATACACTGTTCATTACGGGCCAGTTTCACCACGGGCCATTAATGGGTGTAAAGTGATATACTGTTCATTACGGGCCAGTTTCACCACGGGCCGTTAATATGCCAAGAGTTACATAGGGCCTTGTCAAAGTTATGGGCAACGGGTAGGCTAACCCGAGGCCCAGGACCTTTCAAGACATCATGGCTGACTGCGCCCCTCAATACGCCAAGATGAAGAGCCGCCTTCTGGGAGCCGGCTGGCAAAATAGCCGGCTGCCTGTAGACGGCCGAGTCCAGAAGGCGAGGTCAAGACCAGCCGACTCCTGCCTGGCGGCTTCCAGAGAAGTCGTCCTCAGGGAGTCGGCCCGCGGCACCAACAAGACCCATGCCCTCATCAAGGAGGATGGGACAGGGAGTGGCAACAGTAAAGCCCACTCCGGGGGATGGCTCAGCCACAGTGCGTCATACAAACGGAGATCTCCGTCCGGCGGGCACTGTTGCCATGCCTTCCCTGACATCAGCACTAGTGGGCGGAGTCCTGCACCCACGATAGCCTGTCAGTACGGCCCGGGGACGATGGGCCCTACAAGTCAGCGAGAGTCCAGAAGACGGCAAGAGCGCTACCAGTCGGACCTGATGGGAGCCGGCCCCCGGGAGTCGGCCTGCCCCTCCCATGGGCCCCACGTGCCATTAACCAGGCGAGACGGGGAGTGGCTACAGTAATCGCCCGCCAGGCGGTGGGGCTGTAGCCACGACCCCATGACCAAGCCTGCGTCATTAGAGGCACAGCTATAGTAATCAGCAACCGGCCAGACCCGCAAGCGGCGGGTATGGCTTGTCGGCTCCGAACCAGACCAGTCGGCGGGCCCCAACAGTCGGCGAAGAAGACGGTAGGCGAATAGACTGACGGCTGGTCCCTACGCCCAGACAATTTACCATTGTACCCCTGGGGGGTAGGCCTATATAAACCCCCGAGGGCACCCATGCAAAGGGTTGGAATCCATTAGAACTAGACCAGATCACATAGAGTGGGAGAGAGCTAGCCTAGCCTTCTCCTACCTCTAGCATACAGCTCGAGGAGCATCCTTGTATTCACTTTGCCTTAGTGATCATGCGGAGACCCCGCAGAGCAGGACTAGGGGTGTTATCTCCTAGGAGAGCCCCGAACCTGGGTAAAGTACGCCAGCGTTCGTGTCTACGCCTCATCCCACTTCCGGGCACCGGCAACGTTCTACTCGCTCCCACCATGATAAGCCATCCTTTGGCATATGTCGCACCCAACCCCCGACATTTGGCGCCATCGTGGGCCGAGGTGCACCGTCGTCTGGAGACCTGTTCTGGACGGGAACCCTTTTCCTCCCTGGCGAGCGCAGCCAGCCCGGCACGCCAGACGGAGTCTGCGCCGACGCACTGCATGGCGCTGAGATCGCGTGCGCGGCTAGTTGCCTCGCTGATCTTGTCGGCAAGGTTCGCCTCTCCGGCGAGCCCACATCCGACGCGGGCACATGCGGCGCCGAGAGCCTCCTTACGGGCCTTCTCGACCAACTCCACGTCGCCAGCGAGCCCGGTGTGGACTTGGAGTCCGTAGGCTCCATTGACCCAATGCTGGTCGACTCCGACACCGCGTTGCTCGATGCGTTTCCCACCAATGTGGTGGTCTACGATGAGCCGCTCCCTTGCGCAGTGAGCGGTGGAAGCACCGTCACAGAGGTGCTTGTCATCGGTCACGACAAGCACTCTGGGGGAGGTGCTCATGACCCGCTCGAAGCAGCATTGCAAGACCTGGCGGCGCCCATTCCTGAAGATGCCGACGCCAAGACGCTGGAGACGCGCCGCCTTCAGCTTGTCGAAGGCGCCAAGAGGCTGGCTAGCATGAGATGCCTATCAGAGGCCTACCAGCATGAGATGGACCGTGCTATGGGCGGCACGCTGGCGCCTGCTGGGCCTAGCAGCCTTGGCGCGATCCGACGGCGCGGCGTGGCCATCGCCGACCTGTTCGAGGCAAATCGCCCCGTTTACGCCACGCCTGCGGAGAACATCCGAGCTGCCCAGGCGGCAGCAGACGAGCTGGACAAGTTCGAGGGCGAAGAGCGTCGCCTGATGACGGAGCGCGTCCAGCGGCTCCTCGACGCGGCTGCCGAGCAGAACGAAGCCGGCTGCCGCACCGATGCCCCACACCGGCAGAATCACCACATGCATCCCCGCCGAGGTCAAGGCGCAACATCTCAAGCCCCGACTGGTGGCGCCCGCGGATGGAAAGACAAGGAGCCGGCTGCCAGCCGCAGTCAGACTCGCATCACCATAGAGCGCGACCAAGACGGTCGCCCTAGAGCAGTGGAATGACAGGACGACTGTCCGCCTCCTCCCCCTCGCAGGGAAAGGCGAGTCTCCCCGCTGCCTGTTGACCACCCAACACACGGCGACCGCCTTGGCTACCGAGAGGGAGTTGGAGAGAACGACGCCCACCACCGGATCGACCATCTCCACCGATCCCTGGCGCTTGGAGAAGAAGATGAGTTGTGTCCACCGTGTATCAGCCCCCGCATTCGAGACGAGCCCTTCCCTAGAGGGTTCACGCTCCCAAGAGACACGCCCAAATACACCGGCTCCGTGAAGCTGGAAGTTTGGCTGGTCGACTACTCCACCGCCGTCAGCATAGCAAACGGCAACAAGCGTGTTGCCGTGAAGTACGTTTCGCTCATGCTCCAGGGCACGGCCCGGACTTGGCTCAACAGCTTGAAGCCCCACAGCATCAACAGTTGGGTCGACTTCACCGATGCCTTCATCCGCAACTTCACCAGCACGTACAAGCGACCTCCCAAACCTCGCCATCTTTCCTTGTGCGTGCAAGGCCCCAACGAGTCAACTCACGACTACCTCACGCGTTGGGCCGAGCTCCGTAACTCCTGCGAGGGCGTGCACGAGGTGCAGGCCATTGAGTACTTCACTACAGGGTGCCGAGAGGGGACCCTCCCCAAGCACAAGCTCCTCGGCGACAAACCAGAGACCCTCGACGAGCTGCTGATCATAGCAGACAAATATGCCATAGCCGACTCCTCCATGAAGGCCAAAATCCAAGTCAGTGCATCTGGCAAAGTGGCTCCCGAGGCTCCCCGAACCCCGGCTGGCGACACCAGTCGGCGTCAACAACAAAACGACCACAAGAGCAAGGCCACGCAGCCGGCTCCCACCAGCCGGCAAGTGGCAACGGTCGAAGACCAGCAGCCGGAAGGGCAGCCTCCGCCCAAGCGTCAGAAAGGCGGCAGGCCCAACTGGTTGCCGGCTTTCTCATATGAGCAGACTTTGGACGCTCCCTGCAAATTCCGTAGTGGTGCGAAGCCGTCCAACCACACCACACGGAAGTGCCACTGGCTCACCTGGATCGCCAAGGGAGATGGCCTCATGCCTCCCCCACCTGCTGGGCAGTCGCCTCCTCCTCCGCCCCAGCAGCCGGCGGTCAGACCAGTCGGTGCGATACAAGACGAGTACCCAGTGGAGCACGGAGCCTATGTCGTCTTCACCAGTATGGCCGATGATCGACGCAGCAGGCGGCTGCAGCAGCAAGAAGTGAATGCAGTAGCATCAGAGACACCAGAGTTCATGCATTGGTCTGAGAGGCCCATCAACTGGAGCAGAGCTGACCACCCGGAAGTAATGCCCAAATCCGGCTCCTATGCTATGGTTTTGGACGCCGCCTTTCCCACGGACAAGCGAGCTACTTGCTTCTCCCCAGTCCTGATAGACGGCGGCAGCAGCATCAACATCCTATACAAGGATACCATGGAGAAATTAGGAATCAGACAGAGGCAACTTCAGTCCAGCCGGACAGTGTTCCGTGGCATAGTTCCTGGCCTTTCCTGCTCACCAATCGGCAAAATTCTGATTGACATCCTCTTTGGAGACAAAGATCAGTTCCGCCGAGAGTCGGTTTGGTTCGAGGTGGTGGACCTTGAGAGCCCATACCATGCGTTACTTGGCCGGCCTGCCCTGGCCAAGTTCATGGTCGTCCCCCACTACGCCTACCTCAAGATGAAGATGCCGAGTTCCAAGGGTATTTTGACCATAGCTGGCGACTTCAAGAAGTCGTCCGCCTGCACAGCAGAGAGCAGTCGACTGGCCGAGTCCCTCGTGATCGCAGCTGAGAAGCGGCTCCTCAACCGGGTTGTGGCGATGGCTGGCTAGCGGCCGGAGATGTCGCCCGATCCCAAGGAGTCGGAAGCTGAGGGCTCATTCAAGCCAGTCAAAGAGACGAAGATGATACCTTGGACCCGGAGCACCTGGAGAGGTACGCTATCATAGGTGCAAAACTCGACAGCAAATAGGAAGGCGAGCTCGTCGATTTCCTCCGTGAGAATCGGGACATCTTTGCATGGTCCCCCAAAGACATGCCAGGTGTCCCGACGGATTTCGCCGAGCACGAATTACATGTCCGGTCTGATGCCAAGCCAGTCAGGCAGCCCTTGCGCCGCCTGTTATAAGAGAAGAGAAGAGTTGTTGGAGAAGAGATAGCCCGGCTGCTGGCAGCCGGCTTCATCATGGAGGTGTTCTTTCCAGAATGGCTAGCCAACCCGGTCCTTGTACTAAAGAAGAACAAGCAATGGAGAATGTGTATTGACTACACTAGCCTCAACAAAGCATGCCCCAAGGACCCGTTCGCCTTGCCAAGGATCGACCAAGTGATAGACTCCACAGCCGGATGCGAGCTGTTGAGTATCTTAGATGCATATTCAGGATGTCACGAGATCAAGTTAAACCCGGCCGACAGACTGAAGACCGCCATCATCACACCGTTTGGAGCCTTCTGCTATTTAGCCATGACATTCGGCTTGAGGAATGCCGGCGCTACCTTCCAACGGTGCATGCAGAAGTGCCTCCTCAAGCAACTCGGCAGAAATGCCCACGTTTACGTGGACGATGTGGTGGTGAAGACAGAGAAGCATGGAACACTGCTGGAAGACCTCAAGGAAACATTTGAGAACTTGCGCCGATTTCAAATCAAGCTCAACCCAGAGAAATGCGTCTTCGGAGTGCCAGCCGCCCAGCTCCTTGGCTTCCTGGTCTCTGAACGCGGCATAGAGTGCAACCCTGTGAAGATCAAGGCCATTGAGAGGATGGAAGTACCCAGCCGACTGCTGGACGTACAGAAAGTTCACCGGCTGTTTGGCATCCATCAGCCGATTCATCAGTCGGCTGGGCGAGAAGGCTCTCCCCCTATATCAACTCATGAAGAAGACCACCTTTTTCAAGTGGAACCACAAGGTGGACGAAGCATTTTCCAGTTGAAGAAGATGTTGACTACTCCACCTGTCCTGGCGGCTCCGACTCCCAAGGAGCCCATGCTCCTAGACATCGCCGCCACCAGCCGAGTGGTCAGCACAGTCGTCGTAGTAGAGCGCAAGGAGGAAGGCAAGGCACTACCAGTCTAGAGGCCGGTATATTATTTGAGTGAAGTACTGTCGACCTCAAGCAAAACTACCCCAACTACCAGAAGATGTTCTACGGCGTACACTTTGCCACCAAGAAATTGAAGCCGTACTTCCAAGAGAATCCAATCACTATAGTCTGCACTGCTCCACTGGCCGAGATCATTGGAAGCCGAGATGCTTCGGGACGAGTGGCCAAATGGGCCATAGATCTGGCCCCCTACACCATCTACTACCAACCTCGCACCGCCATCAAGTCACAAGCGCTGGACGACTTCCTCGTTGATTGGGCCGAGACCCAGTACCTGCCGCCAGCGCCCGAGTCCACTCATTGGCGGATGCATTTTGACGGCTACAAGATGCGCACCGGGTTGGGAGCCAGCATCGTCATCACCTCTCCCAAAGGCGAAAAGCTCACGTATGTGCTGCAAATCCATTTTGCTGCCTCCAACAATGTCGCCGAATACGAGGCACTCATTCACGGGTTCCGGCTTGCCAGAGAGCTCGGCATTCGCCGGATCCTGTGTTATGGTGACTTCGACTTGGTGGTCCAGCAGTCGTCAGGCGACTAGGATGCCAAAGATGCAAACATGGCAAGCTACCGCTTCCTCGTACAACAACTCAGTGGATATTTTGAAGGGTGCGAGTTTCTCCATGTACCAAGGAACGACAACGAGCAAGCAGATGCCTTGGCACGAATCAGCTCTACCCGCCAAGCAATACTGTCCGGCGTCGCCCTTCAACGCCTCCTCAAGTAGTCTATCAAGCCATCGCCAAAGTCAGAATCTATCTTTGTGTCGACTCCTCCGAAGCAGTCGGATCCAACTCAAGAGCTCCAGCAGACGGCATGGGTATTCTGGCAGGCGGTACGGGGGCCGCGGTAGTCGCACCCGGCCCGGGGACTGTAGCGGTCAGCCCAGAGACTTTAGAACCCGGCCCGGGGACTGCGCCAGTCGGCCTGGGGAATTCATCGATCCAACAAGCGGCTGCGGACTCCAACCCGCCGCCTCCCGGCCCAGCCGCCCTCGTCCAAGTCGCAGTCCTGACAGTCGAAGAAACCACGGCACCCTCATGGGCCCAACCCATCCTCAAATTCCTGGTGAGCAAAGAGTTGCCAACCGACGAGATCTTAGCTCGGCAAGTGCAACGCCGGGCAGCAGCCTACACCATAGTCAACAGAGAGCTCGTAAGGCGCATCATCACTGGTGTCTACCAGCGCTACGTGGAGCCAGCGCAAGGCCAAGAAATTCTCAAAGACATCCATCAAGGCAAATGTGGCCACCACGCGGCTTCAAGAGCACTCGTTGCTAAAGCCTTCCGCCATGGTTTCTTCTGGCTGGCTTCTCTTGAAGATGCCAAGGACTTGGTCCAAAAATGCAAAGGGTGCCAGAAGTTCCGCTCCAAGCCGGCTTCTGCACTCAAAACTATTCCCATTGCCTGGCCCTTTGCTGTTTGGGGCCTGGACATGGTGGGACCATTCAAGACGGCAAGAGGTGGTTTGACTCACTTGCTTGTCGCAGTGGAAAAGTTCACAAAGTGGATAGAAGCAAAACCAATAAAGAAGTTGAATGGGTCGACTGCTATGACTTTCATCTCCGACATCACAATTCGGTATGGCATACCACACAGCATCATCACCGACAATGGCACAAATTTTGCCAAAAGTGCCTTGGCCCGTTTTTGCGCGACGCAGGGCATCCGACTGGACTTAGCGTCTGTTGCCCATTCGTAGTCAAACGTCTAGGTAGAGCGAGCAAACGGCCTCATCTTGTCCGGCATCAAGCCTCGACTGGTCGAGCCTCTCGAGTGTTCGGCCGGCTGCTGGCTCGACGAGCTGCCGGCCATCCTCTAGAGCCTGCACACAACTCCAAACAAGTCAACCGGCTTCACCCCCTTCTTCCTCGTCTACGATGCCGAGGCCGTCATCCCAACGGACATAGAATTTGACTCCCCTCGAGTCAGCATGTACACCAAAGACGAGGCAGAAGAAGCACGGCAAGATGGCGTCGATCTGCTGGAAGAGGGTCGGCTGTTGGCACTCATCCGGTCCAGCATCTACTAGCAGAGCCTGCGCCGATACTACAACGGGAAGGTCAAGCCGAGATCCTTCCAAGAAGGAGACCTTGTGCTCCGGCTGATCCAGCGAACAGCCGGCCAGCACAAGCTCTCAGCACCTTGGGAAGGCCCTTTCATCATCAGCAAAGTGTTAGGCAACGACTCCTACTACCTGATCGACGCTCAGAAGCCCCGGGCACGTAAGAGGGATGACTCCGGCAAAGAGACAGAGCGGCCATGGAATGCAAATCTCCTCCAAAGATTTTACAGTTAAATGCAGTATGTACCACGCTACCTTTTGTATTAAAGCACGAAGACTTCGGGCCCCCCAAGAAGAGCTCGGGGACTGCCCTATTTTATCTATATGATAAGAATTATGCCTACAAGTATGTTATTCTTTGTTAAACCGCTTGGCACCGGGTTCGACTAGTCGGCCCGGGGACTTGCCGTCTTGTACTATGAAATGTTTCCTGCAGCCGGACAAGTAGTGTGTGGCACTTAAGCCGCCTCTTGTCAGAAGCCGCAGCTCGTAGAGCGACTGTCTGGTGGATAGGAGTAAGGTAGAATGGGTGTCCACATGAAAAATGGCGAAGTACTCAAAGCATGTACATAGTTTAAAGCCGGCTTCCAGCCCTTCACAACCGACTCTTGAGCAGCCGGCTCGCCGTCTTCTACTCAACTTGCTAAAAAACTCTAAACGGCTAAGTACTTGCCTTCCCAAAGTAGCCAAGTACTTGACCAGAAATTGGCTGGCAAGATGGCAACCGAGGGAAGGCGGCAAAGGAAAAAGCCAAAAGAGCAATGAGCAAGAAGAGATAGAACACGGAGATATAATTACATAGCAAAGGCCCTTGGCCAAATCTTCAAAACAGAAGTTCAAGATACACCCCGCGGGTGGAATTGTGCAAATTAACAAGTTCGTCAAGACTATTGAGCAGATAAAAACTAAGATAAAGTGGCAAGCTTAGGAAGCAGCAGACGGGTTCGGAAGATCGGAGGAGTCGGCGTCGCCAGTTGCCGGAGTGGCCGGCTGGTCGGTCTCCGCTTGGTCGTCTCTGGCAATAGCTGGCTCGGAAGGGCGCGGCTCGTTGCTAGAGGCGCGGCTCGTTGCTAGAGGCGCGGTTGAGCTGGGAATGGCCATCCGCTCCGATCTCTGGTGCCTCCTCTTCGCCTCCTTCCTCCACCTTGCCTTCTTCCTTGCCACTGGAGTCAATCACCTCCGCCGAGTCCTCGCCGTCGTTCGGGTTCAGTCCGAACCACTCCGGCGGCGCCTCGTTGCCATTTTCAGCCTGCTCTGGGACCAAGACGCTGGTATCGGTGTACTCGGTGATCGACGCCGCACACTTGACGAGATCGTCTTCCACGACTTCCAACTCCGCCTAAGCTTCTAGCCGGAATGTGGCCAGCTGGTCTAGGCTCAGCCCAGGGAACCACGCCTTGACAAACTCTAAGGCCCGGCGCGCTCCAGCCCAGGCCAAAGAGCCCTTCCAGGCCTCAAGGCGACTAGTCGCTACCTCCAGCCAGTCGGCAGTCCGGCTGGGGGTACGCGGTGCCTGCATGTCCGGCCACAAGGCGGCGATCGCTTGGGTGCCGACACGTTGAAGCTGGCACAACATCCGGTGCGTCGACTGAAGACGAGCCTCGATGCTCAGGATCTGCTCGTCAAGAGTTCGGGGAGCGTCAGCGGTGATCTTCGCGCCGTCCGCCTTCCGCCCTTCCTGATCACCTTCGATGGCTTGGTTGGCAGCGTTCGAGTGGCCGGGGAAGAAGTCTGCCAAGACAAAGAACGAGGAACAAGTCAAAAAACTAGAAGTCGGCTCGACCACAGCCGACAGCTCCAAAAAGAAAAGTAAGGAAAGACTCACCGTCGACGAGATCCTCGATCTCATGGAAGCCGGAGGTCAGCAGCGCCTCCTTGTCGGTCCAGGAGGAGCGCTCGGACGTGAACTCAGCAGGGAGGGCGGTCTCCTTGTCCTCCGCCTCCTTCTGGGTCTTCTTGATCAGCTCCTTATGCTCTGCCAATTGCGTGACCAGCAGATCGCGCTCCGTGGCCAGCTTGCCGTACTCCTCCTTGGTGCGCAGCGCGGTGTCGCCCAGCTGCTGCTGCAGGGTGGCGTTGGCCTCTGCAGAAGAAGAAGGAAGAAAAAAGGCGTCAGTCATCAACAAGGAAGAAAGGTCGCCAGAGAGATCCGGCCCATCTGCTCAGCGGTCGGCCCGAATCTCGGGGACTACAGCCCGCGGGTGCGCCAGCGTGCCCCCGCGAAGAAAGGAATCAACAACATAAAGAAGAATAGTCGCCGGGGAGATCCGGCGCGACTGCTCAGCAGTCGGCCCGAATCTCGGGGACTACAGCCCGCGGGTGCGCCAGCGCGCCCTCGCAGTGAAGGAAGAAAACTCACTCCGGCTTTCCGACAAGTCGGCGGACCTCTTTGCCAGCTCCTCGACATTGGCGTTGAAGGTGGTCACGCGAAGATTATGGTAGTCCTATAACAAAATTTCAGACAAGCGTTAGTACTTGGAACTCGCCGATTAGAGTTCCGAGCAGCCTGCTCAGCAGAAGGCCCGAAACTCGGGGACTACACCCAGTGGGTGCGCTGGCGCGCCTCCACCAAGAAGAACAAGAAACAAAACAAAGTAGAAGGGAGCGAACCTGGATGGCTTCTTGAGATGCGAGATGCGCCTTGGTGCAGTTCTTGATGGTGTCACCCTCGACGCGGATCTTGGCTTGGACGTCCAGAAGCGCCCGGTTCAACGGGCCCATCCCGCCTTCCCGCACCCACCCGATGGGCACGGCACTCGACGCCTCAGTGTACGGGATCGTGGAGCTTGTGGCGCCGGTCTCCTGAGGGCGCGGCGCCGAGGCCACCTTCGCTAGACGGCGATGCGTCGGCGTGCCGACCTGAAGATCTAGGCCCGCCACCGCCTCGTCTACAGTCGGCGGCACCGGCGGGTCCACCGGCTGACCGCCTTGCGCGCTCCCAGATGGCGGCGGCGGCACGATCACGTCCGGCATGGCAGAGTCGCCGCCATCTCTCTCCATGATCGGGTTCTCGCTGCCGGCTTCCCCAGTCTGCCCTGTGAACTCCGGGGGTGGCGGTAGAGAGTTCAGTGGAACGACAAAAACCACTGGTTGGCGGTGTGCGGCTTCTTCAGCCTGCTTCTTCGCCTCGACGGCGGCCTCGGCCTCCGCCAGTTTCTTCTGGGCGGCAGCCTCCGCCTTCTCCAGGAGGGCGGCCTCCCGCTCTTCACGCGCTTCTCGCACATTTCGCTCTGATGCCTCCCGGAGGTCGGCAGCCGGATCGATCTGCCGAGTGGTGGCGGAAGTCTCCGCCGACCCCACGATGGAGGCGGCAGCGACCTTATCAAGAGAGAGGGGAGCCCTAGACCAAGCAAAGACAAGCAAAGACTCAGACAAGATCAACAGAAGAAAAATGAAGGTGTAAGGGAGGAGCACTTACGCGGAGACCAACGGCGGCTTTTTCACCTCGTTGCGGTAGCGGTTGGCCTTTGCGGCCGCCTCCTCCCGCTTGGTCGCCACGGCCGAGCCCTTGGGTTTCTTTGGTCGGCTGCGAAACATGCTCGGGGCGGCCCTGCGCTTCTTCGCGCCGCCTTGAGCGTCCGGCGCGGCAGAAGAACTCGCGCCGGGCTGGCCGACTCCTGGTTGGTGGCGCGGGGCGACCTCCTCATCATCGTCAGGCCAGTCCTCGAGACTGGCCCCGAGCCTCGGGCCACTCGCCTTGCCGCCTCCTCCCTCGACGTCGTCCTCCAGGGCCGTCGCCCCCACGTCGGGGTCGTCAACGTCGCTCTCCGCCCGGTCGGGGAGGAATTCACGGTCCGGCCCCGCGGTGTCGGCTGCTGGATGGAGGGGGGATTCTGACCAAAGCCAACTGGTCAAAATGGACAAGACAAACTTGGCAACAATGAAGTCAAGAAAGACAAAGGACAAAAAGAAAAAGAAACAACTCACCACGGGTGGCGGGTTGGAACATGAGTACGGCTCCTTGCCGAACTGCCACTCTTCTATGAGGCTGCAGTTCGCAAGGTAGTTTACCATATAAGCTACCTCCTCGTGAGGCATCTCCTTGGTACACATCCGGCTTGGGTCTCGGTGCCCTCTCATCTGACAAATCATGTGGGGGCAACCTTGGAGTGGGAGAACTCGGCGCGCCATGAAGGCGGCCAGCAGATCTGGCCCGGTCAGACCCTCCGACTGCGTCAGCACTCGGAGTCGCGCGATGGCGCCGGCTCCTGCGGGCGTTAGCGTCCTGGCCCGATACGACCAGTTGGGCTGCCTCCCAGCTGGCGGGCCGGCCATGTAGGCTGGCAGATTGACCCAGTCGCCTTCCGCGAAGATGCTATTCAAGTAGAAGTACGACCGCTGCCACATCTTCACCGACTTTATCAACTTGATGGGGGGAACGGGTTGTCGGCCCCCGACCTCCGCACGGCGATGAATGTGCCGCACTGAGCTGGCACGCCTGGTGCTTGGGTACTGAGCTTGGAATAGAAGAACTCCCCCCCAGAGCTCGAGGGTAGGGAGGACCCCGAGGAAGCCCTCACACAAGGCGACAAAGGCGGACAGCAGCACCACCGTGTTGGGGGTGAGGTGGTGCGGCTGGAGGCCGTAGAACTCAAGGAAGGCGCGGAAGAAGCCGCTCGCCGGCAGGCCTAGGCCGCATAGGCAGTGCGGGCGGAAGATGACCCGCTCGCCCTCCTCTGGCGCCGGCGAGATCTCCTTCTTCGGCGCGAGGCGAACCCTCACGAAGTCCTTGCCGGGCAGCCAACGTGTCTTGCGGAGGAAATCGACGTGATCGTCATGGACCTCCGAGCCGTCCCAGGTGCCGGAGTGCACCGAGAGGGGGCGGCGGTGGAAGAAGAGCTCATTGGGAATGAATCGCTGCGGCGCTCGGCGTAGTTTGGGGCGCAGCGGCGTGAGGAAGAAGAAGAAGAAGAAGAAGAAGTGAGGAGGAGGGGCGCGCGTGCTCTGCCGCTCCCCCTCCTCGCCCCTATTTATAAACTTATGGGATGCGAAGCCGAGGGGGCAGTTGTGGGATCTACTGCGCCCACTAACCCACGCCCCCCACATTTACTGCACGAAGTTACTACGCGCAGTAACTCCGCGGGAACCTCAACCGTCCACCCCGGCCGCAGCGGATTCGCTCGCGCGCCGAGGCGCGGTAGTGGAGGGTGATAATCCCCAAGTGCAAGGAATCATCATAGCACTTTCCAAAGGTGGAAGTGATAAGTATGGAGTGTCGAACCCACAAGGAGCTAAAGGTAAGATCAATATTTTCTCAAGCCCTATCTGCCACTGATACGACTCTACGTGCACCGAACGTTTACTTCCAACTAGCAACGAGAAATAAAACTACGTTGTGGGTATGAAGAGGATAACTTTGCATGGTAACGGAGAGCTAAAACATAAAAGTAGGTACTGTTATCATAAAGTTAGAATAGATTACTTAGTATTATAAATAGCGAGTGTGGAATAATGGTGGATCGGGGTGCAGAATTGTCCTAGGCAATTGTTAACAAAACCGGTAATCACTATTGCAGTTTTATATGAGGGAGATGCATAAGCTAACATACTTTCTCTACTTGGATCATGTGCACTTATGATTGGAACTCTAGCAAGCATCCGCAACTACTAAAGATCATTAAGGTAAAACCCAACCATAGCATTAAAGCATCAACTCCCCTTTATTCCCATACGCAACAATCCCTCTTACTCGGGTTTAAGCTTCTGTCACTCTAGCAACCCACTATAAGCAAATCATGAACGTATTGCAACACCCTACAGCGGGAATCCCTCACGCTTGCGCGACACGGAGAGCACCATAGGACAGCATCAAAGTAAAACATACAACTCATACCAATCTAGATCATCAATCGACCCAAAGACAAAAGATATCTACTCAAAACATCATAGGATGGCAACACATCATTGGATCATAATATGTGGCATAAAGCACCATGTTCAAGTAGGGATAACAGCGGTGTGCAGGAGAGTGGACCGCGTAAAAGAGATGAGGATGGTGATGATGATGGTGATGTTGATGAAGACGATCACTGCGGTGATGATTCCCCTCCCGATGGCACTCCGGCGCCACCGGAAGAGAAGAGGAGAGGTTCTCCCCCTTGTGCTTCCTCGTCCATGGCCTCCAACCTCTGGTCCTTGGCCTTTATGATGATGATGGCCCATCCGGGATACTCCTCCATGGCCACCGGTGATGATGGCCCCCTCCGGCAGGGTGCCGGAGAGGGCCCCAATTGGTTTTTGGTGGCTACATAGGCTTGCGGCGGTGGAACTTCTGATCCAATCTCTGTCCTAGAAGTTTTAGCGTACGAGAGTATATATTGGTGCAGGGGGTACGTCGGAGGAGCTACGGGGGGGCCATGAGGCAGGGGGCACGCCCTAAGGGGGGGCGCCCCCCACCCTCGTGAGCACCTCCCGTATCTCCTGATGTAGAGTCCAAGTTTATCTGGTGGCTTTTCTTCCAAAAATAACTTCTCCAGTTGATTTCGTTCCGTTTTGACTCCGTTTGATATTCCTTTTCTTCGAAACACTGAAATAGGCAAAAAAACAGCAAATCTGGGCTAGGCCTCCGGTTAATAGGTTAGTCCCAAAAATAATATAAAAGTGGATAATAAAGCCCAATATTGCCCAAAACAGTAGATAATATAGCATGGAGCAATCAAAAATTATAGATACGTTGGAGACGTATTAGGCATCCCCAAGCTTAATTCCTGCTCGTCCTCGAGTAGGTAAATGATAAAAAGGATAATTTTTGATGTGGAATGCTAGTAAGTGCTTAAGTTTGATCAATGTTAGTTCCAATCACTTTTCTAGCATCATTACATATCATAACAATAGCTCATCCCATAAAACTTTTCATGATCGAGTAACAAGCAATTCACAAGTTTAAAGTATGGATCATAAACTTTCTTGAAAACTAACAAACGATATTCTTAGTCATCAAACAATTGCAATTCATCCTATTTTTAGGAAGAGTCTATGTCAGAGCTTTGATTCAGCAAGCTTCGCATACTCAACTATCCTGTAGTCTTTCACAATTGCTAACACTCATGCAATACTTGTGGTTATGGAGTTTTAATCGGACACAGAGAAAGATAGGGGCTTATAGCTTCACCCCAAAACCTTTTACCTCAAGGGTAATGTCAACAATAATAACTCAGGCTCCCCTACATCCAATTAGATATATATATATATATATATCATGTTCTTTCCAACATGCTGGGCTTGCCAAAGGATAAGATGAAAAAGGAAAGGTGAAGATCACCATGACTCTTGCATAAGGTAGAAGATAAGAATAAAAGATAGGCCCTTCGCAGAGGGAAGCAGAGGTTGCCATGTGCTTTTATGGTTGGATGCACAAAATCTCAATGTGAAAGAACGTCACTTTATATGCCCCTTGTGATATGAACCTTTATTATGCAATCCGTCGCTTTTATTACTTCCACATCACAAGATCGTATAAAGCTTATTTCTCCCACACCAATCAATCATACATATTTAGATCAATTTTTATTGCTTTGCACCGAAGACAACTTACTTGAAGGATCTTACTCAATCCATAGGTAGATATGGTGGACTCTCATGGAAAAACTGGTTTAAGTATTTTGGAAGCACAAGTAGCATCTCTACTTGGTGCTGAGAATTTAGGCTAGCATGAGGGGGAAAGGCAAGCTCAACATGTTAGAGGATCCATGACAACATACTTTATCTCAGATATAAAAAAAACATAACTCATTACGTTGTCTTCCTTGTCCAACATCAACTCTTTAGCATGTCATATTTTAATGAGTGCTCCCAATCATAAAAGATGTCCAGGATAGTATATTTATATGTGAAACCTCTCTTCCTTCAATATTCTTTCATGAATTGTTCAAGTGACCAATTCTACGTTTGCTAATTTTCATTAAGTTTTACTACCCATACTAATTATATGTGAAGTCATTACTCCTCATGTTGTAAGCATATGAAACATATATAAATTCAGGTTTATGACATCTGATTTATTCAACCATTGACTCATAGGACATACAAGAAGCACATGAGCAAATGGCAAACTACTCCAAAAGATATGAGTGAAGAACAGTGAGTAGTCAAATAACTAACTAGCCATGGGAGTATTCTTTTTCATTCAATATTTCAGACCCAACGATTTTATTCAAACAGAAAGTAAAACTGAAAATACGCTCCAAGCAAAACACATATCATGTGATGAATAAAAATATAGCTCCGAGTAAAGTATACCGATAGTTTTGAAGACGAAAGAGGGGATGCCTTCCGGGGCATCCCCAAGCTTAGGCGCTTGATTCTTCCTTGAATATTACCTTGGGGTGCCTTGGGCATCCCCAAGCTTAGGGTCTTTCCACTCCTTATTCTCCTCACATCGATATCTCACCCGAAACTTGAAAACTTCAATCACACAAAACTTAACCAAACTTCATGAGATAGGTTAGTATGATAAAGAGTAAACCATTCACTTTGGTACTGTCAAAGACAAGGTTCATAATTATTCTCACACAATTCCTATTGTACCATATCATTTCTACAATTTATATTGAGGAATATAAGCCATAGAAACTAGAAAACAAGCAAACTATGCAATAAAAACAGAATCTGTCAGAAACAGAATAGTCTGTAATGATCTGAACAATAACCATACTTCTGCTACCCCAAATATTATGAAATAAATTGGTGGACTTGAGGAATTTGTCTATTAATCTTCTTCAAAAATAATCAACTCAAAAGCACTCTTCTGTAAAAAAATGTCAGCTAACCTCATGAGCACAAAGTTTCTGTTTTCTACAGCAAGATCACATTAACTTTCACCCAAGTCTTCCCAAAGGTCTTACTTGGCACTTTATTGAAACAAAAGATATAAAACATGATTACTACAGTAGATTAATCATCTAGACACACAAAAACAGTAAGGGTAAATATTGGGTTGTCTCCCAACAAGCGCTTTTCTTTAATGCCTTTTAGCTAGGCATGATGATTTCAATGATGCTCACATAAAAGATAGGAATTGAAACACAAAGAGAGCATCTTGAACAAGACTATCACATTCAAAATCTAACACACTTCCTATGCCTAGGGATTTTGTGAGTACACACTTATGGGAACAAGAATCAACTAGCATAGGAAGGCAAAACAAGTATAGCTTCAAAACTTTAAGCACATAGGGAGAAAACTTGATATTAATACAACTCCTACAAGCATGTATTCCTCACTCATAATAATTTTCAAAGGCATCATGGATAGCAACTTGTTCTCATAGTCAATTGGGACCTCTTCCGAAATAGTGGAATCATTACTAGCTAAAGTTGGCACTCTTCCAAATCCACTTTCATAAATATCACACTAAGATTCAACATCCTCCAAAATAGATCACTAATTCCTAAAGTTGACACTCTTCCAAACACACTTTAAATGATAATATTATTCATACTCCAAAATTTATAAGTGAAGTTCATGGAGCATTCTACAACTAACCAATATCTAAGCTCAAAGTGTATAAGTGAAGCACATGAAGCATTCTATAAAACCATACTCAAAAGATTTAAGTGAAGCACAAAGAGCAATTCTATAAGATCATACTTAAAAGATTTAAGTGAATCACATGAAGTATTCTATAAATCAATGAAGGGATATCTCATGCTAGCAATGTTCTTAAAAGAAAAACAAAAACACAAAGGACACAAATCATGTGAACAAAGCAAAAACCGAGGTATACCGATATTTGTTGAAGAAGAAAGATGGGATGCCAACCGGGGCATCCCCAAGCTTAGATGCTTGAGTATCCTTTGAAATATTTACTTGGGGTGCCTTGGGAATCCCCAAGCTTGAACTCTTGCCTCTCTTTATTCTTCTCATATTGATAGCTCCTCAACCTTCGGACACTTCATCCACACAAAACTTCAACAAAAACTTGTGAGAACCGTTAGTGTAATAAAGCAAATCACTACCTTTAGGTACTGTAATGAACTCATTGTTTATTTGTATGGGTGTTAAACCTACTGTATTCCAAGTTCTCTATGGTTCATACCTCCCAATACTAGCCATAGATTCATCGAAATAAGCAAACAACACATGCAAAACAGAATCTGTTAAAAACAGAACAGTCTGTAGTAATCTGGAAGTTTGATAAACTTCTGTAACTGCTAAAATTATAAAATAAATTTTACAATTTGAAACATTTGTACAGAAGTAATGTGCAAAAAGAATCAGAACCATTTGACTTTCCAGTTAAAAATGTAAATCCATGCACTACAGCCAAAGTTTATGTTTTTCTTCTGCACATAGCAAACAAGCAATCTAATCATCCTAAAACCAAAGCTTGGCACATTTATTTTTATAATACAATGAATATATACAAGGGGATAATTATTTACGGAGAAACTTCCATGAAAAATCCTACATTGTTTCCGTGAGCATGAACACAAGTGCTCAAGGTCGACCCTCACTTCTTCAATGCAAAACCTTCCAATCACTTCTCTTTTCAAAAAACTTTTAGGCATGCAAGGCAAGTAATAATTTTTTGTATTTTCATTTTTAAATTTTTTTGTATGTTTCACCCACAACTAAACAGAAACAAAAAGGAAAAACAAAATCTACTTAGTGAAGAAAGCAAACAAGCACACACGAGAATATCAACCCCACGCTATTGCTCCCCGGCAACGGCGCCAGAAAAGAGCTTGATAATCCCCAACTGCAAGGAATCATCGTAGCACTTTCCAAAGGTGGAAGTGATAAGTATGGAGTGTCGAACCCACAAGGAGCTAAAGGTAAGATCAATATTCTCTCGTGCACTTTCCAAAGGTGGAACTGATACGACTCTATGTGCACCGAACGTTTACTTCCAACTAGCAACGAGAAATAAAACTACGTTGTGGGTATGAAGAGGATAACTTTGCATGGTAACGGAGAGCTAAAACATAAAAGTAGGTGCTGTTATCATAAAGTTAGAATATATTACTTAGTATTATAAATAGCGAGTGTGGAATAATGGTGGATCGGGGTGCGGAATTGTCCTAGGCAATTGTTAACAAAACCGGTAATCACTATTGCAGTTTTATATGAGGGAGAGGCATAAGCTAACATACTTTCTCTACTTGGATCATATGCACTTATGATTGGAACTCTAGCAAGCATCCGCAACTACTAAAGATCATTAAGGTAAAACCCAACCATAGCATTAAAGCATCAAGTCCCCTTTATTACCATACGCAACAATCCCTCTTACTCGGGTTTAAGCTTCTGTCACTCTAGCAACCCACTATAAGCAAATCATGAACGTATTGCAACACCCTACAGCGGGAATCCCTCACGCTTGCGCGACATGGAGAGCACCATAGGACAGCATCAAAGTAAAACATACAACTCATACCAATCTAGATCATCAATCGACCCAAAGACAAAAGATATCTACTCAAAACATCATAGGATGGCAACACATCATTGGATCATAATATGTGGCATAAAGCACCATGTTCAAGTAGGGATTACAGCGGTGTGCAGGAGAGTGGACTGCGTAAAAGAGATGAGGATGGTGATGATGATGGTGATGTTGATGAAGACGATCACCGCGGCGATGATTCCCCTCCCGATGGCACTCCGACGCCACCGGAAGAGAAGGGGAGAGGTTCTCCCCCTTGTGCTTCCTCGTCCATGGCCTCCAACCTCTGGTCCTTGGCCTTCATGATGATGATGGCCCCTCCGGGATACTCCTCCATGGCCATCGGTGATGATGGCCCCCACCGGCAGGGTGCCGGAGAGGGCCCCGATTGGTTTTTGGTGGCTACAGAGGCTTGCGGCGGCGGAACTTCTGATCCAATCTCTGTCCTGGAAGTTTTAGGGTACGAGAGTATATATGGGTGCAGGGGGTACGTCGGAGGAGCTACGGGGGCCCCATGAGGCAGGGGGCGCCCTAAGGGGGGCTCCCCCCACCCTCGTGAGCACCTCCCGTATCTCCTGACATAGAGTCCAAGTCTATCTGGTGGCTTTTCTTCCAAAAATAACTTCTCTAGTTGATTTCATTCCGTTTTGACTCCGCTTGATATTCCTTTTCTTCGAAACACTGAAATAGGCAAAAAACAGCAATTCTGGGTTGGGCCTCCGGTTAATAGGTTAGTCCCAAAAATAATATAAAAGTGGATAATAAAGTCCAATATTGCCCAAAACAGTAGATAATATAGCATGGAGCAATCAAAAATTATAGATACGTTGGAGACGTATCAGAGGGCCCCGCCTGTAGGCATGTCCCGTCGCGCGTGTGGGTGGGCAGTCTGGCCCGGCCGCTTGTTGCCATGTGACAGGCCCGAAACGGGCGCCGGCCAAGAAGCTTAGATAGCATGCCACTTGGATCCCGCCGAGGCGTTCAAAATTTTTTTTGGACAAGTCAGATCGGGCGAGTCTGACTCCCGCCAGTCGGCCTTGAAGAAGTCAAACTAAGTTTCGCCTCAAGCAATTGGAGGAAGGAAACTGCTGAGGCCCCTCGACCAGTCGCCTCACCAGCTTCAGGGACTACTGTCGGAGTTATGGGCCACGGGTAGGATAACCCGAGGCCCATGACCTTTCAAGACATCGGGGCTGACTGCGCCCCTCAAGACGCCAAGATGAAGAGCCGCCTTCTGGGAGCCGGCTGGCTATAGACGACCGAGTCCAGAAGGTGAGGTCAAGACCAGCCGACTCCTGCCTGGCGGCTTCCAGAGAAGCCGGCCTCAGGGAGTCGGCCCATGGCACCAACAAGACCCATGCCCTCATCAAGGAGGATGGGACGGGGAGTGGCAACAATAAAGCCCACTCCGGGGGATGGCTCAGCCACAGTGCACCGTACAAATGGAGATCTCCATCCGGCGCGGCACTGTTGCCATGCCTTCCCTGACATCAGCACCAGTGGGCGGAGTCCTACACCCACGGCGGCCTGTCAGTATGGCCCAGGGACGATGGGCCCTACCAGTCAGCGAGAGTCCAGAAGACGGCAAGAGCGCTACCAGTCGGACCTGATGGGAGCCAGCCCCCGGGAGTCGGCCTGCCCCTCCCACGGGCCCCACGCGCCATTAACCAGACGAGATGGGGAGTGGTACAGTAATCGCCCGCCATGCAGTGGGGTTGTAGCCACGACCCCATGACCAAGCCTGCGTCATTAGAGGCATGGCTACAGTAATTAGCAGTCGGCCAGACTCGCAAGCGGCGGGTACGGCCTGTTGGCTCCGAACCAGACCAGTCGGCGGGGCCCACCAGTCGACGGGCCCCAACATTCCGCGAAGAAAACGGCAGGCGCAGAGACTGACGGATGGGCCCTGCGCCCAAACGGTTTACCATTGTACCCCTGGGGGGTAGGCCTATATAAACCCCCAGGGCACTCATGCAAAGGGTTGGAATCCATTAGAACTAGACCAGGTCACATAGAGAGGGAGAGAGCTAGCCTAGCCTTCTCCTACCTCTAGCATACAGCTCGAGGAGCATCCTTGTATTCACTTTGCCTTAGTGATCATGCGGAGACCCCGCAGAGCAGGACTAGGGGTGTTATCTCCTAGGAGAGCCCCGAACCTGGGTAAAGTACGCCGGTGTTCGTGTCTACGCCTCATCCCGCTTCCGGGCACCAGCGACGCTCTACTCGCTCCCACCATGATAAGCCATCCTTTGGCATATGTCACACCCAACCCCCGACAGGCCTCATATGGGCCGAAAGACGTCATGGGCCATACATGGGCCAGAAGTGAAAACGGGCTGGAATCATATTGGGTAGCCCAAATGACGCTACTGTGCCTAATTCGGATAGGGCGTAACGGGCCTTGGGTTAGCGGGCTGTAAATGGGCTATATGCGAATAGGCCATTAACAGGCTTTACTTGGGTTGGCCCGCCACCTTTTGACCAAGTCAAACGGGCCGTCCTTTTCACAGGAATGGGCCTCTGTTGGGTCGTGCCACATGTCGACGTATCATAGGCGCCTTCTGTCTAATGAGTGGATGACATCTGTCCCAACAATGAGCCAACACGTGTTTCCTCCAACCAATGTTGATTTTACACGTGGAAAATCCCCATTGGTCGGGGCTGTTAACGGGTTATCGGATCCAAAACCCGACCCGATAGCTTAACGGCATTCCGTTACGGTGGATGCCACGTGTCGGTCACCCTTGATGAAAGCACTTCTGTGACGCGCGATTTATCGTCATGGAAGTGGACACTTCCTTGATGATAATTTTGGTAATGTCATGGAACACTTCTACGACAGCACAGGTATGACTATCTTGATTCTGTCATAAATTTGTCATGGATGTACATGCATGACAAAAAATGCGACCTACTGTGACAAACACGTATCATCATGGAAGTGTATTTTTTTGTAGTGGAAGTCTCTTTTGTCATATCTTTCATTCTTAGCTTGTGGGTTATCAATATCAACAGGTGGTTCTATCTCAACATCATTGTCTGGTTCTTTTTCATTGGGTTGAGAGTCTTCATGAACCTCATCATTATCGTTTTCATTAACACAAGGTGAGGGTCCATTACCAGATTGAGTTTCCGCATCAGAGATTGAAGTTTCATTAACATTATCAGGAGGTTTTTCTATTTCAGATTCACTAGAAGTATGCAAAGTCCTATCATTTTTCTTTTTCCTTTTCTTTCTAGAAGGACTAGGTGCAGCAGTGTTAACTCTTTGTGAATCTTGTTCAATTCTTTTTGGGTGTCCCTCAGGATAAAGTGGTTCCTGAGTCATTTTACCTCCTCTAATTGCAACTCTAACAGCAAAGTCATGCATATTATTATTCATTTCATCAAGTAATTCTCTTTGAGATTTAGCAACTTGTTCTAATTGAGTTTGAACCATAAAAGCATGTTTTCCTACACCTCTAACAACATTTGAGATTCTAAATAACAAGTCACTCAAGCGAGCAATCCTATCAGAATTATATTTCAATTGTTTCATAACATTTGCATTGAAATGATCTTGTTTTCTAATATAGTTTTCAAACTCATAAAGACATTGACTAGGATGCATATTGTGGGGATTATCATTATCATTAAACCTCATAAGAGAATTTACCTCTACCACCTTAGGCAATGGTGGTGCATTAAGCCCATGTATTTCTTCAACAGGAGGTAAATTTTTTACATCCTCAGCCTTAATACCTTTTTCCTTAATAGATTTCTTTGCCTCCTGCATATCTTCAGGACTGAGATATCATATACCCCTCTTCTTCGGAGTGGGTTTAGGCGGTGGTTCAAGAATAGTCCAATCATCATAATTTCTCAATATATTATTCAATAATTCTTCAGCTTGTCCAATAGTAATAGTTTGTTCCCTGAAAACACAACCAGCACAACTATCTAGGAAGTCCCTAGAAGCATCGCTTAGTCCATTATACTCCCTCCGTTCCGAAATAATTGTCTCTGGGGGCATCGTTTCGACCAGGTGAAACAGTGTGAAAGTACAATACTACCCCTGATTTGAAATCGATCGGGAGGCATCTTCCTCCGTTGCTCCTCCCCTCCGCCGGGCTTCTCCGCCATCGCTGCTCCCTTTCGCTGGGCTCCTCCGTCGTCCGCATCTCCGGCGTCCTTCCCCACCGCGGTCCGCAGCTCCCTCGCCGGCCGGCCGCCCTTCCCCATCGTGGTCCGCAGCTCCCTCAACGGTTGCCCTTCCCCGCCGCGGTCCGCGGCTCCCTTGTCGGTAGCCCTTCCCGCCGGCTGCCTGCTCCGCCACAGCTCGGATCCTTCGCTGCTGGCCACAGATCCTTCGCCGGCCGCCTCCCCCCACTCCAATCAAGAGCTCGAGGTCAGCCGCTGTGCTGTCCACTTCTGATCCTCTTGTCTCTGCTCCTCTCCACTCCAATCAAGAGAATCTGCAACTGATCCAAAAACAGGCCAATTGATGTCAATTTGATTAACTAAATCATCAAAAAACCAGGATGATAAGTCCATATGCTACTGTTGATCCCAAGACCAGAATGACAAGTCCAAGTGTTCCTCAATTGAGGAATTTGATTAACTAAGTCATCCAAAAACCAGAATGATAAGGCCCCATGCTACTGTTGATCCCAATTTTGAAGCATATCAATTTTCGTTTGAGTTCTCCAAATGAACAGGAGTACTCCTCAATTTTGATATGAAATCACCATGATAGGTCCTTAAGCCCTCCTGTCAAACAAAATAATGTACTGATCTTGAAATACTCCTATCAAACATAATAATGTACTCCTCTGACAGGAAGATCCTTAAGCCCTCTCTAACAGGAAGATCTTTGATTGGCACAAAAGGGGTACGACAAAAACAAAATAAACATTTAAGCATTTCACCCTTCACGGCATAGGTGGAAGCTGGATCTTTCATTGGCACAAAAGGGGTACCACGAAAACAAAAGAAACATTTGAGCATTTCACCCTTCACGGCTAAAAGTATGTTACCTCTGATCTTTCAAAGTCTCCGGATAGCCAAAACCCAAATCCCCTGCCTTAAGAGGAGAGGAGTGGAAAAGGACTTGTTGTTGTTGCTGCTGTTAAAAAATCACTACTGCTACTCCTGAGAGCAATTCCTACTCCAGTAGAGAGAGTTTACTCCTAGGAGTATACTGGAAAAGTTTACTCCAACAGACAAAGAGAAGAGAAGAGAGAAAAGATTCATTTATTTTTAAGAGTACTGATGCAAGCACTAGAGTACACAAAACCTTCATTAAAGGAGTACTCCAATTCATCTTTAAAAAAGTTTATGCAAGCATTAAAGGAACCGTTTCAGTTATTTTAATTAACTAGAAAGTTTCAGCTAATTTTATTAAAGGAAAAGGTTTAATTTTAATTAAAAGAAGAGAAGAGAAGAGAATAGCAGAGAAAGCAATGCTACTGGTCCAACCTAATCTGACTGCAAATCAGAAATTACCGCAAGAAGCTCCATGAAAAGAAGTACTCCAAGCAGGCTACTCCAAGCAGTACTACACCAAGTAATGTCACTTCAAACAGTAATGTCACCAACTAATCTCTACTGATGTCACTTGAAGCAGTAATCTCTTCAGTTAAATATAGCTACAAATACTGCAAGCTACTTCAATCAGACAAGATCATCACCCTCACAATTGTCATCAGAATAAATTATTGGAGTGTAATGATCAATTGGGAAACCTGTAATGCATGAAAATGTGTTGTTGATGTCCTCTTGCTAATGTTGTCCAATTTAGAGATGATGATCATTGTTGTACACTATTTGTCCAATTGCAAACATGCCTAAAGTTTCTGTGAGTCAATGGAAACAAATTCAATATACCATTTGAGATCAATACTTGGATATTTAAAGAACTTCTAAAAAACTGTGTATCCTGATGAATGAAGCCAACAGTAAGAAAAGACAACAATCTTGACAGTAAGAATGAAAAGCGTGAATGACAGAATAGTCTTGTCATGATTACACCTAGGGAGTATGCTTATAGAGCCATCTAGGGCAAGGTGGCAACATTTTGCCACGTGATTTTGTGAGAACAAATGTCCACATGCTTCAAATAATGGAAAAAAGAGGTATTTCAATCCAATGGCAATATGGGATCACTTACTCTGTTGACATAATGGGAATATGGTACCTCTCTCTCTCCCTCTCCCTCTCTCTCTCTCCCTCTCCCTCTCTCTCTCCCTCTCCCTCCCTCTCTCTCTCTCTCTCACACACACACACAACAGAGCAAACTCAAACTGAAATGCAGTTTTGATCTCACAAAAGAAAAGGAGAGGGAGGACCGCAAGTGAGGCTCACCATTGCATTGCAGTTGAAGTAGGACTCGCTAGTGATTTTGAATCGGCGCCCACACCACATGGTGCTCAATATCCTCCTACTGCCACCGTATGGTCTCGACCTGGGTGAGCTCGGCCTCCACGCCCCGTGTCGTGTCGTGGTGTGCTGCCGGACGGCGAGCACCCGGCAGCCCAGGCAGCTCACACCGGCGTACGGGCTCGGCGACCTGACGGACAGTCACGAGAACAGAAGAAAATTCAGAGCGTGGCAGCTCCTAGCCAGTTCAGATAGCTGAATTTATTCAGTTACCTGTAGAGGACAAGATTTCAGTTAGTTTAATTACCAAAAAAGAATTCAGTTAGTTCAATTAAAAGAAAAAGGTTTCAGTTAATTTAAATTAACTTAAAAGTGTGCATCACAACTAAGGGGGTGGGCTACATCCATGCGCGCATACCCCATGGACACCTGATAATTAAATTAACTGAAAAGTGTACATGATGACAATTAACTGAAAAGTAATTTAAATTAACTGAAAAGTGTACATGATGCAGAATAGGGAGATGTAATTTTGACAAATACTCCAGCTGATAAGTGTGGACACCTGATATGGCTCATGAGAAATGCAGTCAGGACAGATTAGTGTGGTCACCAGCTGCTGCATGTGCCTCAAATTCAGAGCAACATGATCCAATGCAAACACAAAACTAGTATTGCTACTTACTGTATGCAAAAATGATGACAATTCAGCACAAGTAATCAAACGTAGCACACATTAGCATTGGTTTAATCAACACAAGTGCCTTCATACACAACTACTCCGGTGAGAATCCAAACAAAATTAAGTGTTGACCCAACAACACTGGCATACGCAAGAATCTTAACACTGGAATACTTCTAATTTGTGTTAACAAAATTCAGTGTTAACAAGATGCTGCAAAATTTCCACGCAAAGGATGCAAATGCTGCGAAGAAGGATCAATCCCTAATTTAGGACAAGAAGAAAATCCACAATGTGGCAAGTCGCTTTGCTATCTTCAATTATTCATCAGTAAACAATTTAGGACAAGAGAGAGACCCTTACAGTGAGGTGATGGCGGAGCCTGAGCAGGAGATGCCCATCCAGGCGGCGCCCCAGGGGTCACCGCCGCCGGCCACCGACCAACTGACGAGCTGAGCCAGGCTCCTCCACTTGCCTCTTTGCCTTGAGCGTGTAGCCGTCAGCGGACACGGGGTCCCCGCGCTTCCACCCTGGAGGCGGCACCCAAACGGGACGACGCCGACCTCCCGGCACAGGGCCGCGAGCTCGGCCAGCTCGAGCCAATACTCAATGGCGCCATCGGCATTGTGGCGGCAGCGGATGCGCTCGGCGCTACCGCGCAACACGTTGTCGGCGGTGTGCTTAAGGAGGTGGTCCAGCCCCACCACCGCGACGGCCTCCTCCCCATCTCCCTCATACACCCCCTCCGTCGTGAGATCCAGAGCAGGCGCACGTAGATCAGGCAGTGGCGCACGTAGATCCATCGCCTCCGTCGCCCAGAAGCTCGCCGCCGGAGCAAAAATCAAAGCTTTGACCTCGAATGCGGGGTGTGAGTGGAGCGGGATGCGAGTGGACGACGGGTGTGAGTGGAGGCCGGAGAAAGATGGCGGCGACAGAGAGAGATGGTGGCTGCCTGGCCGGCGAGGTGGGCGAGGTGGTGGCCGGCGAGGTGGCAGTAGAGAGACGATGGGGAGAAGAGAGAGCGACGACCAGGTGACGAACAGAGGCGAGCGAGTGGCGAAGAGAGGGTAAAAACGGAAAGTTCGGAAAAATCGTAACGTGACACAACCTGTACTAGATTTCTCCAGCAACAATTACTTCGGAAAAGAGAGAGTAGAAGATATCAAATATTTCATTTTTCTTAAGAGGATGATCAGGCAAAGCATTAAGTAACTGGCAAAGCCTCCCCCAAGCTTGTGGGAGACTCTCTTCTTTAGTTTGAGCAAAGTTAAATATTTTCTGTAAGGCAGCTTGTTTCTTATGAGCAGGAAAATATTTTTCGGAGAAGTAATAAATCATATCCTGGGGACTACGCACACAACCAGGAGCAAGAGTATTGTACCAAGCTTTAGCATCACCCTTTAATGAGAAAGGAATAATTTGAGAATAAAGTAGTAGCGAGTTTTCTCATCATAAGTAAAAAGGTGGCTATATCATTCAACTTAGTAAGATGTGCCACAACTGTTTCAGTTTCATAACCATGGAAAGGATCAGATTCAACCAAAGTAATTAACTCTGGGTCGACAAAGAATTCATAATCCTTATCATCAATAAAAATAGATGAAGTAGAAAACTTAGGATCATATTTCATTCTAGCATTCAGAGATTTTTCTTTGTACTTGTGTAATAATTTCTCTAGATCATCTCTATCAATACAAGTAAGAATATCTCTAGTTGTTTCTTCACTCATAACATAACCTTCCGGTACCTTAGGCAATTCATATCTAGGAGGGCTAGTTCTAGAAGGTGTTTCAGGAGATTCAGTTTCAAGCTCATCATCATATTCAACAACATCATGTTGTATTACTCTAGCAATTTGTTCACCAAGAAATTCACCAAGTGGCACATCATCATTATCAAGCAAGGTACTAGCATCATCGTAAGCATCATTCATAGTAGAAGTAGCATCATCAATAACTTGCGGCGTATCAAAATTAATAGCATGTGGTGGTGTTGCAAGTTTACTCATAACAGAAGGTGAATCTAAAGTAGAACTAGATGGCAGTTTCTTACCTTCCCTCGTGCTTGAGGGAAATATCTTAGTATTTGGATCCTTCAGATTCTTCATAGTGATAAATTGATAATAATCCCAAGTGACTCAACAAATATAGCTATGCTCCCCGGCAATGGCGCCAGAAAAAGGTCTTGATAACCCACAAGTATAGGGGATCGCAACAGTTTTCGAGGGTATTCAACCCAAATTTATAGATTTGACACAAGGGGAGCCAAAGAATATTGGAAGGTATTAGTAGCTGTGTTGTCAATTCAACCACACCTGGAGATTAATTATCTGCAGCAAAGTGATCAGTAGCAAAGTAGTTTGATAGTTTTGATAGTAGTGACAGCAGCAATAGCAACAGTAATAATGATAGCAGTAATTTTGTAGCAAATGTAACAGTGATGATAGCGGTAGTAACTTAATTAGCAAGAACAATATAAGATAAATTCGTAGGCATTGGATCGGTGACTTGTTGGATGATATTCATCATGTGACAGTTATAGCCTAGGGCGATACGGCACTAGCTCCAGTTCATCGATATAATGTAGGCATGTATTCCGTAAATAGTCATATGTGCTTTATTAAAAGAACTTGCATGACATCTTTTGTCCTACCCTCCCGTGGCAGCGTGGTCCATATTGGAAACTAAGGGATATTAAGGCCTCCTTTTAATAGAGAACCGGAACAAAGCATTAACACATGGTGAATACATGAACTCCTCAAACTACGGTCATCACCGGGAGTGGGCCCGGTTGTTGTCACTCCAGGGTTGCCGGATCATAACACGTAGTAGGTGACTATAACTTGCAAGATCGGATCCAGAACATGGATATAATGATGATAACATAAACGGTTCAGATCTAAGTTCATGGCACCTGGGCCCAAAGTGACAAGAATTAAGCATGGCAAAGTCATAGCAACATTAATCTAAGAACATAGTGCATACTAGGGATCAAGCCCTAACAAAACTAACTCGATTACATGATGAATCTCATCCAACTCCTCACCGACCAGCGAGCCTATGAAGGAATTACTCACTCCCGGTGGGGAGCATCATGGAATTGGCGATGGAGAAGGGTTGGTGATGACGAAGAACGAAGATACCCTTTCTGGAGCCCCAAATGGACTCCAGATCTGCCCTCCCGAGGAAGAACAAGGCTTGGCAGCGGCTCCGTCTCGTGGATCATGATAATTCTTTCTTCCTGATTTTTCTCCGAAAATAGGATTTTATAGCGTTGGTTTCAGGGTCTGCAGGGCCACCAGGTGGGGACAACCTACCTGGGTGCGCCAGGAGAGGGGTCGCGCCCTAGTGGGTTGTGCCCACCCAGGTACCCCTCTCTGGCAGGTCTTGGCTCCAGAAATTCTCTTTTATTGTATAAAAATTCCTCGCAAAGTTTTGTTCCATTCCGAGAACTTTCGTTTCTGCACAAAAACAACACCATGGTAGTTTTGCTAAAAACAACGTCAATCCTGGGTTAGTTTCATTCAAATCATGCAAATTAGAGTCCAAAACAAGAGGAAAAGCGTTAGGAAAAGTAGATATGTTGGAGACATATCACCCCATATCTGCCCCATATTTGGGCTGGATATGAGGGGTGCCGGTCAGCCCGGGCATTGAAGCCAATTTGAGGGGGCCGTCTTGTTCAGAAAAAAGTGACCGAGCGGCCCGCCCGGGCGTATGAGGCGGGTTTGGGGCGCCTAGTTGTAGATGCTCTTAGGTCATCACCATCGCTGACATGTAAAACGAATACCGCATCGGCCCGTGGGCAGGGGAATCAATCCACGGGTACGGATGCGAGAGGTGGCCATCCAACGCTACTGCATACATTTCAAACCGCATTTCAACTAACCGGGCAAAATTCATAAAATACAATGGAATTCAGAAATGTTCGGATAGAAAATAGCACGAATCATGCATACCTAGTATGCAAATAAGTATAGTATAACAATATTTCGAATTCAATGAGAAATAGTTCAAATTCAACTAGATTAACCAGATGTTCAACAAGTTTTTACGTACAGATCATGTCATCCCACACATACTGCTCCTTGAACTTCATCCAACATTGTATGTGCATAAATGGTCTATCCTTTAGTCTGGGGTACATCACGGCATCACATACATGCTATACAATGTGTTGAGCAACTGAGTGAATGAATGAATGATCAACAAGTTGAGAAAGAAGCAAAACTTACGATCTCCTCGACTGCCGCGTGCAGTGGCCACCTTGCCTCTAGCATATCAATCGCACCACAAAACTTGGCGACGGTAATCTGGATGGTGTACTATCGATATGCTAACGAATTCACAATGTGTTCATGGATGATGTGCATGTTGTAGCTAGGGCGCAATGTGCTTTCGCACAAGAAACAAATCATGCATGTGCTATCAGAAGAGCTCCCTTCTGCTCCTGCCTACGTAATCTGTATGGCCAACCACGCATCACACAACAACTCATCATCCATGCTCGATTACCCCTTCCATCCTTCGTACTCTAAAAAAATGGCATGCAGTTTGAAAATAAGCTCAATGGCATTTGGCCGAACACCTACATGACGTGGTGACTGCCATGGACGTCGTCGACGGGGGCGGAGGTACTTGGCTGTGGACGGATCCTGGGTGGATGGTGCTATAGTACAAGGAGGGTGGGTGCATGGGTGGTGGTTGCGGATGTCCGGTAATGCCTAGGTGGTGGATGGAGAGGTATAGCAACGACGTCGGAGGAGGAGGGTGCGGATGCAAAGCAATGGGGAGCAGGGACAAAGTGGAAGCAAATGAGACTGGGAGGTGGTTTGAGTGGGCCGGTGGTGTCGTAGTCCTACATGGCTGCTATCCGAACTTCCGCACCCCCCTCCCTACACACACTTTGCTTCCAATTTTCCGGAATAATTGCGTCCAGACCGGTCGGCGAACCGATACAGGCCCGTGTGGCAAAACATGTCCGAACATCACAGTCCGGACACATGCAGGCGATTTGAGGGTCAGCTTTGGACGTGCCCTTACCCACGCGTATGCACGAACAATCACATTCCTTTAGTCCAGGAATGCAAGAGTATTAACATATGTCACGTACCAGTAGTAGAACATGGCAAAAAAAGTTTACCTCTATAACTAAATATAAAATGTTTCTGCGATTCAATTAGAACTGCAAAAGCTTCTTATATTTTTTTTTTTTGAAAGGAAAATGTCTTATATTTAGTTACGAAGGTAGTAGTACATGTCGGTAGTAGAAAAAGCAGATAATTTAATCCACGGAGGGGTTTTTTGCTAAAAAAAATCAGACACTTTGCATGACCTAACGTATGCGTTTCTTTAGACCTAATTTAACTCACCTAATTTAAGGGTTAAAAGAAATTTTACCCTCTAAAAACCCATTGAGTCGGTCTTATAATAATCTCATTATCCTTGCTAGTGGCAACAAGTTATGAGCGCAGAATGTGATTGGAAATATTTTCCATTTCATGATTAAATAATATAACTGAAAATAAAAGTGCATATTAAAGTGTTTGCAGAAGGTTATTAGGAGGCCATTGGATCAGAGTTCATAGGTTCACTAATAGCACCTGTCAAAGCCGTGGTGACTCATAGGTACATGAATTTGGCCTTATTTCACCCAAAATGAAAGAAGACTTCCATATACAAGTTTAGTTGGATCAAGAATCCTAATTCTTGCTATTTGGAATAGATTCGATTCTATTGAGTCTGACTAATAGTGTTCATTTTCCTTTACTGAGTAATCAAACATTCATGAAAAATCATACCATATGTTCGGATCATGTTATACATACAATACACCATAATTTTACTACATTGGTACATGTCTTGTATAATAACTAATACTCCACCTAAGGTGCTGGAAATGCTCATGAGTTCACCTCGAGTAATAAGTAAACATTGCAATATGCATGATAACATACTGTTGACAACACTTACTCTCAGTGCCCGCGGTACCGATGATAACAAGTCATATAATTGTTTTGTTCTTAGTGAGGTAAAACCGTCCGAGCTTTTCCTATCTTGTTGTGGTCGGAAGTAAATTACAAATAGATATCTATGCCATCTAATGAACACCACTCTCTCTCTCTCTCTCTCTCTATTCATTTTTCATCTAAACTATATTAAATTATTGAGTTAAATTTTGACAAGTGAAATAAATTATATAGTTGATACAAATCTATCTTTGTGTGTGTTCTTGAATATTTTAATATTGTTAAATATCATGGCCGGGATCTCTAAAGTGTGTTGTCTAACATATATGTTAATAGTGATTTCTAGTGTATTATTATGTAAATTTATCTGTAGAAACTTCTAATATATAAATTGATCAATTGACGAATGGGCCTTGAAACTTTAGAGTTTAGTCAGCTCACAATTTTATGTCCCTTCGCTGGTGCTAGTACAATGAGCCGGGGAGTAACATGTACACTCAACCCTCCCTCCTACAACTTTCGAACTAGACTTAGCTTCGTCCTGGTGGGGACCCCGTCCAAGCTGTCCGAGGCCACCACTGTATATCCTACGGTGATCCCATCATCACTGTGTCAATGCGCACAGAGGAACTGATATCAAAAGGACATCCATACACATCGAGCTTATACCTGCATAGATGTGACCATTTGGTCGAGCTGATGCAAACCAATTCAAGCCTTGTACCAGAAACTTCAAATACATCGAGTAAACCCATTGGATTGCGCCCAAGTTTCGCACATGTCATCGCAATCTTGTCTTCTTCTCATTTTTGGCCAGATCAACAAGCCAGGAGATACATTGAATGTACTCACAAGCATATATCACTAGTGCGGAACAGGGCAGTATCACCGGTTCGTAAGGGCCTTTAGTGCCAGTTCGGTAACCGGCACTAAAGGGTGGGGACTAAAGCCCCCCCCCCTTTAGTACCGGTTTTGCACGAACCACCACTAAAGGGCCACCACATGGCACGAGGCAGGGCCGTGGGCGGGGAGACCTTTAGTACCGGTCGGTAACACAAACCGGTACTAAATGTTGGGGATGTTTTGGTTTTATTTTTTATTTTTCCTTTAATTTTGTGTTTTCCATTTAATTTATAGATTATTTTTACATTATAATGAGTTGTTAAATCACTAGGTGAAAGTACCGTGGATTAGTTTGAAGTGGATATATATGGATCGTCCTAAGTGATCAAGTAATATGGATATGGCATATTACTTGATGATCACTTAGCTAGCTAGGATCCATCCAGTTGAAACTAATCCATGGTTTCTTTCATAAATGATATAATAACTCATCATCATCATCACCATCTATCATCATATTAATATAAAAACTCTTGCATCATATCATCACCAACAACATTAATTAGCTAGCTAATAATCATCATAGTCATCATTACCACTATTTAATCATCATAGTCATTATTGCTATCTAATCACCACAAACACCAGCGTAAAGAAGAAACATTCACTTGTACCAGAAGCAAAGATATCATCGAGTTCAACATGGTCATGAGATTATAAGCGTTCATAATACCACAAAAGAAAATCACTTTGAGATTAAGTTCAGGACGAAAAACATGGACTTTGAGATTAAGTTCATCGAGTTCAACATGGTCATGAGATTATAAGCGTTCCACGTGTATGAATAGCATCTGCCCCCTGCACCCATCTACGTGGGTCTGGCCCTGATTTTAAGTATGATTAGCATCTAACGACAATGGATTGATCTAAGCATCGATTCGGTTCTAGTGTATGTGCAAAGTGTGGGTGAACATCCGAGATATTAGGACAGTATCCATGTGCTGCCCAAATAATTGTAACTACTTAGGCGTTGTTGGAATTTTGCTAGTAGGCCTTTGGCCCAAAGCCCAACTAAAATTCTGAAATTCTCTTGGCCCATTCATGCACACATGTGAGTGGAGTGAGTGAGACTAGAGTTTAGTCCCACCACAGAAGTTGAGGCAGAGTTGTACCTCTTTATAAGGTGAGCTCTTCTACCACTTGTATGAGCATGAGAAGAGGAGACCTACACACGCGCTCCTCCTCCTCGCTCACCTCGCCATGCCACGCTTCATCATGACGCGCCGCGCCGCGCCGCGGGATTGAGCCGAGCCGAGGACAGAGCTAAGCACGTTGTCTATATTTTTGCTGCTCGGGAAAAGTAATGAGTCATTAATTAATAATTAATGGCACGTTAATTACTGAACCGTTTCCGATTCTTTTGAATCGTTGACACGTCTCCAACGTATCTATAATTTTTGATTGCTTCATGCTATATTATATTCTGTTTTGGATAATTAATGGGCTTTGTTATACACTTTTATATTATTTTTGGAACTAACCTATTAACCGGAGGCCCAACCCAAATTTCTATTTTTTTGCCTATTTCAGAGTTTTGTAGAAAAAGAATATCAAAAGGAGTCCAAACAGAACGAAACCTTCGGGAACGTGATTTTTGGAACAAACGTGAACCAGAGGACTTGGAGTCTACGTCAAGAAATCAACCAGGAGAGCACGAGGCAGGGGGCGCGCCCTCCACCCTCGTGGGGTCCACGTTGCTCCACCGACGTACTTCTTCTTCCTATATATACCTATGTACCCCCAAACTATCAGATACGGAGCCAAAAACCTATTTCCACCGCCGCAACCTTCTGTACCCGTGAGATCCCATCTTGGGGCCTTTTTCGGCGCTCCGCTGGAGGGAGCATCGATCACGGAGGGCTTCTACATCAACACCATAGCCACTCCGACGATGTGTGAGTAGTGTACCTCAGACCTTCGGGTCCATAGTTATTAGCTAGATAGCTTCTTCTCTCTCTTTGGATCTCAATACAAAGTTCTCCTCGATCTTCTTGGAGATCTATTCGATGTAATCTTCTTTTGCGGTGTGTTTGTCGAGATCCGATGAATTGTGGGTTTATGATCAAGATTATCTATGAATAATATTTGAATCTTCTCTGAATTCTTTTATGTATGATTGGTTATCTTTGCAAGTCTCTTCGAATTATCAGTTTGGTTTGGCCTACTAGATTGATCTTTCTTTGCAAGTCTCTTCGAATTATCAGTTTGGTTTGGCCTACTATATTGATCTTTCTTGCAACGGGAGAAGTGCTTACCTTTGGGTTCAATCTTGCAGTGCTCGATCCCAGTGACAGAAAGGGAAACGATACGTATAGTATTGTTGCCATCGAGGATAAAAAGATATGGTTTATATCATATTGCATGAGTTTATCCCTCTACATCATGTCATCTTGCTTAAAGCATTACTCTATTCTTATGAACTTAATACTCTAGATGCATGCTGGATAGCCGTTGATGTGTGGAGTAATAGTAGTAGATGCAGGCAGGAGTCGGTCTACTTGTCACGGACGTGATGCCTATATACATGATCATACCTAGATATTCTCATAACTATGCTCAATTCTATCAATTGCTCGAAAGTAATTTGTCCACCCACCGTAATATTAATGCTATCTTGAGAGAAGTCACTAGTGAAACCTATGGCCCCGGGGTCTATTTTCCATCATATTAATCTTCCAACACTTAGTTATTTCTATTGCCTTTTATTTTACTTTGCATCTTTATTTCTCTTTATCATAAAAATACCAAAAAAATTATCTTATCATATCTATCAGATCTCACTCTCGTAAGTGACTGTTAAGGGATTGACAACCCCTTTATCGCGTTGGTTGCGAGGTTCTTATTTTTTTGTGTAGGTGTGTGGGACTCGTGCGTGATCTCCTACTAGATTGATACCTTGGTTCTCAAAACTGAGGAAATACTTATGCTACTTTACTGCATCACCCTTTCCTCTTCAAGGGAAAACCAACGCAGTGCTCAAGAGGTAGCAAGAAGGATTCTGGCGCCGTTGCCAGGGAGATTCGCGCCAAGTCAAGTCAAGTCAAGACATACCAAGTACCCATCACAAACCCTTATCCCTCGCATTACATTATTTGCCATTTGCCTCTCGTTTTCCTCTACCCCACTTCACCCTTGCCGTTTTATTCGCCCTCTCTTTTCCGTTCACCTCTTTCTCGCTTGCCTCTTGTTTGCTCGTGTGTTGGATTGCTTGCTTGTCACGATGGCTCAAGACAATACTAAATTGTGTGACTTTACCAATACCAACAACAATGATTTTCTTAGCACTCCGATTTCTCCTCTTACCGATGCTGAATCTTGTGAAATTAATGATGCTTTGTTGAATCTTGTCATGAAAGATCAATTCGCCGGCCTTCCTAGTGAAGATGCCGCTACCAATCTAAATAGCTTCATTGATTTGTGTGATATGCAAAAGAAGAAAGATGTGGACAATGATATTGTTAAATTGAAGTTATTTCCTTTTTCGCTTAGAGATCGTGCTAAAGTTCGGTTTTCGTGTATGCCTAAAAATAGTATTAATTCATGGAATAAGTGCAAAGATGCTTTATCTCTAATTATTTTCCTCCCGCTAAGATCATCTCTCTTAGAAACGATATTATGAATTTTAAGCAACTTGATCATGAACATGTTGCACATGCTTGGGAGAGGATGAAATTAATGATACGTAATTGCCCTACACATGGTTTGAACCTTTGGATGATTATACAAAAAATTTATGCTGGATTGAATTTTGCTTCTAGAAATCTTTTAGATTCGGCCGCGGGAGGCACTTCTATGGAAATCACTTTAGGAGAAGCTACTAAACTCCTAGACAATATTATGGTTAATTGTTCTCAATGGCACACCGAAAGATCTACTAATAAAACAGTGCATGCGACAGAAGAAATTAATGTTTTGAGTGGAAAGATGGATGAACTTATGAAATTATGTGCTAATAAGAGTGTTTCTTCTTATCCTAATGATATGCCTTTTTCTACTTTGATTGAGAATAATAATGAATCTATGGATGTGAGTTTTGTTGGTAGGAATAATTTGGGTAACAACGCGTATAGAGGAAACTTTAATCCTAGGTCGTATCCTACTAATTCCTCTAATAATTATGGTAATTCCTACAACAATTCTTATGGAAATTTTAATAAGTTGCCCTCTGATTTTGAAACTAGTTTTAAAGAATTTATGAATTCGCAAAAGAATTTCAATGCTTTGCTTGAAGAAAAATTGCCTAAGATTGATGAATTGGCTAGGAACGTGGATAGAATTTCTCTTGATGTTGATTCTTTGAAACTTATATCTATTCCACCTAAGCATGATATCAATGAGTCTCTCAAAGCCATGATAATTTCCATTGATGAGTGCAAAGAAAGAGCCGCTAGGATGCGTGCTAAGAAAGATTGCTTTGTGAAAGCGTGTTCTTCTAGTTTCCATGAAAATAAAGATGAAGATCTAAAAGTTATTGATGTGTCCCCTATTAAATCTTTGTTTTGCAATATGAATCTTGATAATGATGGGACTGAATATGAGCCACCTTTACCTAGAAGGCGTTCCAAAAATTCAGAGTCTTTAGATTTTGATGCAAAAATTGGTAAAAGTGAGATTGAACAGATCAAAACTCTAGATATTAATGAACCTATTTTGGATTTCAAGGAATTTAATGATGATAATTGCTCTTTGATAGATTTTATTTCCTTGTTGCAATCCGTGCTAAATTCTCCTCATGCTTATAACCAAAATAAAGCTTTTACTAAACATATCGTTGATGCTTTGATGTAATCTTATGAATAAAAACTTGAGTTGGAAGTTTCTGTCCCTAGAAAACTTTATTATGAGTGGGAACCTACTACTAAAATTAAAATTAAAGATCATGAATGTTGTGTTTTGTTTGATTTGGGTGCTAGTGTTTCCACGATTCCAAAAACTTTGTGTGATTTGCTAGGTTTCCGTGAATTTGATGATTGTTCTTTGAACTTGCACCTTGCGGATTCCACTATTAAGAAACCTATGGGAAGAATTAATGATGTTCTTATTGTTGCAAATAGGAACTATGTGCCCGTATATTTCATTGTTCTTGATATAGATTGCAATCCTTCATGTCCTATTATTCTTGGTAGACCTTTCCTTAGAACGATTGGTGCAATCATTGATATGAAGGAAGTGAATATTAGATTCCAATTTCCGTTAAGGAAAGGCATGGAACACTTCCCTAGAAATAAAATAAAATTACCTTATGAATCTATTATGAGAGCCACTTATGGATTGCCTACCAAAGATGGCAATACCTAGATCTATCTGTGTTTTTATGCCTAGCTAGGGGTGTTAAACGATAGCGCTTGTTGGGAGGCAACCCAGTTTTTATTTTAGTTTTTTTGCCTTTTGCTTCTGTTTAGGAAAAAATATTTGATCTAGCCTCTGGTTAGATTTGTTTTTATGTTTTAATTAGTGTCTGTGCCAAGTTAAACCTATAGGATCTTCTTGGATAATAGTTATTTGATCTTGCTGAAAATTCCAGAAACTTTTTGTTCACGAAAACAATTGTTACAAATCACCAGAACGTGATAAAATACTTATTCCAATTGCAGAAGATCATTAAACAAATTTTCTAGGTCGTACTATTTTGGTAGAATTTTTGGAGTTCCAGAAGTTTGTGTTAGTTACAGATTACTACGGACTGTTCTGTTTTTGACAGATTCTGTTTTTCGTGTGTTGTTTGCTTATTTTGATGAATCTATGGCTAATAAAATAGTTTATAAACCATAGAGAAGTTGTAATACAGTAGGTTTAACACCAATACAAATAAAGAATGAGTTCATTACAGTACCTTGAAGTGGTGTTTTCTTTTGTTTCGCTAACGGAGCTCACGAGATTTTTTGTTAAGTTTTGTATTGTGAAGTTTTCAAGTTTTGGGTAAAAGATTTGATGGATTATGGAACAAGGAGTGGCAAGATCCTAAGCTTGGGGATGACCATGGCACCCCAATATAATCTAAGGACACCAAAAAGCCAAAGCTTGTGGATGCCCCGGAAGGCATCCCCTCTTTCGTCTACTTCCATCGGTAAATTTACTTGGAGCTATATTTTTATTCACCACATGATATGTGTTTTTCTTGGAGCGTCTTGTACTATTTGAGTCTTTATTTGTTAGTTTATCACAATCATCCTTGCTGTACACACCTTTTGAGAGAGACACACATGATTCGGAATTTATTAGAATACTCTATGTGCTTCACTTATATCTTAAATTGAGAAATTAGTCCTAAAGTGATAGGCATCCAAGATTAGTAAAAAAATCTTATGAGTGTGTTGAATCCTATGAGAAGTTTGATGCTTGATAACTGTTTTGAGATATTAAGATGGTGATATTAGAGTTATGCTAGTTGAGTAGTTGTGGATTTGAGGAATACTTGTGTTAAAGTTTGTGATTCCTGTAGCATGCACGTATGGTGAACCGTTATGTGATGAAGTCGGAGCATGATTTATTAATTGATTGTCTTCCTTATGAGTGGCGGTCAGGGACGAGCGATGGCCTTTTTGTATCAATCTATCCCCCTAGGACGAGCGATGGTCTTTCCATAGCCATTCCGAGATATATTGCCATGCAACTTACCACCGTTTCGTTTACATGACACACTCCAGCATTGTCATATTGCTTCGCATGATCATGTAGTTGACATCATATTTGTGGCAAAGCCACCGTTCATAATTCTTTCATACATGTCACTCTTGATTCATTGCATATCTCGGTACACCGCCGGAAGCATACATATAGAGTCATATTTTGTTCTAAGTATTGAGTTGTAATTCTTGAGTTGTAAGTAAATAAAAGTGTGATGATCATCATTATTAGAGCATTGTCCCAAGTGAGGAAAGGATGGTGGAGACTATGATTCCCCCATAAGTCGAGATGAGACTCCAGACGAAAAATAAAAGAAAAAGAAAAAAAGAGGCCATAAAAAAGGCCCAAAAAATGAGAGAAAAAGAGAGAAGGGACAATGTTACTATCCTTTTACCACACTTATGCTTAAAAGTAGCACCATGATCTTCATGATAGAGAGTCTCCTATGATATCACTTTCATATACTAGTGGGAGTTTTTCATTATAGAACTTGGCCTGTATATTCCAATGATGGGCTTTTTCAAAATGCCCTAGGTCTTCGTGAGCAAGCGAGTTGGATGCATACCCACTTAGTTTCTTTTGTTGAGCTTTCATATACTTATAGCTCTAGTGCATCCGTTGCATGGCAATCCCTACTCATTCACATTGATATCTATTGATGGGCATCTCCATAGCCCGTTGATACGCCTAGTTGATGTGAGACTATCTTCTCCTTTTTTTGTCTTCTCCACAACCACCATTCTATTCCACATATAGTGCTATGTCCATGGCTCACGCTCATGTATTGCGTGAAGATTGAAAAAGTTTGAGAACACCAAAAGTATAAAACAATTGTTTGGCTTATCATCGGGGTTGTGCATGATTTAAATACTTTGTGTGGTGAAGATAGAGAATAACCAGACTATATGATTTTGTAGGGATAACTTAATTTGGCCATGTTATTTTGAGAAGACATAATTGCTTAGTTAGTATGCTTGAAGTATTATTATTTTTATGTCAATATTAAACTTTTATCTTGAATCTTTCGGATCTGAATATTCATACCACAATTAAGAGAATAACATTGAAAATTATGCTAAGTAGCATTCCACATCAAAAATTCTATTTTTATCATTTACCTACTCGAGGACGAGCATGAATTAAGCTTGGGGATGCTTGATACGTATCCAACGTATCTATAATTTTTTATTGCTTCATGCTATATTATATTCTATTTTGGATAATTAATGGGCTTTGTTATACACTTATATTATTTTGGGGACTGACCTATTAACCGGAGGCCCAGCCCAAATTGCTGTTTTTTGCCTATTTCAGAGTTCCGCAGAAAAAGAATATCAAACCGAGTCCAAACGGAATGAAACCTTTGGGAACGTGATTTTCGGAACAAACGTGATCCAGAGGACTTGAAGTCTACGTCAAGAAATCAACCAGGAGAGCACGAGGCAGGGGTGCGCATACACCCCCTGGTGCGTCCTCCACCCTCGTGGGGCCCACGTTGCTCCACTGCGTACTTCTTCCTCCTATATATACCTACGTACCCCCAAACTATCAGATACGGAGCCAAAAACCTATTTCCATCGCCGCAGCCTTATGTGCCCGTGAGATCCATCTTGGGGCCTTTTCCGGTGCTCCGCCGGAGGGGGCATTGATCATGGAGGGCTTCTACATCAACACCATAGCCTCTCCTATGATGTGTGAGTAGTTTACCTTAGACCTTCGGTTCCATAGTTATTAACTAGATGGCTGCTTCTCTCTCTTTGGATCTCAATACAATGTTCTCCTTGATCTTCTTGGAGATCTATTCGATGTAATCTTTTTTTTGCGGTGTGTTTGTCGAGATCCGATGAATTGTGGGTTTACGATCAAGATTATCTATGAACAATATTTGAATCTTCTCTGAATTCTTTTATGTTTTATGTATGATTGGTTATATTTGCAAGTCTCTTCGAATTAACAGTTTGGTTTGGCCTACTAGATTGATCTTTCTTGCAATGGGAGAAGTGCTTAGCTTTGGGTTCAATCTTGCGGTGCTCGATCCCAGTGACAGAAAGGGAAACGACACGTATAGTATTGTTGCCATCGAGGATAAAAAGATGGGGTTTATATCATATTGCATGAGTTTATCCCTCTACATCATGTCATCTTGCTTAAAGCATTACTCTGTTCTTATGAACTTAATACTCTAGATGCATGCTGGATAGCGGTCGATGTGTGGAGTAATAGTAGTAGATGCAGGCAGGAGTTGGTCTACTTATCACGGACGTGATGCCTATATACATGATCATACCTAGATATTCTCATAACTATGCTCAATTCTATGAATTGCTCGACAGTTATTTGTTCACCCACTGTAATATTTATGCTATCTTGAGAGAAGCCACTAGTGACACCTATGGCCCCTGGGTCTAATTTCCATCATATTAATCTTCCAACACTTCGTTATTTCTATTGCCTTTTATTTTACTTTGCATCTTTATTTCTCTTTATCATAAAAATACCAAAAATATTATCTTATCATATCGATCAGATCTCACTCTCGTAAGTGACTGTTGAGGGATTGACAACCCCTTTATCGCGTTGGTTGCGAGGTTCTTATTTGTTTGTGTAGGTGCGTGAGACTCGTGCATGATTTCCTACTGGATTGATACCTTGGTTCTCAAAAACTGAGGGAAATACTTACACTACTTTACTGCACCACCCTTTCCTCTTCAAGGGAAAACCAACACAGTGCTCAAGAGGTAGCAATCATGACGACTCGGATGTGGGGTTTACTCCCACGACCTACCCGGCCCGCACTATATAGTCAGGCAGACGTCTACCCTAGCCACCGCCACTTCGTATGGTTTCGCACCATCGTTCCAGATCATTGCGCCGCCAAGCAAGTCTTCTCCATCCCTCCTTTCGGCGTGCACCGGGAGAAGGGACAACAGGCCTCCGAAACCCCACCTCTCGTGATACTGTATGGGAGAGGGGCGATCAGGTTTTTGGGGAGCGCACTTGCACGACTGCTGGCAGTGACGACTTCTTCCCCAACCTCGGCAACCTCATCCTCGACGACATGGGCGACAACGTCAACGCCGACGGTGCTGCTCCCGCTGCATCGTATGTGGTTCTATTCTTCCTGTTGGAGATCGTGGTAGAATTCATGTTTCTAGTATGTGCCCTAGATGTGATATGTTCAGCTACTATGCTAGTTCGCATGATTAGTTTAATCTCTGCTATTGGATTCATGATTTATCTTCTGTTTATTCGGATTAAATCTCATAGTAATTTGCTCATATTTCCAACAATCCAAAAACCTGATTATAGGCAATTTACTCTGAGTGGTTTTGCTGCGCATCTGAAGCCGCCTGCCTTTAAGGGGGTGCAATATAAGAGGTGGCGCACGAGAGCAATCTACTAGTTTCAGACCATGGGCTGCTATGACGCCACCAATGGCAAGCCTGAGGGCGATCTTAATCTAGCACAGCTGGAAGCTTTTGAGAAGATTGATACTCTCTTTAAAGGTGCTCTTCTGAGTGTTCTTGATGATTCCATTGTGGATTAATATATGTCGTTTGACAACGGCAAGGACATGTGGGCTGCCCTCGAGGCCAAGTTTGGTGCCTCAGACGCCGGCAGTGAGTTGTACGTCATGGAGCAATTCTATGACTATAAGATGACTGATGAGCGCCCTGTTGTACAGTAGCTCATGAGATACAGTCGCTCGCAAAGGAACTCGAGTACTTCAAGTGTGTGTTGCCAGAAAAATTTGTTGTCGGAGGCATTATTGCCAAGCTTCCACCTTCGCGGAACAAGTTTGCTACTTCCCTGAAACACAAGAGACAGGAGTTTTTTGTTGCGGATCTCATTGGTACTCTTGATGTTGAAGAGAAGGCGAGAGCAAAGGACACACATTCTCGAGTTACTGAGGGAGCTTCTAGTGCCCACATGGTACAGAAGAAGAACTTCCGGCCCAACAAGTTCAAAAACAACAAGAATCAAACTCAGGCCAAAGGGCAAGTTTGATACAAAGAACAAGACGTCACACTCTACCAACTTCAAGAAGAATTCTCATAAGAAGGGGAAGGGACTTTGCCATGTCTGCGGTGATCCTAATCACTGGGCTCCGAAGTGTCCTAACCGCTTTGAGGAGCGCGAACATGAGAAGAGCAGCAAGTCCGCTAATGTTGTCATCTGTGATACTGATATGAAGGAATCTGGGTACGGTATTCTTCCTACCATCCTTTCAGTATTTCAATCTCCTGATTGGTTAATTGACACCGGTGCCAATGTGCATGTTTGTGCTGATGCCTCCATGTTTTCTTCTTACCAGGTCACAGGGACTTCTCCAGTACTGATGGGGAACAGTTCATATGCCATCGTTCGAGGTATTTGCACTAAAGTTATTAATAATGTTTGCCACAATAATGAGTATGATATTTGGCATTCACGCCTTTGTCACATTAACTTTGGTTGCATGACGCGGCTAGCCTATATGAATTTAATTCTGAAAATCTCTACTGTCAAAGGCTCCAAGTGCCAAGTATGTGTGCAAGCTAAGCTACCTCGCAAGTCCCATAAGACTGCAGAGACAAGAGACTTGGCACCACTAGAGCTTATACATTCTGATCTTTGTGAGATGAATGGCGTGTTGACAAAAGGTGGAAAGAGATACTTCATGACGTTGATTGATGACTCCACTAGATATTGTTATCTGTATCTTCTGAAATCAAAAGATGAGGCTTTAACTTTCTTCAAAAACTATAAAGCTAAAGCAGAGAACCAACTTGATCGAAAAATTAAACGGCTTAGGTCTGATCGTGGTGGTGAGTATTTTTCCAATGAATTTGATTTGTTTTGTGCGGAACATGGTATAATCCATGAGAGGACGCCTCCCTACTCACCCCAGTTAAATGGGGTAGCCGTAAGAAAGAACCGAACTCTAACTGATATGGTTAACACCATGTTAGAAACTTCGGGTCTCTCCAAGGAATGGTGGGAGGAGGCGCTAATGACTGCGTGTCATGTCGTAAACCGAGTTCCCACAAAGCATAAGACCATGACTCCATTTGAGGAATGGGAAAGGAAAAGTTTGAAACTCTCTCACCTACGTACTTGGGGTTGTTTGGCGAAAGTCAATATACCAATTCCCAAGAAGCGCAAGCTTGGACCAAAAACCATGGATTGTGTTCTTCTGGGCTATGCTTTTCATAGCATTGGTTATAGATTTTTTATAATAAAATCTGAGGTATCCGACATGCATGTTGGTACGATTATGGAGTCGAATGATGTAACTTTCTTTGAGGACATGTTTCCTATGAAGGATATGTCGAGTTCATCAAATCAGGAGATACCTACTCCATCTAGTGAGGAATTCGCTGTAATTCCTGAACCCACCATTGCGATGGAACACGTTGAGAATCCTGTTGAGGGTGACAATGGAACTCCTATGATGAGTAAGAGACAGAGGACTGCAAAGTCCTTTGGTGATGATTTCATTGTGTACCTTGTGGATGACACACCCAGGACTATATCAGAAGCCTGTGCATCTCCCGATGCTGACTACTGGAAGGAAGCTGTTCATAGCGAGATGGATTCCATCTTAGCTAACGGAACCTAGGAGATCACTGATCGTCCTTATGGGTGCAAACCTGTAGGATGTAAGTGGGTGTTCAAGAAGAAGCTTAGACCTGATGGTACAATTGAAAAGTACAAGGCACAACTTGTGGCTAAGGGTTATACCCAGAAAGAAGGTGAAGATTTCTTTGATACTTACTCACCCGTGGCTAGAATGACCACAATTCGGGTGCTACTGTCACTGGCTGCCTCACATGTTCTTCTCGTTCATCAAATGGACGTTAAGACGGCTTTCCTCAATGTAGAGTTGAAGGAGGAAATTTACATGGATCAGCCAGATGGTTTTGTAGTACCTGGTCAGGAAGGAAAGGTGTGCAAATTATTAAAGTCTTTATATGGCCTCAAACAAGCTCCCAAGGAGTGGCATGAGAAGTTCGAAAGAACATTGACTGCAGCCGGCTTTGTAGTAAATGATGGTGACAAATGTGTGTACTATCGCCATGGTGGGGGCGAAGGAGTTATTCTTTGTTTGTATGTCGATGACATACTGATCTTTGGAACCAACTTTATCTAATCAAGAAGGTTAAGGATTTCTTATCTCGTTGTTTTGAGATAAATGATCTAGGGTAGCTGATGTTATCTTAAACATCAAGCTGTTGAGAGATGAGAATGGTGGGATCACACTACTTCAGTCTCACTATGTGGAAATGATCTTGAGTCGTTTTGGGTATAGCGACTGCACGCCTTCTCCAACTCCATGTGATGCTAGTGTATTGCTTCGAAAGAATCGATAGATTGCTAGAGATCAACTGAGGTATTCTCAGACTATTGGCTCGCTTATGTATTTGGCAAGTGTCGCGAGGCCTAACATCATCTCTTTTGCTGTGAGCAAGCTGAGTCGGTTTGTGTCAAAACCGGGAGATGATCATTGGCATGCGCTTGAGAGAGTTATGCGTTATTTGAAAGGCACTGCGAGCTATGGGATTCCCTACACCGGGTATCCTAGGATACTAGAGGGTTATAGTGACTCAAACTGGATATCTGATGCTGGTGAGATTAAGGCCACAAGTGGTTATGTTTTTACACTTGATGGTGGCGCTGTTTCCTGGAAGTCTTGCAAGCAGACCATCTTAACGATGTCAACTATGGAAGCAAAACTCACAGCATTAGACACTGCCACTGTTGAAGCAGAGTGGCTTCATGAGGTCTTGATGGACTTACCTATGGTTGAAAAACCAATGCCCCCTATCCTGATGAACTGTGATAATCAAACTGTGATCGTCAAGATAAACAGTTCTAAGGACAATATGAAGTCCTCAAGGCATGTGAAGAGGAGACTAAAATTTGTCAGAAAATTGAGGAACTCCGAAGTTATTATGTTGGATTATATCCAAACGTCGGAAAACTTGGCAGATCCCTTCACAAAGGGTCTATCACGTAATGTGATAGATAATGCATCGATGGAGATGGGCTTGAGACCCGCCGCATGAGTTGTCCATAGTGGTAACCCACTCTATGTGATCGGAGATCCTGTGAAGTAGAAGTGGGAGACAAGTTGTTCGTCAGCTGAGAGGAGAGTATCCCTATTTTAATTATCCCACTCCATGAAGATGCAATACTCTCCTGATCTGCATGGCAGGTTGATATTTATTTTAATGTGTTCCAAGTGGCTTATTTGAGTAAGCAGAGATCTTGTCCTGCAGAGCATCTCCTGAGGAACACACCTATATGAATTTGACTGTTAACGTCGCAGTCTGTGAGAATTGGGTGTTCTCTAATAAATTCATGAAAGACCCTGGAGTATGACGTATACGCTCCACCCGCGGGGAAGCCTTGCGGCAGCCCAGTATCAGTCAAGAATTTGTGTGAAACTAGTTTCGCACAAAACTTGTAGTTCAAGGCATAGTCCACTATTCAAGTTGTGATCTAGTGTAGCATAAAACTCTAAGTGGAAGTTCAACTTCACAGTCTCCACTAACCACCGGTATATAAATAATGTTTTGGAACTAAATGATGAGATGTGCCAATGAGACTTTGTGGGGGATTGTTGGAATTTTTCTAGTAGGCCTTTGGCCCAAAGCCCAACTAAAATTCTGAAATTCTCTTGGCCTATTCATGCACACATGTGAGTGGAGTGAGTGAGACTAGAGTTTAGTCCCACCAAGGAAGTTGTGGGAGAGTTGCACCTCTTTATAAGGTGAGCTCTTCTACCACTTGTATGAGCATGAGAAGAGGAGACCTACACGGGCGCTCCTCATCCTCGCTCGCCTCGCCACGCCTCGTCACGACGCGCCTCGGGTTGCGGGATTGAGCCGAGCTGAGGACAGAGCTATGCACGTTGTCTATATTTTTGCTGCTCGGGAAAAATTAATGAGTCATTAATTAATAATTAATGGACGGGTTAATTGCTGAACCGTTTCCGATTCTTTTGGATCGTGACGACTCGGACGTGGGGTTTACTCCCATGACCTATCCGGCCCGCACTATATAGTCAGGCAGACGTCTACCCTAGTTGTCGCCGCTTCATATGGTTTCGCACCACCGTTCAAGATCATTGCGCCGCCAAGCAAGTCTTCTCCATCCCTCCTTTCGGCGTGCACCGGGAGAAGGGACAGCAGGCCTCCAGAACCCCGCCTCTCGTGATCCCGTAAGGGAGAGGGGCGATCAGGTTTTTGGGGACCGCACTCGCGCGACTGCTGGCAGTGACGACTTCGCCAACGACAACTTCTTCCCCAACCTCGGCAACCTCATCCTCGACAACATGGGCGACAACGTCAACGCCGGCGGTGCTGCTCCCGCTGCACCGTATGTGATTCTATTCTTCCTGTTCGAGATCGTGGTATAATTCATGTTTCTAGTATGTGCCCTAGATGTGATCTGTTCAGTTACTATGCTAGTTCGCATGATTAATTTAATCTCTGCTATTGCAGTCATGATTTATCTTCTGTTTGTTCGGATTAAATCTCGTAGTAATTTACTCATATTTCCAACAGGCGCAACACGGACAATCACACGACAATATAATTTCAACAACCTAATTTAGAAACCAGAATTTTGTATCAAGTAGGTATCTAGGGTTTATTCGTTCAACAAAAAGAAAGCATATGCACTTTGCTTTCAAGTTCTACAATGAACCATTAACATCGCAAGTTAGCATATTTACAACTCTAGAACACAAGCAACATCGAGTCAATAGTTTGGAAATTTTCTATAAGCAGAAAGCTAACAATCTTGCAAATCTAGGCCGACCCTTTTGTACTGATGGGCCAATGCCGACCAGCTCTCCTGTCCTAGTTTTCGAACAAAGCCGACCGAAAAGACTCATTGCACTCAAAGTTTTGGGCCGGGCAATGTCCCAATTGGTACTGTTTACCCATTCCCATCTTTATTTCATAGCACACTTGACTTCTGCTTGGTCCTCCGCTACAAAATGTACACTCTCCAGTGCAACCAATATTTATCTTATTTTTACCAGACCACACTAGCTAACAGTGTTCTAGTATCGAAGTATTAACACCCCCCCCCCCCCCCATTGCACCAAAGCACTTGAGCGACATGATTTTGGTTACGATTAGCATCTAACGAGAGGTTTAGTGTAAGCATCTATCAGGTTCCAATGTACTCCCTCCGCTCCTAAATGTTTGTCTTTTTTAGATTTCAAATAGACTACCACATACAGATGTATATAGACATATTTTAAAGTATAGATTCACTCATTTTGCTTCGTATGTAGTCATTTGTTGAAATCTCTAAAAAGACAAATATTTAGGAATGAGCGAGTATATATTCATTAGACAAGTGGCAGACAAACTTTACTCCATTTCTAACCCGCAAAATACATCATTGAGCGAGGCGAAGTGGTTAACCGACGAATATGGCAATCAATGTCCAAGATTAGCGAGCAATTATCAAGTGGCGGTGCCTACATGTCACTCGAGTGGATTCCACCACTTAATCTTTGCTTTGCTGATGGATTTAATCAGTGATGGACTGATTCCAGCACCTAATTTTTGGGTCCCACAATAGTCCAAAGTGCTCCTTAGTTAAATTAGGACACCTCATCGAACTGCGGGTTGTATGTTTTTTTTTTTTTTTGTAGTTTTGAAACATATGCTAGTACACCGTATATATACAGATATCGATTATTAACTTTTATGTTTATATTATGTTTTCCCGGGTTCTAGTTTCGGGAACCCCAAATTTCCAGACCGGCCATGTAACATATGTTATAGACTCTTCTACTTCCCCGTTACAGCTTTCAAATTAAACTTAGCTTCTGCCTAGTCCTCTGCTACAGAATGTACACTCTCCATTGCAACCACGATTTCCATTTTATTTTTTACACGTTCATACTGATTTTTGTACATAGGATTTTATAGTATTTTTTAGGGTGGGATTTTATAGTATTGAAACGTTAAAACGTCCCCAACAAACAGTTCATCATTGCACCAACCACACTTGAGCGACATGATTTTTTGAGTATGATTGGCATCTAACGACAATATAATGCTTTGGTCTAAGTATCTACCCGGTTCCAATCTATGTGCAAACTGCTGGCGTATGAACACACCCGAGCAATTATGGCAGATTGTATCCATGTGCTGCCCGAATGATTGTAACGACCTTCGCGCCCACCCGATAAAAAATGTGCCCCATGCACAAGACGTGTGTGCCCTGCCCCAGCACCGGCAGTATAAAGGCGCGCCATCTCCTGTGCTTCTTCGCACCACACACGCACCAACCTCCCTCCACTTTGTAAGCTCATTTCCAAGCTCTAAATCACACCATGGCGCGGCGTTTTCTGGCCGTGCTCGCCGTCGTCCTGGCGCTCTCGCAGGCCGCCTCGGCCAAGTCCTGGCTCGACGATAAGTTCAACACGGACGGCAATGTCCGCACGAGCTACGACGCTTCGGGGGAGCAGGTGGTGACGCTCAGCCTCGACCAGCGCTCCGGCGCCGGCTTCAACTCCGATGAGCAATACCTCTACGGTGAGTTCAGCGTCCAGATGAAGCTCATCCCGGGAAACTCCGCCGGCACCGTCTCCTGCTTCTACGTAAGTTCCTGAGCATAATTTTCGACAAGGACCAAAACTAACCTCGATCGCTCAATCTTATATATCTGACTCAACGTTGCTGCTGTGTGTACGGATATATAATTGATCGCAGCTTTCTTCCGGTGATGGCGACGGGCACGACGAGATCGACATGGAATTCATGGGCAACTCCAGTGGCCCTGGCCATCCAGTGGTGCTCAACACCAACGTGTGGGTCAACGGCGACGGCAAGAAGGAGCACCAGTTCGACCTCTGGTTCGACCCCGCCGCCGACTTCCACACCTACACCATCATCTGGAACCCGGACAACATCCTTTTCAAGGTTGACGACCTCTTCATCCGCTCCTTCAAGCGCTTCGACGGCATCCCCTACACGAGCTCCAAGCCCATGAGGCTGCACGCCACGCTGTGGGACGGCAGCTTCTGGGCGACCGAGAAGGGCAAGGTCCCCATCGACTGGTCCAACGCGCCCTTCAACGTCTTGTACCGGAACTACTACGCCAACGCCTGCGTCAGCGGCGGCGCGTGCCATTCCGGCAGCGATAGGTGGATGAACAGGCAGCTCGACAGCGCCCAATGGGGCACCGTGAAGTGGGCGGAGCAAAATTACATGCGCTACAACTACTGCGAGGATGGGTACAGGTTCCCGCAGGGTTTCCCCGCCGAGTGCAGCCGCTACTGATCCCTGCTCTGATCTAAAGGGCCGGGCATTCATCCATTGTTTGATATATCATACAGTACACGATTCTTGTTCTTCTTTGTGAATTTGTAATTAAAAAGCAGCCCTGCGGCAGCGTGTGGGCGATTGTTTGTACATTTTTCCTCAAGAAAGAAGCATGTAATTTCTATCGCGCCTTTTGGATACAGCAGTAGTGCTATATACTATGACAATCTTCTTTTATTCACAAGCAGTATATATTTATCTACATAGTACTACTCCCTATGTCCCATATTAGTTTCACCGAAGTTAATGTATCCAGTTGTATTTCGATGCTAGATACATCTGTTTGAACGACAACTAATATGAGACGAAGAGAGTACTTCTGTTGTGTAGCAAATCAATCTTAGAAGTTTAAAGAACATTAGAATATACTGGTACTGAACGTGAACTGAGCTTAGCTTAGATGATTATAGGTTTCGTGTGGTTGAATTTATTTTGACTTTCCGGCAATGTTCATTTGGTGAGAAGAGATGTTGAAAGATAGAGTTTGCATGTGTGCATTTATACAAGTGAATGTATGTGTGTATCGGAGCATTTGTGATTGTACTGTGTTAAAAAAAGAAATATAGTACCGGGCAACACCATTGCGAAAGTTTCGGCTCCTGGGCGCACATGCACCATAGTAAACAGTAAAGTGGGAAATTAGCCAAAATAATAATTCTGATTTCTTTATATACATGATGGAGTGATTTACCCGTGTGTCAGTCTTTGTGAAGAAATGACGTCCATGGTGTTATGGACAGAAAAGAAAAAATCAATGTTGGAAAAAGGTGTTTTTGAAACTTTTGGAAATCTTATTTTGTCTTTTAAGCCTAAAACAGTGCATATGCCATTTTGCCATGAAATTTTACACACCGTATAAAGCACACAGCTATGTTTATCCCAAACGGAGTTACTAATCTCAGTCGATTGAGACTGTCGATATATCCATGAGACCTTACATGAAGATCCGTCTATTTTTTTTTTATTTCCTTCTTTTATATTTTGTGTCACTTGAGTGAGACTTGGCTAAGCCTCAGTAGACTGAGATCTAGCCACACTAGATTATTTCTGTCATTTTCTTGTGCCTTATATTTTGTCTTTTAAGCCTTAAACAGTGCATATGTCATTTTGCAATGAAATTTTACACGCGCAGTAGAAAACACTCAACTGTGTTTATCCAAAAACTATATATTTTGGGTCGCGCTAACTGCCACACATGTGGCAGGAAGGGAGACGCACCACACGTCTCTAATGTAAACAGATTGTCACGTCATCGTATGCATGCATGTAGGAATCTTTTTGGATTTTCAGTTTTTAAAATGTTTTATCTCTTAAACGAAAAATTCGATTGAAAATCCGTTTTCACCATTAAATCACTCGCGATGAGATCTTCGAAACTAGATCCCATGTTGATATGTTTTGATGAATTTTTTTTTTGGATTAAAAGTTGCCATGTCTATTGCATATAAATTGCCATGATGTTTACACTGAAGTTGTCATGATATGTTTCAGTTATTTTCTTCTATATTTAAAAGTAAATTTTGACATTTATAAAACGGGGAATTAAGAAACTAGACTTGCCATGAACCATAAACTAAAATTGCCATGATACATGCACGTAAAATTGCCATGGTTCATACAAAAAATAATTTTCATGGTCAAAGTACTGGAGTTGCCATCATCAAAATACTAAAATTGCCATGATATACAAACTAAAGTTGCCACATGGCAACTTTAGTTTAAGCCCTATGGCAACTGCAGTGTAAACATCGTGGCAACTTCTGGCAAAAAAAAAATCGTCGAAACATATCAACATAGGGTCTAGTTTCGAAGATCTCGTCGAGACGGATTTAATGATGAAAACGGATTTTTAGTTCGCTTTTTTATTTAGGAGATACAACATTTTTAAGCCAAAAACCAAAAAAAAACCTGCTGATGTCATCTATTCATACATGACAAAATGAGTAGTGGTGGAGGCGTGTGGGCGATGTGCAAACGCCCACACGTGTGGACGTTAACATTTCCGTATATTTTTTGTCATTTTCTAGAATATTACAGTTCGTTCCGGTGCATGTGGAACCATATGTCCACCATATCATTTCCAGGCACACCACTCTTTCTGTTACCGCATAACGCAATGCATGCATCGGTGCTGCACGGCCAGCATGTTTGATATATGGACACGTACGTACGTTTGCTTGTCCAAGAAGAGAACAGCTAGCACGCTGCATCATGCATTGCATTGCATGCATACGCTACATCTTTATACCCGACCGTGCCAACCCCAATAATGACTTAGTCCCGGCGGTGGCATACATATCTAGTAACCTTTTCCGGCACCGCAAATTGTATGATCGGTCTATATATACGCTTTTGTGCTGTCTCGCCCACTAATAATACCGGTTGGTGGTGTTGATTATATATATAACGAACTGATCGATATGACATGCATGTAGGGCATCGTCGCCTGCTTCCGTCCGTTGACACTTTGGCCAAAGTCCGCCGGCCTCTTCGCTGGAGAGCGGACAGACCGCGGCCTTTTGCGGTACCTTCACGTGCTTTGGCATTATGTAATGGGGTGACGCGTCCGTCTTTCAACGCGCTTACCAGCTGCTAACACGGCATGGCATGTGTTCCGGGCGGCCGAACGAACGAACCAGACACAATGCCGCCGCGTCCACCGCCACGCCGGGCGGGCTACCTGCTCATCATCATGTGCATGTGCATCAGTGCATGTCCACCCACCGGCGGACGGTCGAGCGCGCGAGAGTCAACAACCACAAGGTAACGCAAGCACCAATGATCACATTCCATGTTTGAGGGACGCACGAGCAATAGTAACATCTGCCACGTGTGCTACGTGGCAGAATTTGTCTTTGACCATTGGCATGTCTAAAATTAGGTGTACCCCTCCTGTTCTGGGGATGCATGGAAATTCAGCCCTGCTCGGGACGAAGGAAAAATGCAGGAAACTCAAAGGAAAGTGATTCCGAAGCATTTCTTTTCCTTTTGACCGTTAGGAACAAAGGATTCTCTTCTTTCCAATCCGTCGGAAAGTTTCGATAACCTGCGTTTTCACAGGAAAGCAAACATCTACTCCTACCCAATTTTTTCACACCGCCCGAGGTTGTGGAAGGGAAAAGATACCGATCCATGCAAGCAGGGACCCACATCGGCTGTAAAAATAGTTAATCTGTACATCTTGAGGCCCACATACACAAGAACCCAAGCAAAATGGGACCCACATGTGCTGATTTCGTGGGATTTCTTCTCCTGCGTATCGACCCCAACTCTGTAGCTTCCTGTGGCATCTTCTGTTCCACCGCTTTGCACCTCTCTTCCTTCCCCTTTTCTCTGTTTTTTCCTAAACCTATGTATTCTTATCCTCCGATCCGAACAGGGCCTCAGACTGTTTTCGGTCGGCGGCTGATCATTGGGTGACTCGGGCCGTCGGGCGGGATTGTAGGTTTCCGGATTTTTAGAGGGGGTTAATGCTTGTCTTTTTTTTTTTTGCGGGAAGCGGCTAATACTTGTCGATCTTTAGGGGAGGCAAGTTAGCTCGGGGGATTAGCCAGACGAGAACGTAGGGCAATGGACTCAGGAGGGTTGTTGGCCGCATGGTAGCGGGGAGAGTGTTGGGGAGCAGCGGCGAAGCCAGCCCCAAATATCTGGGGGGTCAGTGGGATTTTTTTATTATTTTCTTCACGATGAACAGTAGTTGCACAGTGTTTTTAGCCTTTGTTTCACAAAATCTATGGGGTCAGTTGACCCCACAGCTTATGCCTGGCGTCGCCACTGTTGATGAGCACGAAGAGAGAAACGGGGAGGGGGCATAAAACAAAAGACACATGAAAGGCGCAAAATATATGTGGAGATAAGTGTGGGGCGGAGCAGAGGTGAGCATGAGAGATCACACGGAGAGAAACCATGTGGCCGAGGACTCTGGCTCGATCGAACAACACTGAATATGAAACTGGCATTACACCAGTGGCGGCGCTAGAGCAAGAACTTAGTGATATCAAGTCTATATACTTGTGCATACATGTAGATAAACAACAGTAAAGCAAAGGCGTATTACCACTAGTAGAAAAAGGGTCAAACGTGAAGCACATTAGTGCCGGTTTGAATTAGAGCCGGCGCTAATGTATACATTAGTGCCGGTTCCAACGGCTAGCCGGGCCGCTTTCATTAGTACCGGTTCGTGGCGAACCTTTAGCACCGGTTCGTGCCACGAACCGGTACTAATGAGAGTGGTGGCAGGATGTTGTCAGACTGGGGCCCCTCCAGCCCCTTTAGTACCGGTTCTTGGCACGAACCGGTACTAAAGGTCGTCCTACATAAACCCTTCGTCCACCCGAGCTCGCTCTGTTCTTCCCCTTTCCCCTCTCCTCTCTGTTCTTCCCCTCTTCCTCTCGACATCATCACACATTTTGCCCAAAATTTGTCAAGATTTGAAGGCCCCCATCCATTCAAATGATGACAAAGGTTAGCAACTTTGTCCTTTCATCTCTCATTGCTAGATTAGCTCTTGCAATGCTTTATATAGTGATTAATTTATGAGTTTAGTAATTTGGGAGGAAATATATATATGTGCTAGTATTTGATTTATATGCAATTTGAGGTCAAAAATAACACTTAGTTTGCATATGTAGGTGTGGTTTACTTAGTGCCTTCTAAATCTCCATCGTAACCACCGCCGATCGCCCGCACCGTCCCGTCGCCGGCACCACCTTGTGGTGAGCTTGTTCATGAAATTTTATATAAAAATTGATGTTTGTGTGATTTGGATATATAGTTACTCGTATAATTATCTTACCCGTATGTTGTTTGTTATACATATAGTGCCATGGTTTTGATATCCGTCCCCGTCGGCCCTCGTCCTTGTTATGATTCGGATGTGGTATATATATTCTCTTTTAAAACTAGTTGCATTTCGTGTTTATGACAAATTATGCCCATCAAGTTGACATAGATATTTTTTCTAGGAGGTATGTGAACCGGAATTCCAACCGACCCTATTGTCGAGAGGTTAAATTTAGTTGAAAGAGAAAACGAGTACTTGAAAGAAAAATTGAAAAGAATTGAGGGGGAGAAGATGGAATTGGAGTTGCATGTTGCCGATGTCGTCGATGATCACAAGATCAAGATGGAGAAAATGCGCTTGAAGATTAGAAAGATTAGAAAATATGCCATCGATAGTGAGGCTTGATATCATTATGCTGTTGGATCAATTGTTACCTTAGTTGCGATCTTGATCGCATTTGTTGTTGCATTTAAATGCTTTAGCTAGAGAGTTATTTGTTTGTTGCATTTAAGTGTTGTATGAACTTTATGTATGAACTTTATGTATAAACTTTATGTATGAACTTGTATTAATTTGGTCTATTCGGTGTTGTGTAATGAAGATGAGCCGGCAATGGATGTACGATGACCGATGCTCTCCCCAGTTCGTTGAGGGCGTGCATACTTTTCTGCTTGCGGCTGAGGCAAACAAGCGGGCGGATGGTTTTATGCCTTGTCCATGTGCTGGTTGTAAGAATGGTCACAATTACTCTACGCCAAGAACCATTCACGTCCACCTGTTTGAGTCCGGTTTCATGCCCCGCTATAATGTTTGGACCAAGCACGGAGAAAGAGGGGTTATGATGGAAGACAATGAAGAAGAAGAGGACGACGACAACTATCCTGGCCATGGGTTCCCTGAATACGATGATACAACAATGGGGGATGAAGATGAGCCGGTAATGCGGGAAGAAGCTGAGACGGCAATGCGGGAAGAAGCTGAAGAAGAGGCATCAGATGAGCCCGTTGATGATCTAGGTCGGGCCATTGCCGATGCAAAGAGAAACTGCGCAAGTGATTTGGAGAAGAAGAAGTTGCAGCGCATGTTAGAGGATCACAAAAAATTGTTGTACCCGAATTGCGTAGGTGACAAGAAAAAGCTGGGCACCACACTGAAATTGCTGCAATGAAAGGCAGAGAATGGTGTATCTGACAAGGGATTTGGAAAGTTGCTGGTAATGATAAAGGATATGCTTCCAAAGGACAATGAATTGCCCGAGAGTACGTACGAAGTAAAGAAGGATGCCTGCCCTCTAGGGTTAGAGGTGCAGAAGATACATGCATGCCCTAATGATTGCATCCTCTATCGCGGTGAGTACGAGGATTTGAACGCTTGCACGGTATGTGGTGCATCGCGATATAAGATCAGCCGCGATGACCCTGGTGATGTCGAGGGCGAGCGCCCCAGGAAGAATATTCCTGCCAAGGTGATGTGGTATGCTCCTATAATACCACGGTTGAAACGTTTGTTCCAAAACAAAGAGCATGCCAAGGCGATGCGATGGCACAGAGAAGACCGTAAGAAAGACGGAAAGTTGAGAGTACCCGCTGACGGGTCGCAGTGGAGAAAAATCGAAAGAAAGTACGGGAAGGAGTTTGCAGATGACACAAGGAGCGTATGGTTTGGTCTAAGCGCAGATGGCATTAATCCTTTTGGGGAGCAGAGCAGCAACCATAGCACCTGGCCTGTGACTCTATGTTTGTATAACCTTCCAGTGGCGGAGCTACAAACTAGGAGCAGGGCGGGCCAATCTGAAGAATACCACTCAAAAAATTCAAGATAGCCCAGTTAGGCTTATACTTTGCATTGTTTTTGTTCTAACCTGGGCGGGCCATGGCACTGTTTTGCCCCTACATAGCTCCGCCACTGTAACCTTCCTCCTTGGTTGTGCATGAAGCGGAAGTTCATTATGATGCCAATGCTCATCCAAGGCCCTAAGCAACCCGGTAACGACATTGATGTGTACCTAAGGCCATTAGTTGAAGAACTCTTACAACTGTGGAATGGAACAGGTGTACGTGCGTGGGATGAGCACATGGGGGAAGAATTTGACCTAAAGGCGTTGTTGTTCGTGACCATCAATGATTGGCCTGCTCTCAGTAACCTTTCAGGATAGACAAACAAGGGATACCGCGCATGCACGCACTGTTTGGACGATACCGACAGTATATATTTGGCTAATTGTAAGAAGAATGTGTACCTGGGACATCGTCGATTTCTTCCGAGCAGGCATCCCGTAAGAAAGAAAGGCAAGCATTTCAAAGGTGAGGCGGATCACCGGACGAAGCCTCGCCACCGTACTGGTGCTGATGTACATGATATGGTCAAGGATTTGAAGGTGGTCTTTGGAAAGGGTCCTGGTGGACAACCTGTTTCGAATGACACTGACGGACGCGCACTAAAGGGCCTTACGAACCGGTGCTATTGCCCGGTTCTGCACTAGTATACTAGAGCTAACTCATTTTTTTGTGATGTCTTTCTTTACATCACAAATTACAAGTAGCACCGTCACTACATTATACAGCTCACCACCATAACCATAGATACCCACCTAGGATAGAAAACCCAAACAAATCATGATTATTTTTAAGTAGGGCCACTCAGATGATCATAAGCCTTTGCCATATCAAGTACTAATTGACAAAATCTATTGTTCTTTCTTCTTCATAAAATGAAGAACTTTATATGTGTTGATTCTGTTATCACTAATCAATCTTTCGGCTAAAAACATTGACTGCTCGTATCATATGATATCTGGTACACCCTCTGATCCATATTAATTAATAGCATTAATATGGATTGAAGGGAGTAGGATTTTCTTCAATATATTTGTCAATAGTTTTGAAACAACGTCCGCACCATATTACACAGACTTGTGAGTGTAATTGATATAAGAGAGTAGAATATACCCGAGGAATTATCACGATAAAATTTATTCAAAGAATCCAGATCATATCTACTCCATTCAAAACATGAAGGACATCTTTATAACTTTCGGACCATAGAAATTTCAATGTGTTGATAGAAGTTTGCCGGGAGGCCAGGGGCAGATCCTGTAGGGGTGGCACCCCATTTAGCAGTACTTTTCTGAGAACTTTTAAAGATGTCCATATTAGAATAGACTATTATTACACCCTCCCATCCATATTACTTGCCGCTCAAACGGATGTATCTAGCAAGTAGTACTAAAAATTTCATAAATTTTGAACGACGTATTAAAACTATGTTGCATATACATAATATAGGTAAACTGTGGCACACCCAACACTAAATTTCTAGGTCTGCCACTGCGACGGATCTATTTCAGCGACAACTAATATGGGACGGACAAAGTATCCAATTTGGTATAAACTCGGTGGCCATGATACTCTACTCTATCGGCGATTCCGCGATCGATCCACCTATCCTCTCAAGCAAGCCAAAAAAAAAGATACTCCATTTTTCAGGCGCGGCTATGCATTGCTTAATGCGATGCAGAGAGTGGTTTCACCTTAATGGACCTAGTACTGGCCAGCCTAGTAACCACGTCCTTTTGTCACGCTGACATCGGACATCTATTTTTTACCTTCCTTTACATTTCAAAATAATAATAAATACGTATATTATGAAAATAAAAATTAAGTTGATTTTTAAAGTGGTCATCCCACATTTAAAAATGTAAAAAAATGTTCGATCTACATTTAGAAAATGTTTCTACTATTCAAAGAGAAGTATGAGCAGTCCAAAAACGTTCGCATGTTCCAAAAAATTTGTAAATCGCACTTAAAAATATGCATTTAAAAATTGTTCATGTATTTCATAATAAATATTCTGTGACGTTCAAACAAATTAGGTTACATTCAGAAAATTGGTCACTCGTTTCAAACAAAATGTTTGTGAGTTATAAAATGTTTATCCAATGTCAAAAGATGTGCATATCATTAAAAATACTCCTATTTTGTAACATAAAAAATGTTTCAATGTGTATTTGAAGAAAAAAATATTTAACAGGTATTAAAAAAGTTGAAAACAAGTATTTAAAAAATATTTAAGTCATGTATTTAAAAATGTTAAATCTATATAAAAACTATTTTAGATATATACAAAAATGCACAATATATATGAAGAAAAGAAGACATCAGAACATATATTATTAAAAATGTTAATCATGTATCTGAAAAATGTTAAATGTGTGCAAAAAAATTGTTCCTGCTGTAGACAAAAAGTGTACAATACATACGAAGAAAGGTAAGAAGCCAGTGAAAACCGAAAAAGAAACAAAAGAAAACTGTGAAAAAAGGGAAGCAAACAAAAAGCCTATGCAAAACTGCTCCTCGACACGTCCAGTGTTTTTTCTTCTTGTAATTTCCTAATGGATGGGCAACACTATTTTTTTGGGTGGTGGGGGAGGGGGGGGGGAGGGGACATGATTTTTTATCTATTCATTTTCAATTATATGGTAGTACAATGAAGACCAGAAGTAATAAAAATTACACCTAGATCTGTAGACCGCCTAGCGACGACTACAAACACTGAAGCGAGCCGAAGGCGCGCCGCCGTCATCGCTCTCCCTCACCGGAGTTAAGCAAAATTTGTTGTATTAGACACTTGATGAGTCGTTGTGCTAAGGCCCCATAGAACCAACGTACGAAACCAGCAACCGCCATCAATAAAGAGACACGTAAATTAGAAGGATCCAACCTGAAGACAAACGAAGACCAAATCTGAGTACATCCACCAAAGACAACCACCGACAGAAACATGTGAGATCCGCCAGAGGCACACCTTCACTCCCCCTCCGACGATGCTAGACACATCACTGAAACATGGGCTAGGTGGGAAGAACGTTATTTCATCTTCAGGGAGCCGACACCGCCTTGTCTTCCTGAGCAGGATACAAGCCATAACAAAACCAAAAAGAACATCTAAAATCGTAGCCCTCCTGCCGATAAGGACCGGGACCCACCGGCCCGATGGCCCTAGGGCCACAGGATACAAGGCGGATTGGCGACGTCGCCGGTGGGAAACAAAGGAACCCTAACTTTTCTGGAGGAGGCGGTAGATGCATGTGCAACATGTTGTGATATGTCTCGCTTATAGAGAGACCTATCGTGCTCTCTCTTCAAGGGGAGCGCCAGATGTTGCGATATGTCTCGCTTATAGCGAGACCCCAACCTCGTTTCTTCGTTTTTCATTTTTTTTTACATTTTTATTTTTTTCTTCTTTTGTTTATGCTTCCAAATATTCTAAATAAATATATTACAAAAATTAGTTTGCATAAGTATTCGAATTTTCAATGTTAAATGTATATATAGAAAAAAATATCATGTCTACAAAAAATGTATACAAAAAACAATCTGTGCGAAAAAGTTTATCATGTATTTAAACAATGTCTAAAAAAAAATTAATTCAGCATTTGAAAAATATTAAATGTCTATGAAACAAATGATAACAATGTATTCAAAAAATATATAATGTTTTTAAAAAATTAATCAATCATTTGAACATGCTAAATATGTACAGCAAAATGTTAGCCATGTATTCCAAAAAGTTGATTTTATAATGTACCCAAAAAATTCCAAACTTGTGTTTAAAAATGTTAATCAAGAATTTGAAAAATGTTAAATGTTTATAGAACAAATGTTGACCATGTATATAAAATAGATAGTATTACATTTGAAAAATAATATTAATCAAGTATATGAAAAATGTTAAATGTGCATGAAAAAATGTTGACCATGCAATAAAAATAGTGTTAATCTTGCATTTTTAAAATGTTAATAAATAATTTTAAATGTTAAAAATATGTATAGAAAAATGTTGATCACATAATAAAAAATGTTAATCTTGTATTTTTTAAATAAATAATTTATAAATTGTTAAAAATATGTATAATTGTTTTTACCATGTATTCCAGAACCAAGAAAGAAAAAAGAAAAACCAGAAAGGCGATGGAACTGAAGAAAGATATAAAAGAAAAAGAAAGAAAGAAACAGAAAAGGAGAGAAAAGCAAAAAAAAGTGAAACCCAAGAAAGTAAGAAAGACGAAGAAAAAATTAGGAAAAACCAGTAAAATCCATGAAGAATTACAAAACCTGTGAGAAAACAAAGAAATATATAAGATGAAAGAAAACCAACCACGAGCAATTTCCTCGATTAGAAACAAAGAAAGGTAAAAACATAATGAAGAAAGCCGGCCCAGAACCATAGCGAGGGCGAAAATAGTTTAGACGAGACCAAAGGAGTACTCCCTATAAGCGAGATATTACATTTTCCTTGGAGCAACTAATTAAGGAATACTCCTCCTGAAGCCCTCTCAAGGGTCACTTGAGTTGGGCTGGAATCACGTCACTTGGCACTCTCTCAACCATGAACCATCGCCACGTGTCATGCTCTGAACGCTTCCTTTGAATTTTTTTTCTGTACGCGTTTTTGGGTTTTTTCGGCCTCTCGATTTTCCCCCGGTTTTGCTTAGCCTTTGGGCAAACAATTTCTAAAAAAAATGTGCGAAAAACTCATTTTTTTACCTTCCAAAAGAGGCACAAATTTACTTCTCGTGAAGGCACAGATTGCTTACCCGAGGAAAAGAAAAAAAATTGTTTTTTTTTCTCTTTCCACCAGAGGAACGGATTTGCTTCCGCGAGAGGCATGGTCGTGCCTTTCAAAAAACAGAAAAAGAAAATGCATTTTTTTCATGAGAGGCACGGATTTTCTTCTCATGGAGGCACAGATCTACTTCATGGTCGTGCCTCTTGGAAACGAAAAAAACATGTTTTCTTTTTTTATTTCCTCCAGCTTCCGGGTCGGTTTTTTCCGTGAAGAAAGTTCTTTGAAATTTATCAACATGGGATTTAGTTTTGAAGATTTGTGCGAAGAATTGAACGGTGAAAACGGTTGAAGATTTAGACGCACGGTTTGAGAGAATAAACCTTTGAATAAACAATTTACGAAAAATAAAAAACTCCTAAGTTGTGACAAGTGGCGTACATACAGTGTGACACTTATCTGATTTAATATTTTCCTTAGTTGACGTTCAGCGTATGGGCTGGCACATTTTGCGGTTTATTTCACACCTATTTTTCCTTTCCCAAAAATCGTTTTCCGATTGTATGTTTTCTCTCTCGTTTTTTCTCTAATTCATTTTTCTTTTTTTTCTTTTTCCGTTTTCATTTTTTTCTTATTTCTCCATCGGTTTTTCTTTCTTTTTATTTTTCATTTATTTCTGTTTTCTTTTCTTTTCTGCTTGTTCTTTATTTTCAATTTTTTATTTTTCACTTTGTTTGCGATTTTTCCTTTTCAAAATCACGATCATATTTTTGTTCATCAAATTCAGAAAATGTTCCACCATGTAAAAAGAATGTTCTACTATTCAAACAATGTTCATCGAATTCAATTTTTTGTCCAGCAGATTTTAAAAAATGTTCATGAAAACTCAAAACTTGTCCGTGGAACTAAAAAAATGTCCATCCAATTTTATTTGTGTTCATCATTTAAAACAAAATCATCAAACTCAAATAATTTTCATTGAGTTCAAATTGTTCATCATTTAAAAAAATATTTTTGAATACAATTTTTGTTCATCATGTTCAAAAAAGTTCATCAAATACAAGAAATTGTTCATCATTATTAAAACAATGGCCATAAAATATTGTTCACGGAAATAAAAACAATTTCATTAAAATTTAAAAATTGTTCATTCTTTTTTGAAATCGCAAACATTTTTTGAATTCAAGGACTGATTTTGGCAATTCACAATTTTTTGAAAATCTAGAACCTTTTTGTAGTCCTGAATTATTTTAACATAGAACAAAGAAAAAACAGAAAAAAAAAACAGGGAGCGTCACGCCCCGCGCATGAGCCGGTCCTACAGGTCGCACGCGCGGGGGGTGGGGGTGTGGTTCGGTGGTACGCGCTTCCGCGACTGGGGGCGCCAAATAGGCGTTCCCGTGCGGATCATATAGGAGGTCGCTCTCTTCTTTTACCCCTAGCATGCTATTCCTCCGGCTCCCAGTTTAAGTTACAGCCAACATAGTATCTCATGTGCGAGTATGCGTATGTTTGACATGATGCACACCATATAGAAGGTCCTTTCTTATTTTCTTCCCTAGCCTACTATTGTTCCGGCTCCCAATTCTTCACATGGACTACAGTCCAAGACAATATTGTTTGGCCCGTTAGCAATTCACGCAGGCCAAGACTTCAGAGACATGGGGAATGGTGGTAGGACAATAGCAGGGATGATATGTATCGCAATACCCTTTGATCCCCCACTGCCGTAGGAAAATGCACAACCCAGAAGCACTAGCTCGCTTCGCTACCTCAGCAACAAAACGTTTTTGGGAAAGTTCCACGGTCATTTAGGAACCCTCCTTTCAGTTTTTCTTCTATCGACTTTCCCCGTTTTCTTTCTGTGTTTTCCCTTTCGTTTTTTCTTCAGTTTACTTTTTCAATATTTTCCTTTCCTTTTTTATTCTTGAATTATTTTTTATTTTGCAAGCACTTTTAAAAATTCGTGAACAATTGTTTTTTATTTCTGAACATTCTTTTAAAAAATGGGAATACTTTTGAATCCACAAATATTTTTGAATTTTCTAAAAAAATTAACCCATGTGTTGTAAAATTCCTAAATTTTCAAATTGATGAACGCTTTTTCGATTTATTGATTTTTTATTCACAAAAAAATTCCAAATTCGTGAACTTTTTTGAATGACAAGCATTTATGGAAGCCATAAACCTTTTCAACTTCGTGAACTTTGTTCAAAGTTGTGAACACCTTTTCGTATTCGTAAATATTTTTTGGAATCCATGAACATGTTTCAAATTCATGAATAATTTTCTGAATTTGTGAATATTTTCAAATTCATGAATGTTTTTGAATTCACAAACTCTATTCAAATATGTGATTTTTTAAATTAAAGATTTTTTAGTTTGTGATTGTTTTTAAAATTGTAAAAAATAATAATTCATGCACGTAAATATATTTTTAATTGGCAAATATTTTCTAAATTAATGAACATTTTCCAAACCTACAATCATTTCTTCACGTTTATGCAGCTTTTATTGAATTCGTGGACTTTATTAAGGTCTCGTACATTTTTGGCCTTTTCTGTGTAGTGGAATAAAAGAAAAAGGAAAACACCCACATATCCTACCTTTGCTACAGGACGTAGCGATCAGAGCTAATTGGCTGGCCCACCGTACGTAGCGAGCGCGAGACCCACCTCCCGCATGTCGCAGCTCTCCAGGGGAAAGGCGATAGGTCGCTGGTATAAGTTCACCATAGAAATTTTGGCATCACAAATACTCCCTCCGTTCCCAAATATTTATCTTTTTAGATATTTCAACAAGTGACTACATACGAAGCAAAGTGAGTGAATCTACACTCTAAAATATGTATACATACATTCGTATGTTGTAGTTTATTTGAAATGTCTAGAAAGACAAACAGAGGGAGTAGATAGGAACTCGTATAACATAATTTGCATCACTATAATTTGTAGGACACGTAAAAGATATGAACTCTTTTTAGCATCTCAGATCAGACAACAAAACAAGTAAAATTGGATGTATAATTTCAACACCAAGACAAGGTGAGATTTGGGAGAGATTAGTAGAGTGTGATGCGTTACCGTGGCTAGTTCGTTGGCTGGAGCAGCGAATTAGGATGCGTTGCCAACCCATTGTATGAACTGCTGCAGATAGTGTGCGGCAGAGCGGGGAGGGAACTCAACTTCCACGACACTAGGGTGGAGGGTAATTTGCCAATCTGGCCAAGTACGTGGCCTTTTCTTTTCTTCACATCCAGAAAAACGAGACCGATCAAAAACCCCGGCTCCTCAGCGATTTGGGCCTCCTGGCCGTCCGATCGAGTTGCTTGATGCGATTCCGGCCGTCGGATCGAGCTGCTCGAAGACCTCGTCCGTCCGCTCGAATCCCCGTCTCCTGTAGCAATGAATGGTTACTCCTTCCCGCGATCTCTCTCACTCCGCGGATTCGGCCTGATCTCGCTGACATGTAGGCTAACCCGTTGGTGGGCCCCGCATGTCATTTGCTGTGGCTGAGGCATGTCCCGTGTGGCCCGTCGGCGTGCTCCACCGGTAAAAGATCTCATGCCACCGCCGAAATTCCCGTGCCCCGCCGAGGGCATTTGTGACATTTCAGTGGCTTCTCACCATTGGTTGCTCCCCCCCAATCAGCGAGACACTAGGGCCGGGTCTCTCCCTCTCATCTCTCTCACGTTGAAGCCGCCGCTCCCTCCCCTTCTCTCGCGTTGAAGCCGCCGCCCCTCCCCTTCCCCTCGCGCCGCCGCCCCCTCCCCCTTCCCCTCGCGCCGCCGCCCTCGAAGAAGCACCGCGGCCGCTGCTGCTCGGCATCGCCGCTCCTCACCCACCCAGCGTGACCGCCTCCTCTCCCGGAACCCTAGCCAGCATCGCCCAGCTCGCCGTCCTCGGCCATCGCGTCGTCGCGGGGCTCCTCGCGCAGCACGGCCTCCGCCAAGGCCTCACCCGGGGCTGACCAGGTGGCCACGGTCTCCAAGCGCTCCCGCAAGAGCACCGTGTCCGGGAAGAAGTCGACGCCCAAGGCGGCGGCGGGAAAGAAGCTCACCACTGCTAGGTACCTCTTCCTCCTCAGCTGCATATGATTTTGATTATTTGGTTCCTTGCTTTATGTGGGATCTGATAACATTTTGTTTATATATTTGGTAGATGTACAGGCAGCAGAAGAAAACCTCCCCTCTACTCATTGCTGCTGGTTCAGACTCGGGTTGTCGACGTAGATCGATCCAGTGCCACCCTCCTCAGTTATTTTGTTTGGTGGTACATGTATCTGCTCGTGCACTGCTGAGCCACCCGTTCTACTCCACCTTTTCCTCTGATATTCAGTGCAATTCATGCATTGCTTTGTGCTCAGTTGATGTGGAATGTGCTTAATGTTATTTCCCTGTAGAAAGCTCAGTATGGCTATGTGTTGTTCAGCACTGGCTCATGAGGAACAAATTTATCACTCATTGTTTTTCCAGATTGAGTTATAATCAATAATAATTGTTCCCTTTGTGAGTGAGCTTATTGTTCCTTCTTATTTGCATAATGGGGAGCTGATGAACTCGGGGTCGCGGCAGATATACCTGATCTTCACGGCGGACGGCACACCACAGTCATAAGTCTGCTCTGCCTCGAAGTCTCGCTGGGATTAATCGTGCTTGTCCTCTGAAGAGCATTATCTATAATCCTGTCCACGACGTGCACATCCCCTACCAGCAGAACGACATGTTCGGGTTTGTCACCTTCGTCTACAAGGAGAAGGGCAAGGTCCCCGGCAAGTTCAGGCAAGCCCACAGTGACCTGTGCCTCTTGCTTCCGACAGCAGTAACTAACAGCAACATCCCCATGACCATTTACTTTCGTTGTTGCTCTGTAGGAAGCAGAAGGGCGAGAGGGTGGACTTCTCTAGCTGGGGGTCTCCCACAGGGCGTGACGCCAGGGACCCCTTCAATCTTCACCAGATTGGTTCGTAATTGTTGCAACCTCATGTTGATTGTTTATATGCATGATGAGTGATTGTGTGCTGATATTCTTGCGTTGGATTGGATTCCGTGTACCTCACCTCTGTTTGATGTGTGACTTTGCCATCTTGCTGTAGGCGCTGCTCAATCCGTGAGTTGCATCTAATTATGCGTTGGACAACTCAACAAGTTGATTATGAGTCTATTCTCGTGCACAGTCGGTCGATGCTTTCTAATGATATACAGATCTTCTAATATTGTAGAGCGCTAACGAAAAGACTCGCTTCAAGTGCCAAGAAGATCATTTCTTGCAAGATAAGGTGGTAAGCTTCTCCATCTGTATATCCATGTTTTTCCCTAGAAACGATGGCTGCATGTTTATGTCGTTCTGTGTATAATATAGCTATATGTTAGTTTTACTCCATGACTACGATTCCGTTGCTCGAAGAGTTCCTGATAAAATGATTAAAAGGAGCATCATCCTCATTGTGTTTTTCTTTTCTTTCAGAGATTGAATGCATATTTGGTATGAGGCAGTGGAGGTGTTGTTGATCCCTAGAGGCCTAATAAATTTTTCATTTCCTGGTGAGTTTACTTCTTAATCCCTTGCAGCATGTACAAGGTTGATGTCCATGCCCAGCCATGGGTCTCTTCTTTTATAAAGAGAATACATGTTCTAGCTATTATCAATTTGTTTGTATATGCTGTAATATATTTCTAAAATGAAAAGAGCACAGTTTTATTCAAGTGAAATTTCATATTTGTAATGTGGTATACTTATGTTCTATTTCTGCCTCTACAACGAATAGAAAGTAGCGGTATATGTTTTTTGAGATAGAAAAAATGTGGACAAAAGGAGTGTACTATGAGGAGATCATTACGGTGGCAGTGATGATCTCCTATCATGTCATGCTATTTTGTATTGGGATCTTTAGATTTTCTTGCATGTTCTTTTATTTCATGTTAGATTGTTTGTAGTTTTATAACATGGTTAAATACTTGACTTGTTGGGAGAGGTTGAGCTAGATCACTTTCAGTATGCCTCTATACTTTCGTATACCTATAATTGCTTTTTTGCTCAATCAAATATATATCAAATAGTATACACGAGGGATTGTTAGTAATTTTTTCACAACTGGTTATCAATTTGTTTGTACATGTTGTAATATAGACAATTAGATAACTTGTTCCTTGAATATAGGCAATTGATACACTATTTCCACAGTAGGAGCTAATGTTTTGTTTACCTTTCCTTTCTCTTTCCCGAATATAGACAATTGCATCATCTGTTCCGTGAAGAAAGTGGCTTTTATCAATTGGTGCAAATATATATCTTGCCAAAGCATAAATCCAGAAATGTTGATTTTTAAGCCTGGAAAAGTTATTCTGATTACTGTGGAGATGGGGAGTGGATATATGACGGCCGGTGGCCCCGGGAGGCAGCGAGCTTGACAGATGGCAAATGCAGGAGGCTGTAACTATATGATGAGTAGAGGCGGCAATCATCGAGAGAGAAGGATCCCACGGCCAGCTGATTGCAGGTTTGATGTAAATCGCATGTTCCCCTCTTATGTGTGTGCATGGCTAATTTAGATCTGATTTTTATTTGTAAATATGGTGATTCAGTTGCACAAATTTCATGGGTTGGATTAGCACTGACATTTGATTGGTATTTGTGATGCGTGCTCTTGTGTGAGATTAGCACATCTCCCAGTACTTTATATTAACTCCAAATTTGGATCATACACTCGCCGTTCAGTTTGGGTTCATACAATGTATTCTCCAATTACTCTTGATGCTTGAAGTGATTCAACATGGATATTTTGTTCCTATTGATTTACAGGTTATGCTAATGAAACTTTAGTCATCAAGGGTGTACCATATCTTGGATAGTGTTGTAACTGAACGTTCTTCTGCGTTCAAGCTAAAAAATATTAATCTGCATTTATTTATTGGTAGTTCAGTATGAAGGAGGAATGGCCTACATAATTAATTTATAGTCTTTAGTATCCACGTGAATTAATTTTGACCTCGGTTTGTATGCTGAAAGCTATTGAAATTTATCCATTATTGTCTATTGTTGTGTTGTGAGTCAATTCTTTGTTGTTGGCTCATTTTGATCTTGAGGCGGCTTATCTATTATTTCGGGCAACTCCCTTGGGCTTGTAGTGATGATGCCTTATGTTCAGGCACCTAATGGAATGTATGCTTTGCCTTGATGTTCCAGTCCTAAGAAATTGCATGAAGGTGGTGTCTGGTGAGTGATCTGGCCTCGACCATAGAGCCTTTCTTTCCTTGATGCCTTATCTATTATTTGGTCTATAAATTATTAGGTACTGTCTGTTTAGCTTGGGAGTTGAGTCAGATAATAAGGAGTTCACCTTGAGTGTATCAGAATTGAATATTTATATGTTTGCATAGATAAATACGGGAGGAACCTAGCCTCCTCAGAGTTTAGGCATTCCTGGCCGTTGGATCATATCCTTGATGCGATTTGGACCGTCCGATCTCCCTCAACGATCGATTCGATCCAATTTTCTGAGCTCATACCAAAATATTTCTTGAACAGCTTGCCTTGAGTATATTGGAACTTGATTGTGATCTATATGAGATGAGTAAATCATGCTCAGTAATAGTTATGTTGTAAACTAGAGAAAGATGGTGATGTTTTAATTATCGAGGTTGTACACTTGTATAGCTAATGATGGTGTATTCTTATGTTCGCTAAAACTGCTTCTACTGTGTGGTTCGTCTAACCAAATTTGTAGGGGCATAAAAACATAGATTGATATGCTATATTGTACTGACTACAAAAACAGCATCAACATGTCAGACTGTCATGCTGATTTAATCCCTCTCCCCATTTCTTTTGATTCAATCCCCGGAATCCCATTGTTGTTTGTGCATATTATCCATGCCCGTCGCCCATATTTTTTATTTTCATGTTCATTAATATGCGATATTGTACTGATTACAGAAACAGCATCAGCATGTCAGTGGAGTAGTATCACCATGAAACCTTACCTTTTCTCTATTCTGTTCGATTACTTGCCCTGTTTGTGTGACAAATCGAGATGGGGAGGACCTCCTATACCGTGCGCGCCACACTGGCAGGAGTCGCAACGGGCACCACTCGCTCCCCCATCACGCGCTTTCGGGCCAACCCATACTAGCGCCTCTCGGGACAGTAGCTGAATGCAACCTCTCCGGCTCCAAAGGCGTTCCTTGAAAGACCAAGCCTTGCTACCTCGGTCCAGTGAGCCACGAGCCTGTACCCCACGCGTACAAAACTGAAGATCCCACCCAGATTAGGTTACATCAGCGCACATCTTAGGCCTTGTACAATGAAAGATGCTTAAAAAAATAAACCGGGTTTTTTTAAAGCATCGGTTTCTATTTTTATAGGAGACCTGTACAAATAAGCACCGGTGCTTAAGAGAATCCTGATTTATTTCTTTAAGCACCTTCCATTGTACAAGACGTTATATACCTAGATGTTTCTTATGATTCTTTTAATTACAGTTTCTTATATATAGTTAGCCTCTCTTCTCGGTTATATTTAATGTTTGCACCAATAATAAATCTCACGTACATTCATCAAGTTGAAGTGTTGAAAGTAGTGCTCCTGTGCCGGTACGGATCGACTCCCACCCCCACCCATGCGTCGCCCGCGTCTGGCGACACGGGGCAAACCTTCGCCATCGGGAGCCCCCCTTCGGCTCCGCCACGCCTGCGTCACCGCCGCCGGAGGGCCGGCCGGCGAAGCCGCGCCACGCCACGCCCCTACATCTGGCCGCCAATCCGCCACCTGCTCCCTGCAATGCCGATGCCAGAGGGCCGGCCGTGCGGCCGCGTCACGCCTGAGGATGGCTGCATGGAGCGTCGCCCGCATCTCCCGCGTCTCCCACTCGCGCTGGAGGCCTTCCATCCCACGGCCCCAGATCGGATCTGGCGCGCCGCGGACACTCCCCCTGTCCAACTGCTGCACCACATCCCGCCGGTTCTACTCGGCGGCGCAGCCGTGTCCGTTTTGATCGATCCTTCCCCAGTCCGCGTCTTGCCCCCCGTGATGCATCCCCTCTTCTTGCCGTTGTCCGTCGGGGCGGGCGTGACCCTTGGGGGAGGTTGCCGGGGCTTGGTTCTACCTAGGTGCATGTTGGGGAACGTAGTAATTTCAAAAAAATTCCTACGCACACGCAAGATCATGGTGATGCATAGCAACGAGAGGGGAGAGTGTTGTCTACGTACCCTTGTAGACCGAAGCGGAAGCGTTGACACAACGTAGAGGAAGTAGTCGTACGTCTTCCCGATCCGACCGATCCAAGCACCGAACGGACGACACCTCCGAGTTCAGCACACGTTCAGCTCGATGACGATCCCCGGATTCCGATCCAGCAGGGTGTCGGGGATGAGTTCCGTCAGCACGACGGCGTGGTGACGATGATGATGTTCTACCGACGCAGGGCTTCGCCTAAGCACCGCAACAATATGACTGAGGTGGAATATGGTGGAGGGGGGCACCGCACACGGCTAAGGAACGATCACGTAGATCAACTTGTGTGTTCTAGGGTGCCCCCTGCCCCCGTATATAAAGGAGGGAGGGGGAGGTGCGGCCAGCCCCTTTGGGGTGCGCCTGGAGGAGTCCTACTCCCACCGGGAGTAGGACCCCCCCTCTTGCCTTGTTGGAGAAGGAAAGGGGGAAGGGGAAGAGGAAAGGGGGGCGCCGCCCCCCCTTCCTTGTCCTATTCGGACTAAGCGGGAGGGGGCGCGCGGCCTGCCCTGGCCGGCCCTCCTCTTCTCCCTTAAGGCCCATGTAGGCCCAATAACCCCCCCCCGGGGGGGGGGGGGGTTCCGGTAACCCCCGGTACTCCGGTAAATCCCGATTTCACCCAGAACGATTCCGATGTCCAAATATAGGCTTCCAATATATCGATCTTTATGTCTCGACCATTTCGAGACTCCTCGTCATGTCCATGATCACATCCGGGACTCCGAACAACCTTCGGTACATCAAAACATAAACTCATAATAAAACTGTCATCGTAACGTTAAGCGTGCGGACCCTACGGGTTCGAGAACTATGTAGACATGACCTAGAACCATTCTCGGTCAATAACCAATAGCGGAACCTGGATGCTCATATTGGCTCCCACATATTCTACGAAGATCTTTATCGGTCAGACCGCATAACAACATACGTTTGTTCCCTTTGTCATCGGTATGTTACTTGCCCGAGATTCGATCGTCGGTATCCAATACCTAGTTCAATCTCGTAACCGGCAAGTCTCTTTACTCGTTCTGTAATACATCATCTCGCAACTAACTCATTAGCTGCAATGCTTGCAAGGCTTAAGTGATGTGCATTACCGAGAGGGCCCAGAGATACCTCTCCGACACTCGGAGTGACAAATCCTAATCTCGAAATACGCCAACCCAACAAGTACCTTCGGAGACACCTGTAGAGTACCTTTATAATCACCCAGTTACGTTGTGACGTTTGGTAGCACACAAAGTGTTCCTCTGGTAAACGGGAGTTGCATAATCTCATAGTCATAGGAACATGTATAAGTCATGAAGAAAGCAATAGCAACAAACTAAACGATCAAGTGCTAAGCTAACGGAATGGGTCAAGTCAATCAGATCATTCACCTAATGATGTGATCTCATTAATCAAATAACAACTCTTTGTCTATGGTTAGGAAACATAACCATCTTTGATTAACGAGCTAGTCAAGTAGAGGCATACTAGTGACACTCTGTTTGTTTATGTATTCACACATGTATTATGTTTCCCGTTAATACAATTCTAGCATGAATAATAAACATTTATCATGATATAAGGAAATAAATAATAACTTTATTATTGCCTGTAGGGCATATTTCCTTCAGTCTCCCACTTGCACTAGAGTCAATAATCTAGATTACACAGTAATGATTCTAACACCCATGGAGTCTTGGTGCTGATCATGTTTTGCTCGTGGAAGAGGCTTAGTCAACAGGTATGCAACATTCAGATCCGTATGTATCTTGCAAATTTCTATGTCTCCCACCTGGACTAGATCCCGGATGGAATTGAAGCGTCTCTTGATGTGCCTGGTTCCCTTGTGAAATCTGGATTCCTTCGCTAAGGCAATTGCTCCAGTATTGTCACAAAAGATTTTTGTTGGACCCGATGCACTAGGTATAACACCTAGATCGGATATGAACTCCTTCATCCAGACTCCTTCATTTTCTGCTTCCGAAGCAGCTATGTACTCCGCTTCACATGTAGATCCCGCCACGACGCTTTGCTTGGAACTGCACCAACTGACAGCTCCACCGTTCAATATAAACACGTATCCGGTTTGCGATTTAGAATCGTCCGGATCAGTGTCAAAGCTTGCATCAACGTAACCATTTACGATGAGCTCTTTGTCACCTCCATAAACGAGAAACATATCCTTACTCCTTTTCAGGTATTTCAGGATGTTCTTGACCGCTGTCCAGTGATCCACTCCTGGATTACTTTGGTACCTCCCTGCTAGACTTATAGCAAGGCACACATCAGGTCTGGTACACAATATTGCATACATGATAGAGCCTATGGCTGAAGCATAGGGAACATCTTTCATTTTCTCTCTATCTTCTGCAGTGGTCGGGCATTGAGTCTTACTCAACTTCACACCTTGTAACACAAGCAAGAACCCTTTCTTTGCTTGATCCATTTTGAACTTCTTCAAAACTTTGTCAAGGTATGTGCTTTGTGAAAGTCCAATTAAGCGTCTTGATCTATCTCTATAGATCTTAATGCCCAAAAGGTAAGCAGCTTCACCGAGGTCTTTCATTGAAAAACTCTTATTCAAGTATCCCTTTATGCTATCCAGAAATTCTATATCATTTCCAATCAGTAATATGTCATCCACATATAATATTAGAAATGCTACAGAGCTCCCACTCACTTTCTTGTAAATACAGGCTTCTCCAAAAGTCTGTATAAAACCAAATGCTTTGATCACACTATCAAAGCGTTTATTCCAACTCCGAGAGGCTTGCACCAGTCCATAAATGGATCGCTGGAGCTTGCAAACTTTGTTAGCTCCCTTTGGATCGACAAAACCTTCTGGTTGCATCATATACAACTCTTCTTCCAGAAATCCATTCAGGAAAGCAGTTTTGACATCCATTTGCCAAATTTCATAGTCATAAAATGCGGCAATTGCTAACATTATTCGGACAGACTTAAGCATCGCTACGGGTGAGAAGGTCTCATCGTAGTCAATCCCTTGAACTTGTCGAAACCCTTTTGCAACAAGTCGAGCTTTGTAGGCAGTAACATTACCGTCAGCGTCAGTCTTCTTCTTGAAGATCCATTTATTCTCAATTGCTTGCCGATCATCGGGCAAGTCAACCAAAGTTCACACTTTGTTCTCATACATGGATCCCATCTCAGATTTCATGGCTTCAAGCCATTTTGCGGAATCTGGGCTCACCATCGCTTCTTCATAGTTCTTAGGTTCATCATGATCTAATAGCATGACTTCCAGAATAGGATTGCCGTACCACTCTAGTGCGGATCTTACTCTGTTTGATCTACGAGGTTCTATAGCAACTTGATCTGAAGTTCTATGATCATCATCATTAACTTCCTCACTAATTGGTTCTAATGTCACAGAAACCGGTTCCTGTGATGTATTATTTTCCAATAAGGGAGCAGGTACAGTTACCTCATCAAGTTCTACTTTCCTCCCACTCACTTCTTTTGAGAGAAACTCCTTCTCTAGAAAGGATCCATTCTTAGCAACGAATGTCTTGCCTTCGGATCTGTGATAGAAGGTGTACCCAACAGTCTCCTTTGGGTATCCTATGAAGACACATTTCTCTGATTTGGGTTCGAGCTTATCTGGTTGAAGCTTTTTCACATAAGCATCGCAGCCCCAAACTTTAAGAAACGACAACTTTGGTTTCTTGCCAAACCACAGTTCATAAGGCGTCGTCTCAACGGATTTTGATGGTGCCCTATTTATTGTGAATGCGGCTGTCTCTAAAGCGTAACCCCAAAACGATAGCGGTAAATCTGTAAGAGACATCATAGATCGCACCATATCAAGTAAAGTACGATTACGATGTTCGGACACACCATTACACTGTGGTGTTCCGGGTGGCGTGAGTTGCGAAACTATTCCGTATTGTTTCAAATGTAGATCAAACTCGTAACTCAAATATTCTCCTCCACGATCAGATCGCAGAAACTTTATTTTCTTGTTACGATGATTTTCCACTTCACTCTGAAATTCTTTGAACTTTTCAAATGTTTCAGATTTATGCTTTATTAAGTAGACATACCCATATCTGCTCAAATCATCTGTGAAGGTGAGAAAATAACGATATCCGCCACGAGCCTCAACATTCCTCGGACCACATACATCTGTATGTATGATTTCTAATAAATCTGTTGCTCTCTCCATAGTACCGGAGAACGGTGTTTTAGTCATCTTGCCCATGAGGCACGGTTCGCAAGTACCGAGTGATTCATAATCAAGCGGTTCCAAAAGTCCATCAGTATGGAGTTTCTTCATCCGTTTTACACCGATATGACCTAAACGGCAATGCCACAAATAAGTTGCACTATCATTATCAACTCTGCATCTTTTGGCTTCAACATTATTAATATGTGTTTCACTACTATCGAGATTCATCAAAAATAGACCACTCTTCAAAGGTGCATGACCATAAAAGATATTACTCATATAAATAGAACAACCATTATTCTCTGATTTAAATGAATAACCGTCTCGCATCAAACAAGATCCAGATATAATGTTCATGCTCAACGCTGGCACCAAATAACAATTATTTAGGTCTAATACTAATCCCGAAGGTAGATGTAGAGGTAGCGTGCCGACCGCGATCACATCGACTTTGGAACCATTTCCCACGCGCATCGTCACCTCGTCCTTTGCCGGTGTTCGCTTAATCCGTAGTCCCTGTTTCGAGTTGCAAATATTAGCAACAGAACCAGTATCAAATACCCAGGTGCTACTGCGAGCTCTAGTAAGGTACACATCAATAACATGTATATCACATATACCTTTGTTCACCTTGCCATCCTTCTTATCCGCCAAATACTTGGGGCAGTTCCGCTTCCAGTGTCCAGTCTGCTTGCAGTAGAAGCACTCAGTTTCAGGCTTAGGTCCAGACTTGGGTTTCTTCTCCTGGGCAGCAACTTGCTTGCTGTTCTTCTTGAAGTTCCCCTTTCTTTTCCCTTTGCCCTTTTTCTTGAAACTAGTGGTCTTGTTGACCATCAACACTTGATGCTCCTTCTTGATTTCTACCTCCGCAGCCTTTAGCATTGCGAAGAGCTCGGGAATTGTCTTATCCATCCCTTGCATATTATAGTTCATCACGAAGCTCTTGTAGCTAGGTGGAAGTGATTGGAGAATTCTGTCAATGACGCTATCATCCGGAAGAGTAACTCCCAGTTGAATCAAGTGATTACAATACCCAGACATCTTGAGTATATGCTCACTGACAGAACTATTCTCCTCCATCTTGCAGCTATAGAACTTATAGGAGACTTCATATCTCTCAATCCGGGCATTCTTTTGGAATATTAACTTCAATTCCTGGAACATCTCATATGCTCCATGACGTTCAAAACGTCGTTGAAGTTCCGGTTCTAAGCCGTAAAGCATGGCACATTGAACTATCGAGTAGTCATCAGCTTTGCTCTGCCGGACGTTCTTAACGTCGTCAGTTGCATCAGCAGCAGGCCTGGCACCCAGCGGTGCTTCCAGGACGTAACTTTTCTGTGCAGCAATGAGGATAATCCTCAAGTTACGGACCCAGTCCGCGTAATTGCTACCATCATCTTTCAACTTTGCTTTCTCAAGGAACGCATTAAAATTCAACGGAACAACAGCACGGGCCATCTATCTACAATCAACATAGACAAGCAAGATACTATCAGGTACTAAGTTCATGATAAATTTAAGTTCAATTAATCATATTACTTAAGAACTCCTACTTAGATAGACATCCCTCTAATCCTCTAAGTGATCACGTGATCCAAATCAACTAAACCATAACCGATCATCAAGTGAAATGGAGTAGCTTTCAATGGTGAACATCACTATGTTCGCTCGACCTTTCGGTCTCCGTGTTCCGAGGCCATATCTGCATATGCTAGGCTCGTCAAGTTTAACCCGAGTATTCTACGTGTGCAAAACTGGCTTGCACCCATTGTAGATGGACGTAGAGCTTATCACACCCGATCATCACGTGGTGTCTGGGCACGACGAACTTTGGCAACGGTGCATACTCAGGGAGAACACTTTTATCTTGAAATTTAGTGAGAGATCATCTTATAATGCTACCGTCAATCAAAGCAAGATAAGATGCATAAAAAGATAAACATCACATGCAATCAATATAAGTGATATGATATGGCCATCATCATCTTGTGCTTGTGATCTCCATCTCCGAAGCACCTCCATGATTGCCATCGTCACCGGCGCGACACCTTGATCTCCATCGTAGCATCGTTGTCGTCTCGCCAATCTTTATGCCTCTACGACTATCGCTACCGCTTAGTGATAAAGTAAAGCACTACAGGGCGATTGCATTGCATATAATAAAGCGACAACCATATGGCTCCTGCCAGTTGCCGATAACTTAGTTACAAAACATGATCATCTCATACAATAAAATTTAGCATCATGTCTTGACCATATCACATCACAACATGCCATGCAAAAACAAGTTAGACGTCCTCTACTTTGTTGTTGCAAGTTTTACGTGGCTGCTACGGGCTTAGCAAGAACCAATCTTACCTACACATCAAACCACAACGATAGTTTGTCAAGTTGGTGCTGTTTTAACCTTCGCAAGGACCGGGCGTAGCCACACTTGGTTCAACTAAAGTTGGAGAAACTGACATCCGCTAGCCACCTGTGTGCAAAGCACGGCGGTAGAACCAGTCTCGCGTAAGCGTGTTGGGGAACGTTGCAGAAAACAAAAAATTTCCTACAGTTTCACCAAGATCCATCTATGAGTTCATCTAGCAACGAGTGATCAGATGCATCTACATACCTTTGTAGATCGCGAGCAGAAGCGTTCACTAGAACGTGGATGATGGAGTCGTACTCACCGTGATCCAAATCACCGATGACCGAGTGCCGAACGGACGGCACCTTCGCGTTCAACACACGTACGGAGCGGATGATGTCTCCTCCTTCTTGATCCAGCAAGGGGGAAGGAGAGGTTGATGGAGATCCAGCAGCACAACGGCGTGGTGGTGGATGCAGCAATCACCGCAGCAGGGCTTCGCCGAGCTTCTACGAGAGAGAGAGAGAGAGGTGTAGCAGGGAGAGGGATGCGCCAAAGCATCAAGGTGCGGCTGCCCCTCCCTCCCCCCTTTATATAGGCCCCATTGGGTGGGCGTCGGCTCTGGAGATCCCAACTCCAAGGGGGGCGGCGGCCAGGGGGGTGGAGTACCCCCCAAGGCAAGTGGGGCGCCCCCCACCCTAGGGTTTCAACCCTAGGCGCAGGGGGTGGGCCAAGGGGGGCGCACCAGCCCACTATGGGCTGGTTCCCCTCCCCACTTCAGCCCATGGGGCCCTCCGGGATGGGTGGCCCCACCCGGTGGACCCCCGGGATCCATCCGATGGTCCCGGTACAATACCGATGACCCCGAATTCTCCCGATGGCCGAAACTGCACTTCCTATATATAATTCTTCACCTCCGGACCATTCCGAAACTCCTTGTGACTTCCAGGATCTCATCCGGGACTCCGAACAACATTCGGATTACTGCATACTTATCTCTATACAACCCTAGCGTCACCGGACCTTAAGTGTGTAGACCCTACGGGTTCGGGAGACACGTAGACATGACCGAGACAACTCTCCGGCCAATAACCAACAGCGGGATCTGGATACGCATGTTGTCTCCCACATGCTCCTCGATGATCTCATCGGATGAACCACGAGGTCGAGGATTCAAGCAACCCCATATACAATTCCCTTTGTCAATCGGTATTTTACTTGGCCGAGATTCGATTCTCGATATCCCAATACCTCGTTCAATCTCGTTACCGGTAACTCACTTTACTCGTACCGTAATGCATGATCCCATGATCAAACACTTTGATTACATTGAGCTCATTATGATGATGCATTACCGAGTGGGCCCAGTGATACCTCTCCGTCATACGGAGTGACAAATCCCAGTCTCGATCCGTGTCAACCCAACAGACGCTTTCGGAGATACCCGTAGTATACCTTTATAGTCACCCAGTTACGTTGTGATGTTTGGTACACCCAAAGCACTCCTACGGTATCCGGGAGTTACACGATCTCATGGTCTAAGGAAAAGATACTTGACATTGGAAAAGCTCTAGCAAACAAACTATACGATCTTGTGCTATGCTTAGGATTGGGTCTTGTCCATCACATCATTCTCCTAATGATGTGATCTCGTCACCAATGACATCCAATGTCCATAGTCAGGAAACCATGACTATCTATTGATCAACGAGCTAGTCAACTAGAGGCTTACTAAGGACTTTGTTGGTGTCTATGTATTCACACATGTATTACGATTTCCGGATAACACAATTATAGCATGAATAAAATACAATTATCATGAACATGGAAATATAATAATAATCCTTTTATTATTGCCTCTAGGGCATATTTCCAACAGTCTCCCACTTGCACTAGAGTCAATAATCTAGTTACATTGTGATGAATCGAACACCCATAGAGTTCTGGTGTTGATCATGTTTTGCTCGCGGAGGAGGTTTAGTGAACGGATCTGCGACATTCAGATCCTTATGCACTTTGCAAATTTCTATGTCTCCATCTTGAACATTTTCACGAATGGAGTTGAAGCGACGCTTGATGTGCCTGGTCTTCTTGTGAAACCTGGGCTCCTTGGCAAGTGCAATAGCTCCAGTGTTGTCACAGAAGAGTTTGATCGGCCCCGACGCATTGGGTATGACTCCTAGGTCGGTGATGAACTCCTTCACCCAAATTGCTTCATGTGTTGCCTCCGAGGCTGCCATGTACCCCGCTTCACATGTAGATCCCGCCACGACACTCTGCTTGCAGCTGCACCAGCTTACTGCTCCACCATTCAACATATACACGTATCCGGTTTGTGACTTAGAGTCATCCAGATCTGTGTCGAAGCTAGCGTCGACGTAACCCTTTACAACGAGCTCTTCGTCACCTCCATAAATGAGAAACATGTCCTTAGTCCTTTTCAGGTACTTCAGGATATTCTTGACCGCTGTCCAGTGTTCCTTGCCGGGATTACTTTGGTACCTACCTACCAAACTTACGGCAAGGTTTACATCAGGTCTGGTACACAGCATGGCATACATAATAGACCTTATGGTTGAGGCATAGGGGATGAGACTCATCTCTTCTATATCTTCTGCCGTGGTCGGACATTGAGCTGAGCTCAATTTCACACCTTGCAACACAGGCAAGAACGCCTTCTTGGACTGATCCATATTGAACTTCTTCAATATCTTTTCAAGGTATGTGCTTTGTGAAAGACCTATGAGGCGTCTTGATCTATCTCTATAGATCTTGATGCCTAATATATAAGCAGCTTCTCCAAGGTCCTTCATTGAAAAACTCTTATTCAAGTAGGCCTTAATGCTGTCCAAAAGTTCTATATCATTTCCCATCAAAAGTATGTCATCTACATATAATATGAGAAATGATACAGAGCTCCCACTCACTTTCTTATAAACGCAGACTTCTCCATAAGTCTGCATAAACCCAAACGCTTTGATCATCTCATCAAAGCGAATGTTCCAACTCCGAGATGCTTGCACCAGCCCATAAATGGATGGATGGAGCTTGCATACCTTGTTAGCATTCTTAGGGTCGACAAAACCTTCCGGCTGCATCATATACAGTTCTTCCTTAAGATAACCATTAAGGAATGCCGTTTTGACGTTCATTTGCCATATCTCATAATCATAAAATGCGGCAATTGCTAACATGATTCGGACGGACTTCAGCTTCGCTACGGGAGAGAAAGTCTCATCGTAGTCAACCCCTTGAACTTGCTGATAACCCTTAGCGACAAGTCGAGCTTTATAGATGGTAACATTACCATCCGCGTCCGTCTTCTTCTTAAAGATCCATTTGTTTTCTATCGCTCGCCGATCATCGGGCAAGTCTGTCAAAGTCCATACTTTGTTTTCATACATGGATCCTATCTCGGATTTCATGGCTTCAAGCCATTTGTTGGAATCTGGGCCCGCCATCGCTTCTTCATAGTTTGAAGGTTCACCGTTGTCTAACAACATGATTTCTAGGACAGGGTTGCCATACCACTCTGGTGCGGAACGTGTCCTTGTGGACCTACGAAGTTTAGTAGTAACTTGATCTGAAGTTTCATGATCATCATCATTAACCTCCTCTCTTACCGGTGGAGGCACCACAGAAACATTTTCTTGAGCTGCGCTATTCTCCGGTTCAAGAGGTAATACTTCATCAAGTTCCACTTTCCTCCCACTTACTTCTTTCGAGAGAAACTCTTTCTCCAGAAAGGATCCGTTCCTGGCAACAAAGGTCTTGCCTTCGGATCTTAGGTAGAAGGTATACCCAATGGTTTCCTTAGGGTATCCTATGAAGACACATTTTTCCGTGTCCGTTTTGATCCTTCCCCAGTCCGCGTCTTGCCCCCCGTGATGTAGCCCCTCTTCTTGCCGTTGTCCGTCGAGGCGGGCGTGACCCTTGGGGGAGGTTGCCGGGGCTCGGTTCTACCTAGGTGCATGTTGGGGAACGTAGTAATTTCAAAAAAATTCCTACGCACACGCAAGATCATGGTGATGCATAGCAACGACAGGGGAGAGTGTTGTCTACGTACCCTCGTAGACCGAAGCGGAAGCGTTGACACAACATAGAGGAAGTAGTCGTACGTCTTCCCGATCCAACCGATCCAAGCACCGAACGGACGGCACCTCCGAGTTCAGCACACGTTCAGCTTGATGACGATCCCCGGACTCCGATCCAGCAGGGTGTCGGGGATGAGTTTCGTCAGCTCGACGGCGTGGTGACGATGATGATGTTCTACCGACGCAGGGCTTCGCCTAAGCACCGCAACGATATGACCGAGGTGGAATATGGTGGAGGGGGGCACCGCACACGGCTAAGGAACGATCACGAAGATCAACTTGTGTGTTCTAGGGTGCCCCCTGCCCCCGTATATAAAGGAGGGAGGGGGAGGTGCGGCCGGCCCCTTTGGGGTGCGCCTGGAGGAGTCCTACTCCCACCGGGAGTAGGTCTCCCCCCCTCTTGCCTTGTTGGAGAAGGAAAGGGGGAAGGGGAAGAGGAAAGGGGGGCGCCGCCCCCCTTCCTTGTCCTATTCGGACTAGGGGGGAGGGGGCGCGCGGCCTGCCCTGGACGGCCCTCCTCTTCTCCCTTAAGGCCCATGTAGGCCTAATAACCCCCGGGGGGGTTCCGGTAACCCCCGGTACTCCGGTAAATCCCGATTTCACCCAGAACGATTCCGATGTCCAAATATAGGCTTCCAATATATCGATCTTTATGTCTCGACCATTTCGAGACTCCTCGTCATGTCCATGATCACATCCGGGACTCCGAACAACCTTCGGTACATCAAAACATAAACTCATAATAAAACTGTCATCGTAACGTTAAGCGTGCGGACCCTACGGGTTCGAGAACTATGTAGACATGACCTAGAACCATTCTCGGTCAATAACCAATAGCGGAACCTGGATGCTCATATTGACTCCCACATATTCTACGAAGATCTTTATCGGTCAGACCGTATAACAACATACGTTTGTTCCCTTTGTCATCGGTATGTTACTTGCCCGAGATTCGATCGTAGGTATCCAATACCTAGTTCAATCTCGTAACCGGCAAGTCTCTTTACTCGTTCCGTAATACATCATCTCACAACTAACTCATTAGCTGCAATGCTTGCAAGGCTTAAGTGATGTGCATTACCGAGAGGGTCCAGAGATACCTCTCCGACACTCGGAGTGACAAATCCTAATCTTGAAATACGCCAACCCAACAAGTACCTTCGGAGACACCTGTAGAGTACCTTTATAATCACCCAGTTACGTTGTGACGTTTGGTAGCACACAAAGTGTTCCTCTGGTAAACGGGAGTTGCATAATCTCATAGTCATAGGAACATGTATAAGTCATGAAGAAAGCAATAGCAACAAACTAAACGATCAAGTGCTAAGCTAACGGAATGGGTCAAGTCAATCAGATCATTCACCTAATGATGTGATCTCATTAATCAAATAACAACTCTTTGTCTATGGTTAGGAAACATAACCATCTTTGATTAACAAGCTAGTCAAGTAGAGGCATACTAGTGACACTCTGTTTGTTTATGTATTCACACATGTATTATGTTTCCGGTTAATACAATTCTAGCATGAATAATAAACATTTATCATGATATAAGGAAATAAATAATAACTTTATTGTTGCCTCTAGGGCATATTTCCTTCAGTGCAGGCCACCCTTCGTCCCCGGCGGTGTGTCCTTCGAGCTACGGTGACGACCTCTATGTGTGTCTGGTGGCAGTGCTCCTGTGGCAGGTTGTTAGAAGCTCTGCGGTGGATTTTGTCGACACCGCTCCGGTCCCGACCTCCATTGACCTGCGTTCTCCAGTGTTCTTGGTCTGTCGGCATCCTCAATTGGCGTGGTTTCGGCCCCGGTGCACCGGCAGTTGTGCCTATTCCAGCTTCGGTTCACCGGCATTCTTGTGGCTCTGCTTCCGGTGGTACAAATCCGCGTTCCCTTCCGGCTCCGGGTTGCCGGCGACGCCGACCACCATCCTTCCATCCGCATAGGCTCTCTACCCCGCTGCCTCTCCATCCCCGTCCACCTACACGCCATGTCGGTTCCAAAGCTCGTGTTTTTCGTCGACGACATGTGAAGCCCCACCCCCATCCGAGGTAGCGGCCGACAAGCAGGTTGTCTCCGGCATCTTTGGATCCTGATCTGGCGGCTTTGGGATTACTCGGACTTGGCCAGGCGAAATCCATGCTCGGCTTGCCGATGCTGGCAGCGGCGACACCCGCGGGTGTCGTTTCCCTTCCTGGAGGCGCTGTTGTGGCATTTGTCTGTGCACCCCTTCGAGTATCAGGGAAAACCCTAGGTCCGGTTCCCCGGTTCGGATGGCGACGACGTCACGACATCGTTCCCCTCCTTGAAGGCGCTATCTTTCTAGTTGTGCTGTCCCGGTGTTGGAATTGAAGATGTTTGACATCCTGCTAATTTGGTCTGCTCCTCTAGTTTTAGGTTTGGTGGGTTTAGTTGTGTCCTTCACCCTGTTCGGGCTAAGCACCCCGTCTCTCTATGCTCCAAGACACCATGCTTATGCCTTTTTTGCATTCATGTAATGTGTTGTATCCTTTATTATACTCTTTCTTCTTCCTTCTATCAATGAAATGATACGTAAACTTTGCGTCTTGCTGAGGCAACCACATGAAACATGCCAAAAAGAAAAAGAAAATGGTTGATAAAACACTCCACGAAGGCGCCATATCACTAGCTAAGAAAATGAAACATGACCGGTGTCATGTCGCACACAAAGTATCCCGTCTAGTCGATCCCTTTCCTGCCACCAGCGGGCACTGCTAAATTCTTCCTTGCGTCTTCACAGCGGACACCCTCGATTCTTTTTTAGCAGAAATAGCTTTCGCGCATTTCCTATAAGTATGTTCTTTATGAACAGTTTTTCTAGGGTTATTCCTTATGAACAGTTGACCCGTGATGCCCGTGGAGACGTGGAGTGGTGAGGTACGGTGAAACACACGCACGACACCCTCCACTCCATCATTCATGTCATGTTCGGAGGACGTGACGCGCATATTACAGTTGCAGAGCTAGAAAAACAACCAGAGTCTAACTGCCACATGCTGACATAAACATCATTCTCATATTCTTTGTGAACGACTTTTAAGAGTCAGCCCTGCACGCATTACCTACCCAATCAAGTAAGTAATCAGGGAGGATTAGTCTAGCACAAGTGTGGGAACAACAGGCGACGTGCGAGGAACCGCTATGCATGTCTAACTTAAATCAGTCGCCTTCCAAACTTGGAGGCGCTACATAATACTCCGTATGGTAGTGGTCGAGTTCCACCGATGAGCCGGCAGCGACGACACACCGCCGGCACGAGCCACATTGTCCGCCAAGGCGACCGACGATCAATGGAGATGTATGGCGCCGTTCCACGGCCTCGGCTCCTCCTCCTCCTCCTCCTCGCCGCCGTGTTTTGGGTCTGCGTACTCCACTTCCGCCTGTCCGTGCTCATCAGTCGCGTGGCGGTCGCGCCGATGGAGCGCATGGTGTCGTTTGCAGCGGGCTACGAGAGCCGCGAAGACGACGGGGAAAAAGATCCGTGCCAGGGCCGACGCGTGTATATCCATGACCTCCCGCCGCGCTTCAACGCCGACATGCTCAGTGGCTGCGGCAGCACGGACGGCCGCTGGCCCAACATGTGCGAGCAAGTGAGCAACGCCGGCCTCGGGGAGCCGCTGCCCGAGCCCGAGCCCGACCTGGAGGGTGAAGGCCAAGGACAAGGGGAGGGCGCGCTCTCCGGCGCGGCCGGCTGGTACGCCACGCAACAGTTCGCGCTGGACGCCATCTTCCACGGCCGCATGCTACGCTACGGCTGCCTCACCAACGACTCCTCCGAGGCGGCGGCGGTGTTCGTCCCGTTCTACGCCGGTTTCGACTTCGCGCGGCACCTCTGGGGCTACGACAACGCGACGCGGGACGCCGCCTCGCTCGACCTGGAGCGCTGGCTCGTGGGCCGGCCGGAGTGGCGCAGGGCGGGCGGCCGCGACCACTTCCTCGTGGCGGGGCGCACGGCGTGGGACTTCCGGCGCCACACCTGCCCCAGCCCGACCTGGGGCACCAACCTCCTCTTCCTGCCGGCCGCCAAGAACATGACCGTGCTTGTCGTCGAGTCGTCGACCGCGTCCGGCCACGGCAACGACATGGCGGTGCCTTACCCCACCTACTTCCACCCACGGACAGACGCCGACGTCCTGCGCTGGCAGCACAGGATCAAGACCGCCGACCGCCCGTGGCTCATGTCCTTCGTGGGCGCGCCGCGGCCGGGAGACCCACGGTCCATCCGGTCGCAGATCATCGCCCAGTGCGGCGCCTCGTCCGCATGCCGGCAGCTGGGCTGCGCCAACGGCGCCACCCAGTGCCACACCCCGAGGAACATCATGCGGCTGTTCCAGAGCTCCACCTTCTGCCTCCAGCCGCCGGGGGACTCGTACACGCGGCGGTCGGCGTTCGACGCCATGGTCGCCGGCTGCGTGCCCGTCTTCTTCCACCCGGCGTCTGCGTATCTCCAGTACCGGTGGCACCTGCCGGGGGACCACGCCAGGTACTCGGTGTTCATCCCGGAGGACGGCTTGCGCGCGGGGAACGTGAGCATCGAGGACACGCTGAGAAGGATACCGCGAGCGGTGGTGCGGAGGATGCAGGAGGAGGTCATCAGGCTCGTGCCCAGGCTGCTGTACGCTGACCCGAGGTACTCGCTCGAGACACTGAAGGACGCGTTCGACGTCGCCGTCGAAGGTGTCCTAGAGAAGGTGACGGCTGAGATGCGCAAAGTCGAAACTGATCGCCGTCGGTCGAGCTGGCTAGACAAGATTATTTGGTCCGAGTAATACAATAGGTTGGTACGATGAAGTCTCTTTCTTCCGATGATGAGAATGGTTGGTCTATTGAAGTAGTAGTACAAATTTGTGGCAGGCTTTTAGTGATTTGATCGGTAATTACAGACTTAACTATGCCACATCCAATAATTTGATTCATATTTGCTAATTCTCATATAGATGAGAATTAACTATGTCACCTCTGAATCCTCCACCGTTAGATGTGTATCATTGTTGTTATTTTTCAGGGGGCGCACACTCTGAATTCTAGCCCATGGGTTTGTGGAGAGCTCCTCTCAGCGCCTATGGTGTGTTTGGTAGGGTGCATGAAGTCTGTATAAGGGTAAAAGTTCCCTACTCAACCCATTTTTGTGTATTTGGTAGTTTGCATGGGGTGTTCTCAGCATACACGAGCTCAGCACAATACCCTCGTAGCATGCACAAACACAAAACACCCCGGTAGACATTCATTGGGCAGCGTGCACGAGTGAAGCAAGCGGCGACGTGTTTAAAAAATATTAAAGAAATTCAAGATTTATGTAAATTTTCAAAAAAGAAAATAAGAAAATTCCAAAAAATTACATTTACAAAAAATGTTCAGAATTTCAATTTTAAAATACTGTTAAGAATTTCAAAAATCTTTATATTTTTATATTTTAAATATATAAAAAATCAGAAAATTTCCAAAAAAATAAAAATGTTAATAATTTCACAAAATATATTATATATTCAAAAATTCTTTAAATATTAAAAATTGTTCATAATTTTAGAAAAAATCAGCTTTAAAACTTGTTTAAATTTTAAAAAGTTGTTTAGAATTTCAAAAAAAGTTCAGATTTTCGAAAAAAAATAAATTTAATAAAAAAGCTCAAAATCTATTTTTAATTTTTTGTCCAAAACCTTTTTAGAATTTCAGAAAAATTTATAGATTTTTTGTAAAAAAAGTAAATATTCAGAAAAATAAGAATTTCAGAAAATGTTCAATATTCCAAATTTTGTTTAAATGTTCATGTGATTTACATTTTGGTGTCCATTCAAGAAAATTGTTGGAAATTCAAAATTGTTTAGCATGTCTAAACATATGCAGACTGCCAAACAAAGTCTCAGCTAAGGATGTCTCAGCACATACACTGCTAGCAAACAACAGCGAATGTAGCTACTCAGCATTCTACACTTCGTACGACTAGAGGAAAACAACCGTGCTAGGTTGAGAATGCTACTGAACACACCATATAGCGCTGAAACTATAACGTCGCCCGTGGCTCTCACGCGGATCTGGAGTGGGCCACAGCAAATTAAGCTCCCCACCCTCGTTCTCTCGCTTCGCTTTCTAGTTCGCACGCTCAACTCGGCTTGCTTGCTTCCTTTTTTTTCTTGCTTGTGATGTGTTGTCGGTCCAGGAAAAAAGACCGACCACCGTTTTTTTTGCGATTTTGAATATATTCATGAAATGAAAAAAATTCATGAATTTATAAATGTTCATGGATTTCAAAAATTTTATGAATTCGAAAATGTGTAAGAAAATTCGAAAGAGTTCAAAAAAAGTTCGCAAATATAAAAAAGTACATGAATTCAAAAAATAGAATTTTTCACAATTATGGAAAAAATTCATCAATTTAGATGCAGGTGTTAGTGTTATGCATTTATCTATTTATAAGGAACTTGATTAGGATAAATTAATACCGACTTATATATAGGGTTTGAATCAACAAGGCATCAATGAAAAACTAGCTAGGTGATCGGGCACGTAGGTGTCCCATAATGTGCATGTGCGCGCGTGTGTGTGTGCGCGCGTGCGTGTGCGATGAATCCACTTCTATACCAATAGGCATTTGTAAAAATGTTCATGTTATTGTTGCTGGTGTTTTGATCTTAACAAGCTTTGTCGTGCTTGATATCCCTGAAGGCGATAATTTATATGTTATTTTTGTAGGAGCTATTATTGATTGCAATGACAATGGTACTTTTCATTTTTCTGGGAATGAACACACTCTTTACATTATGAGGAAAAAAATAATATGGCCCTCTTCAAAGGGCGATGACTATTACTGTTGGGAACACTGAACATCCGGTTCCTTCTATTAAAATGAAGTATGAAACAACCATTATTAGGACTATTCCTATCCAAGTTCAGGTAAACTGAGTGTCACTTAATGTTAAAAGGTTTGGAACTATTAAATAAAGTTTGTTTATAGGCTGGATCACCCTCGTTAGCAAAATATTTTAAATGGGTGCAAAATGTTGATATTGAAAACACTACTATGTGTTATAACTTTATTTTAGTCATTATGAGTAAGATTTGAATTAGATTTTTGTTATAACTTATTTAGTTGCATGGTGTGAAAATAAAAAATAAAAGTGACAGAAAAGCACTTTTGAACTATTTAAAAAACAAGACTGGGGACACCATGGTCAAGCAGGGGGACCAACATGCAACTAGCCACGCGCCCCTACCCATGGGTTCGCCACAGGGGCATGTGGGACCCACCTCTCCCCATGAGATGAGGCTCGGGCCAGGTAGCCTTCTTCCACCCGGAGAACAACCATTCCCTTTTTTAGAGAAAACTTGCCCGATCCTAGATTGTGCTCATTGCTTCACTTTTTTTTTGAGGCAATGACCCATGGTAGACACGTATCTTAACTCGTCGAAAGAATTCATGCATTCTTTTTGGCACTACTTTAATGTTTATGAGACATATGTCACCTTTTATCTTTAAAATGTGAATTGCAGACTCTCCTTGCAAGAATTTTGCTATGATATTCATGTTCCATGTGAGGGGAGTGTAGGTGTAGCTCTAATAAATAAAGATCACATTGAACAGTTGCATTTTCATCATTCACTTTGCGACTCAGAGGATACAAATTTTACTAGAGGGAAACTTACCAGCATCCAACATCCTACTTTGCGCTATTTTGCTATCTTTATTGCTCATTGTTTTCTTGCTAAATATATATGGTCATACTGCCACTTCTTGACCTAATCTTTATGTTTTACACAACGCGGTTAACCTGAATTCAAAGGGTGTTTATAACTTGGGAGCTCTAGTTGCACGTCGTATTCAAACTGCTACGAGTATAAGCAGTATTTTCTGTTGTGGGAATTATGCCACTCTTTGTGCTAATTATGAGAACGTTCGTGCTCTCAAGTTGTCTGCTTCCCAATTTATAACATGTACTAAGCATGGATTCTGCTTGTACATCCAAAATCTTTGAGCCAAGTTTTGACATAAGATTCCACTATACCTATATATTTATATGTTTGGGAAAGCTTATTTCAAGTAAATTGTCATCGGCACAACTATGGCATCAAAGTACATGACCAGATCACCAGAGGGGGATGACTGGTGTTTCTATGAAATTCCTCAAAAAAGACAAGTTCTTCAAAGAACAGAGGAATAATATAAGTACGACTGAGTAAAAAGGAAGAATTATAGCAAGTTAGAACGCTAACCTCAGAAGCATGCAATGAAAACAACTAAGTTAAGCAGACAAGAGCAAGCTAGTCTCTACATATTCTGTCCGGTAAATTGAAGCTTACGGGCTCTTCGATCCTTAGATGAAGGAGATGAGATAATGGTATTATCTGTTCATTTCGATGAAAGGAGAAAACTAGTTGGCCTGTCAAACTCGTAGACTACATCTTAAGCGAAGTCTACATACATTATCTCTTTTTTTCGTATTGATTATTGTTCTGAGAGTGAATAAGCTAGTCATGTCCTCGTCACCGACCTGTTGCTTAGCTAGCAGTCAGATCGTCGTTCTGTACATCGATTGCAAGTTAAGTGTGACTTTGAGACGTATGTTGCACCGCCCACGTTTTTTTCCACCCTCATGCATCTATCAACCTTATCCTCCACTATTTCAGCAGTACCATCTCGTTATCCATCTCATGGAATTTAGTGCTATAGTCAAATACAGCCTAACTAATTAAGCTAGAGGTTGCTTGTTTGACCTGACCGCATCCGTGAAGATATCGTGCGGCGACTGTGCACCAATCTCGCTGCATATCTTCATCCATAAATACAGCACCCGAGCGAGCGAGCCTCCGAGCGAAATCAAGTAGTACAACACGAATTCGATCAGGATCATCCTCCATCAGTCGAGACTCAAGAGTGCGTGCTTCAGTTCAACAGGTGAGTATTCACCATGCATGTCTCAAATTTTGTGAATCTCTAGCTGGCTATTTTGATTTCTACTTACAATCTATAAGGTCCTCAGTACGAGAATGAGCTCCTCGGACGACACCTGCGGCAAGAAGGCGTCGTGGCCGGAGCTGGTTGGGAAGTCCATCGAGGAGGCCAAGAAGACCATCATGAAGGACAGGCCGGACGTGAAGAACATCGAGGTCTTCCCGGTCGGCACACCGGTGACCGGGGACTTCAGGCCCGACCGTGTCCGCATCTTCGTCGACACCGTTGCGGAGACCCCCCGCATTGGCTAACTTTGATTGATGCTCCATCGTTTATGTGTGTGTGTATGTGTTATATTCCAGAATAAACCATAGCTAGTGAGTAGTGACCATGTATGCATACTACTCCTAGCTATGTCGATCGCTATGTATGTATTAATATTTAAAGTCTTTTATGTGAAATAATTAAAGTTGATCGCAGGCTTGCAACTTTGATATCTTGATCTTTATTTCACTTCTCTGTTGAAACCATTTCAATATGAAAAATCTCAAATGATCGAACATGTTCATCATTACCAAGACAAGAAAGATATACTAATTGACTAAAAAAATATCAAATGATTGAACATGTTCGTTTTATGTGTGCGTGCGTGCGTGCGTGCGTGTGTGTGTGTGTGTCTTATATTCCCGAATAAGAGGGTGTATGCATAATACTCCTAGCTATGTCGATCGCCATGTACTGGTTAATAATTAAAGTTGATCGCAGGCTTGCCGCCTTGATATCTTGATCTATATTTCATATCTCTGTTGAAACAATTACGATACGAAAATACTCAAATGATTGAACATGTTCATCAATTACCAGGACCAAAAATATACTAATACTAGTCAATAGACCATCAATAAGACCCGTGCAAAAAACAAAAAAAAAACTAGTCAATAAGAGACTGCAAGAACTCCCACCCACCATTAAAAATAGGGCATCAAATAAATAGGTGGGGTAGCGCACATACGCTGATTACTGGGCCACCAAAGGCATGGCTAATACTATTAGATTTTAGTTTTTCAGAATTTTTTGCTTAGAATATATTTTGAAATATCTTGTTACAAATTTTACTGAAGCATTTTATGTATTTAGTAAAATTTTGAATATATTTCAATTTTTATGTACTTTAAAAAATAATGTAATTTAAAATAATTCACGTATTTAAAAATGTTCATGTAATTTAAGACGTCTCACGCATTTAAAAAATGTTCATCTCTTTTGAAAAGTCTTCACGTATTTTAATAAAGGATATTATTTAATTTTAAAGGTTTTCATAAAAACATCATGTATTAAAAATATTTGTGCCATTTTTAAATTGTTCCTTTCAAAGGTTCATGTAATTTTAAAAAACAAGAATTTTTTAAATAAATTTGTCTATTTATAAATTAAAAAAATATTTCTTGAAATGGGGAAACATGAAAAAAGTTGGGAAAATAAAAAAATAAAAAATGTGAAAAGTATAAATAACAGAAAAAAAAGAAACAAAAAGAGAAGAAAAAATTGCTAAACCAATTCAAGTGCACACGGTGAGAGAATAAAATAAAATCAGACCCAGTGGCATAGCCATGCCATTGGGCCAGGTTGGTCTAGCACTAGAACATTCCGTCTGAATTTTTTTATTTATATATAAAGAATAACCTTTTTTGGTTTAATATGGAGGCTATAGGGAAACCTCACCTATCCGCCCCTAGCTACACCATCGGCGAGACTCCCGAATTGAGTCAACCCATGACTCTAGCGTCTGGTCTCTTTTGTCGATAGTTGGGTGCAATAAGCGTCAAATAGGATTTAGCCACTAAAATGACGTGGTGACGGATTAACAACCACACGCGCATGTAAATTTTTGGCCCAGTCTACAATTAAATATTGGACTCGGCCCGTAAGAAGGCACTCACCTACCTATCCAACATTGTTTTCCACACACATATGGACGTCCGTGATCTATCATGGACGTTTAATATGCATCCAACGGTGGATATAAATTATATGTGTTTGCATGTGTCAGCTTGAATATATTTGCCATTATTGAAGTGCTTTTAATAGGAGGAATATGAGTGAGATGTGTTTGAAGCGTATTGATTAAAACATCAGGGGCTTGAAGGGGAAATTTTGGATGCAGTTTAGGCTATTTTACAAGATTCCTAGAACGAATCTTGATGGCATCAATGGCCTCGATAATTCTTGCACATCCACTGCGGACTTGAGTTTTCGCGGCACAAAGCTTGTTTAGATCATCATGGCACCGCCTTAGGCGTGTACACACCCCATGAGGAAAAGGCAGTCTCCTAGCATATGTGCAAAATTGGAAAATAACATCAACAAGTCACTGCAAATTTCCATTGCAGTTACCTTTACAATCTTACTCCCCCCATTCCTAAATATAAGTCTTTTTAGAGATTCTAATATAAACTACATACAGAGCAAAATGAATGAATCTTCCGTATGTAGTCTATATTGGAATCTCTAGAAAGACTTGTATTTAGGAACGAGGGAGTACAGAAAAAATATCTTGGTACAGTAGGTAGCAATTTGTATTACCTTAGTCCCCCAAAAAAACTTGTCTTAGATTTATCTAGATACGGATGTATCTGACACTAGAACATGTCTAGATACACAAATCTAAGACAAACATTTTGGAATGGAGGGAGTACATCACATCGGAAATTTAGTGATGTGCAGAATAGAGAAAGGTCAACATTGAGTCTTTTGACTCATGGTCTGAAAAAAATAGAGAAAGCGGAGAGAAAAATACATGGATTTTTGCAAACAATTATACGTAGTGATTTTATTGTTGTATACATGTCTGTAATTTCTCTCTCACAAAGTAGTTATGGTTAAAATTAGACAATCGGGCCATCATGTGCGTCAGCAGGGGCGGAGGATACCTAGCTGCGAACGGATTCGGGGTGAATGGCGGCGTAGTCGAAGCCGAGCAGACAGGCGCATGGGAGGGAGGGGGGCGTCGGTGGCCGCATTGGTAGAGTGGGAGAATGGTTGTGTTGGGCTAGAAGGGTGTGGATACAGGGCAAGGGGGAAGGAACAGAGTGGAACAAAAGTAGGTTGGGATTGTCAGTGTCCTACGTGGCGGGGATCCAGACTCCTACAAATCTCTCCCAGTTTGTGGACGGTTTGCGAAAATCCCGACTCGCGAACCCGTCCGCCAAAGTTTGTGGTATCATGTTAGATGGCAAAAAAAAGTTCGGACGCATCAGTCGGGACGTTTGCAGACATTTTATGACACTGGCGTTGGAGATGCCTTTGGTTTAGCACATGCCCTCGAGCAGAACATATTCGCTAGCTGTGTGTCACACCTGCAAGAAAAGTAAATCTGCACCCAGAAGATGAGCTTGAAAGGCCATGTGGAACTTAACTTTGCATGTACATGTCGACCAAAGTACGTGTGAATGGTTGCGTTAGTTTTCTCAAAAAGACCAGAGCTACACTTTCGAACATGACAGCAAATGAAATTGTTCCGTGCATTGAACAGCATTTTCTTGGCCATGCATGTGCTATACAGCTCACCTACAAACCACCTTTGCTTGAGGCCGGTTACTTAGTACAGCATTTATCGACCCACATGATTTATTTATCATAACCGGATTATATATAAAGGCAGCTACCAGCTACCCACTTATATCATCGATCGGTGTACACTACACATACAACAATTGCACCACCCTTCCCTGCAGTTTCCCATGGCCCCTTCTTTTTCTTGCTTCCTTGCCATCTCAATTCTAGTAGTGTTCTTCTCACTTCCCCCGCCTACTGGTGCAAGGCTCCTGTATGCGGACAAGAACACCCTCAATGACAGCAAGTCTTTCTCCATCGGAGGTGGCAGAGGCAAGGGTGGCGGCCGAGGTTTTGGTGTGAGTATCAGCCATGGCGGGCACGGCACCTCCATCGCTATAGGCGCCGGACTTGGAGGTGGAGCTGCTACTAACCATGGTGGTGGCGCAAGCGTAGGTGGTGGAGCAGGTGCGGGCATTGGCATCGATATAGGGCATGGTGGCGTGGATGTTGGGATAGGCGGGGGTGGAGGTGGAGCGGCTAGCACCGGCGGGGCGCATGCAGGTGGTAGCGGTGGAGGTGGCATTGGAGTTCATGTAGGCCATGGTGGCGTGGATGTAGGGATAGGTGGAGGTGGAGGCGGGGCAGCTAGCACCGGCGGTGTGCATGCAGGTGGTGGCGGTAGAGGTGGCATCGGATTTCACATAGGCCATCGTGGGGTTACTGTAAGCGTCGGTGGTGGGGGCGATGGTGGGGCCGGTGTGGGTGGAAGTGGGGGAGGCCAAGGCGGTGGTAGCGGTGTTGGTCGTGCCGGCAATGTTGTGGGTGGTGGGGGAGGGTATGGCCGTGCAAACGGCGGTAACGGAAGCGGGGGAGGTACCGGAGTTGGGTCAGCTGGTGGAAGTGTAGGTGGTGGCTCTGGAAATGGTGGTGTAGTACATGGTTGATTGATTAGTTAATTTGAGAACTACATATGCATACAACATATTTTAGTTTGCTAATGAAATACTCCCTCTGTAAATTTTTATAAGATGTTTAATATAATATGGGTATGTATAGGAAACGGTAAATATGCTAGTATTTTTATGTTTATTGTATGTGTAATACTATTGGTGTCACCTTCTAAATGAGCGGGAGTCTCCTGACTATGATGGTCTACAGTACTCTATGGTATCTTTTATCAATGAAACAAGTAACATGTCCACACTAATCACATGGTGTCCTTTTGTGTTTGTTATGTTTATTGTATGTCTAATACTATTGGTGTCACCTTCTATATGAGCTGGAGTGTCTTTGACTACCATGGTATTGTACTATGTGGTATCTTTTACCAATGGAACATATAACAGGTCCACGCTTATCAGATGGTGTCTTTTGTAAAGTTACATGAGTTTTATATATTACAGAAGACATGTTTTTTTTCAAGAGTACGCCAGTGACATATCATATTTTCATTTTATAGAAGGCCGAAAGATTTCCAGAACGTAGCGTAACTTTATGAGAAAGATTTCTCTAAACTTTACGAACATGTCTGGTTCGTGCTTCTGTAGCGTCAGTTGATTAGATCGTTAATATATACCTTTAAATCATTTACTTGATTACATCATTAACGGATACCTAAATCATGTTTGCTTCGGTTGCTCTATAATCCATAACATGGTGTCAAGTCCTAGCACCATAAAAAATTGTTTCCATTGAAAATCCTCCGTATTAGAAAATGCTACGATATCATCTGGCATCAATCATTTCATTTCACTTGATGGGAATAAAATGAAATGAAATCTATAATGGGATTTCATTCAGTTGAATCTCGATTGGAAATACAAAACTCATGTTTGGGTGACACTAGAGTTTATCAATTGAAATGATATCTACATCCTGTTTGGCTGCCATTTGGCAAGAATTCAGAAAGCAAGCCCAAGCTTGACTTAGAAAATGTGACAAACATAGTCATTCCAAAAATTAAAATTCATAATCACATAAAACAGGTTGCATCACAGAATCAGGAGCAGTTGTATAAAGCAAAATCTACATAATCAAATTACAACTGTCATGGACAAATTGCAGCACACAATCATAAACATCTCCATAAAGCAAAATCCACATAATCAAATTACAACTGTCATGGACAAATTGCAGCACACAATCATAAACATCTCCATTTACTAGCCTCCAAGCCGCTTCCTGCCGGAAATCATCATTCATGAGCCATGGATCAGGCTGGAAAGACAGTCCCGAGCCACGGCTATGCTATTTCACCGTCACGCGCGCCAGCTGCGAGCTCCGTCACCAGCGCGACGAACTACACATCTGTCTACGGTATTCCCTGTCTACATGAATTAAAAACGAGTGACTGACTGGCTTAGTAATTCAGCCCTACACATCCCGATGGTAGGCCCAGCCGCCCAGATAAAGCGCTCACCTGCGCTCGCGAGCAGAACAACCGCGTCCGCTACTAGAGATGCCCTTTTTGTCACCCTGGGGCAGCCATCGGGACTTGAGGCTGTCACACACTGATGCTTCACAGGAAAACTGGTGCAGTGATATCTTATCACTAAAGCAACTGTACAAGCAATGAAATGAGATGTCTCTGAACTTTAATACTACAGTGCTAGAGGGAGTATTCTATTTCAACAATTGGTTAAGTTGGGGCAATGAACAGCCAGGGAAAACTTTGTATCAGAAATTCTTTGGAATCGCAAACCTTCCACCAGCAGCAAGCAAGATGACACGTACCAACCAAACACTAGCTTAATTACAAATTTATCAATGAAATTTGGGGATGATAGCGGATTGATGAGGACGACGTCCTACCGTCAATCGAGTGAACCGGGTTAGGGTTGTGAGATGAAGTGGAAGGTAGTGGGGAGGAGAGGCAATGATAAGCCTTGCTGGCGGCGAGAGGGACAGGTGACCTTGGCGTCGGGGTGTCCTTGCGACTTGCCTTGCGAACTTGCCAGAAGTGAGCGACCGGGATGGGGCCACCTGAGCAGTGGAGAGGTACCAGGACGCCCTCACTTGCTCTTATCAGGTTGGCGCTCCTCACTTGTTCTCGTCATGTTGCCTCCGTCTTCGGATTCATTTCAAATCGACTGATGCAAGCGGAATTTTCAAGCACCACAAGTTTAGGAAATTTAATCCGTAAAAATCGTATGTACTTCATATTGAAATCTCTAAAATGACTTATATTTAGAAATGGAGGGAGTAGAAGAGAAAAGGGTATTTAAAAAAAACTTCCTCCGTTTCGTAAATTTTGTCATGGTTTTAGTTCAAATAGAAGAGAAAAGGGTGCCAGGCAGCTGTAATGTGGACTTTGACCAGGTCCCAAACGCATCAGACTTCACTTCACTGACCCAAACCGACCCACCGGCCACCGTCTCCCTCTCCCTCTCCGTCCGCTGGATCCCCACCCGCCGCCGTAGCCGATTCCCGATGGCCCAGAAGCGTGCCGCCCGGCGCGGCCGCAAAACCGCCGCTGGATCTGAGGATTCGGTGGAGCTAGGGCGCAACGGGGAGCCGGTGGAGCGCCGACCCGCGAAGAAACCCTCGCCGGAAGAGGCCGATGGCTCCCAGTCCGACCAAGTCCAAAATGGAGTGGAAGCGACGGATGAGGAGACCGCCGCTCGAGCGTTAGCGGCAATGGCGGCAGCAGGAGACGGGCCTCCAAAGGCGGCCAAGCCATCGGCGCCACCGAGGCCCGCCGCCGCTGAACCCAACGAAGAAGAAGAAGACGGAGTTACCTCCCACCGCCAGGAGGAGGTGGCCAAGAATCTGCCTCCATCAGCCAAAAATCCTGCTTCTCAGAGGGAAAACGAAGAGGAATCGATGAAGGCGCCGGGTCCAAATCCCCTGCCCAAGAGGAAAAGGGCGTCGGGCAGCACCAGTAGGTCGCAGCAGCCGAAGGTCCCGGCGCCCGCACAGCAACGAGGCAAGGAGAGTGCCCAGCTTATGGTTGCTGACAAGCCCAAATCAAAGAAAATCAAGCCAGCACCAGCACAGGAAGGGGCAAAGAAACAGGCCGAGGAGCAGCTCAACATGTCCCAGGCTGAGAAGTGCGACGGCCAGACTATTGACAGGAGCTTTGAGGAAAAGTGTTCCATGTATCTCCTAGTCGGGCAGGAGGTGAAGCGGCTCGCTGGAGAGCATCCTGCCCTCAAAAGCTCGTTCACTGAATTAGATGGCAAGATTGCGCTCTCCATGGAGAAGGAACTGAATAAAGTCGCATGGAAGGAGCTGAAGATCCAGATGGAGATGGATACAAAGGTACAAGCACCGAAGGCGAAGGTGAGGAAGGAGCTTATCAGTTTGCTGGCATTGGTTTCCAAGAAAGCATGAAGGTATGGGATATGGTGTTTATCATTTTCTCCCTGCTTTATTGTTTGGTTGATATAGTATATATATGTGGCCCATGTGGGCAACAGGCCTTGCCCCTCAAATTTGAAAACCCATAGCTCTCAAAATAAAAATAAAATCAATGGTGACCTTAAATTAATGCATGACATGTTTTGCATTGCATTGTGAAGGAGTGTCGGCCGCGCGTGAACAACTGAACATAAATGTTGATCATATTATAAAGATCCAACAGCTTTAGTGTTGACTTAAAACGAAGTGCCTAGACGGGCGCTTAAGCGCGCCTAGCCTCTAGGGTCTAGGCGATAGCAAAACACCTAGCTTTTAGTTGTGCTTAAGCGTTAGAAAAGCACTAAGCAGAGGCAAAATGCACAATTAACACTTAATGCTTTTTTAAACTGGTTTTCGTTCCATCAGATCAACTGCCTGATCCTACTCTCTCCGAGGAGTTAATTTGGGAGAATGAAAGGGACCTTTAATCAACATATGTAGGATTTACCCTGATTTTTTAAAGTTTGCTCATGTTTCTTTATTAAAGCTAGTACAATCTTTCTGAAGAAATCTTAGGACTTGCTTCGTATCAGAAATTGTCTTTTTTCTGCTGATTCTATGTTAACATTGCATGGTCAAGTGACATGTTAGAGGGATTAAAGTTTCTCTCCATCTCTCATGATTTCTCTAACTGACAGGCTGACACAATTATACAAGGTCTATTTTCATAGTCTACCACCTTGTTATGTTTGCATAGTCTATTGCTCACAGCTTTGCACTCTGTTTCCTTTGTCTAACAGCAGGTGATCAAGTTAGTATTTTGGTGAAAGGGTCATGGAGTACTCACTGGCAGAGTCATTAGTGTTCACCGTTTGAATAGTCTAGATTAGGGGTAAAGTAATTAGGATGTTGTAAAACCTTTGGCGCCGGGATCTTGATGATGCGTAGAGCAGGAACTGCGACACAAAGTCATGCACTGATGGAGTGTTTTGCCGTAGTTGTCTTTTGCCCGCTCGTAATTTTTTGGTGGCAGAGGGTTGGTTGGTGAAAATGAAGTGGAACGTAATGCCGTATTCTGGTAGTGTCATGTGTCAGTCGGAAAAATTGACTAATTGTCTAGTGGTTAATGTAGGATCATATACCTGCATACCTACAACATGTGTTCTGTGTCATGTGACTGATCTTTTTTTTTGACCAAATGCGTGCCTAATCTGATAGCACCGACCACCCTACGCAAGCTGATCCACTGATGCATGCATCTTTCTCCTCGCTGGGTGAGTAATCCCAAGAAAATAGCATACCTAAAGCATTGTAATGCAATAGAAATCAAGTTAAAGAGCACTGCCAGTCATTTAAAAGCAGTGAACTGTACACCTGAAATATCGATGAAGCACACATGTGAGATACTTCTTAGAAAAAAAGCTGAACCAAGATTTCATCCTAGTTGGCCCAGGTACAAAACAACTTATGTAATTATATGAAAACTTTGTAAGAGATAACTAAATGTATGCATTCACACGGAGAATAGCTCTATCTAATTGATAAACGATCCTATACCTATTTACTGGTAGGAGAGCTTTATAAACTGCCAGAATGAGTGTTACAACCACCACCGCTGCACAACCAGAGCTGAACCTTCCCCGACCATGTGCCGGTTATCAAGATTCAGCTCACAGTCGAGGCGCCCAAGCTTCAGATTCCTCAGTGGTGATACAGTTTGGTATTCTACATGCCATAGAAACGATTGTCATTCCGTCAGAGCCCCGGACTACCGCGTCAGAGCCCTTGGTTATTTTGCATGCCAAATAATTCCGCAGCTAAATTTTCTGTGGTACATTTGGTTTCAGGATCATGTCCCAGCGCTGCTCTCTGCCGTATCTCCATCTTGCTTTAGCTGTACTGCCAGTTCACTTGTGACCGCGAAGACCCCAGTTTTCTCGTAGTGCCAATCTATAAAGTCATCTATGTCCCACAACGGCAATCTATGGTTGCAAATTGGCTCCGCGTCGTAAGGATGGAAAATCTGCCGTATCAGGCTAGCATTCCATTGTTTGTCATCTGGGTTTATCAGCTGTACCCATTGTAATCTGGTCCTTCGGGCTAATTAAAGAGGTGACTTTCATACCTTGTTGGCATGGAATCCATTGATCAGGAGAGATTTTGAGATCTGCCCATTTCCAGTCCTCCATACAATCACTTTCTTCAACAATTCAAGCCTGAACTTTATCGCTTGCCACACAGGTGACGCATTGGAAGCAAAAATAGTATCAAGGAGTGTCCCATTGAGAAAATATTTTGACTTCAGAACCCTGACACACAAACTATCCGGTTTAGGGAAAAGCCCCCAAGCTTGTGTGGCCAAAAGTGCTAGATTGAAGAGGTGCATGTGCCTAAAGCCAATTCGTCCTGCGCCTTCCGCCTTCATGTTATTCCAGGCCACCAAGTGGACCTTTCACTGCCCAAATTCATCACCCCACGAGAAGTTCCTAACTAGTTTTCATACTTCTAGCAGAAGCCCTGTGACATCTTGAACACCCCCCATAACGCATGTAGGCAGGGTTTGAGCGGCGAGATTTCTTTTCAACTTGAAACATGTATTTCTCCAACCAGTTTGTGAGCCTCTTCTCAAACCTTTGCATTATCGGTTCGAACTGGTTGTCCTTCAGTCTCCCTTCAGGGGTTGGTAGCCCCAGGTATTTGTCTTCGAAAGTAGCATTTGCCACACCCCGCACATGCTATATACCGTTCTAGACCTCCCCTGGACAGTGCTCATTCAAGAGGATCGAACATTTGTTCGCTAAGGAGCTGGCTAGTACGACGCTGAAACAAAGAGATAGCCCAACGCACAATGGTTGTTTGCTAATCCAACGACTTCACACTGTATGACCATCCAACAACCTCACCAGTCCTTAGTTGCTGCTATTATATTTATGATTTATTTAGCATTAGTTGTTGTCATCTCTACTACAAAGTCTTCAACATTAGTTGCCATCATTTTCTTTACGGCCATTGCCTGTTAACATGACATGTTATTGACAATATACATCGAACGAGAAGTAGTGCAGAAAAATGGCCAGCCTGGCCTTCTATCTTAGGCTTGATCTGTAAGATCCTCGGATTAATACAACATAGAAACAGTGGAACCTCATAATAACCGGAATAATTTGAAACTCCCTGTTTCTAGGATGAATATGCCATTTTACTTTTGTTTTTTCTCGAAAAATCATTCTACCTTTCTCAGACATATCAGCAGAAATGGATCTCAGCACATAGCTTGTTACAAGTCATAGTAAATATAGCACAGAGAAGTAACAAGTAGCAAAGAGAAGTTGGGAGGATTCAAGATTGGCTTGGTAGATTCACAAATCCAGGGCTCCTCTTTCTTTTTCCATAAGAAAACAAACTTTGGTTGATTAGAGAGGAAAGAATTAAATCTTGATGGCGACAACAACGGTGGACATCTCATATCTGGTAGACACATCCTACTTGGGGAAGAAGGGGGTATATATACATGTCTACAAGAATATGCCCGTTACTCAGCTTTTCAAGCAAACCTAGAGTTTTCGAGGCAGTTCAGAACTCCGAGATCCATCCGGGAAATACTCCAGATTATCCAGTGCCATTCTAGACAACCCTGAAGCCTAACTAGAGCCTAACTAGATCATGTCTGGAGGGTCTCGACCAAAAATGCTAGTAACAAGCACATTCTAGTGGACACTTATTTTTGGCTTTGGCATGAGTGTTTGGGTTGTTGATAGGATTTATTTTAAGCATGAATCCTCGCTCATTCCTTGTGCGACCCATCTTAATGTGCAATGGCCATATTGACTCACATAATGCATAGAGAGAAGTATAAATCGAATAGACACCATCCCATCGAGTAGGGCGTTTCGGTGCCCAGGCTCATCTGCACCCGTTTAGAAAAAATTCGTAACAAATTCAAAAAATTCTAAAAAAAAATGTGCGGTAGACAATTTGATGCGTGAGGCCCGCTCCAAATTTCAAGTCATTTGGACATCTGAGAAGCTCTCAGCAAAAAAGACAAATCGGGCCAAAACAATACATGAACAGTAAACATTTTTACAGACCCCTAATTTGTCTTTTTTGCTGAGAGCTCCTTAGATCTCCAAATGATATGAAAATCGGGGCAGACCTCACGCATCAAATTGTCTACCACACAAAACAAATTTGGATTTTTTTGAAATTTTCTAGTATTTGTTTTGATATTTTTCGTCAGCGCGGGTGCAGATGAGCTCGGGTGCAAAGATGGATTTTCGCCATCTCTTTATCCTTTTTACTATGGTGGTCTCCAAGCATTGTTGTTTCCCTTTGAATGGGGTCAAATCTATTCATATTCTCAATTTAATCAGCAGCCCATCATCTATCATTATCACCAAAACCCACTTAGGGGCTAAAATGTTCTTTTAACAACAAAACGCCCACATGCAAGCATAAGAAAAGGAGAGAAGTTTGGTGTTGATTGGTGGCTCCTTGTTAGTCTTCACCAATCTTGTCCATGGAGGCTCAAACATAGTTAGATTCCGCCACACTCAGATCACTTTATTTTGGTTAGCTGGTGTGGGGATTAGTTGATTTGAGATTTAGATTAGAGAGTGGTTTGGTCACATCTGTTTGTTGGGAACTCAAAGGTGTGTTGTCTACGAATATTGTACATAACAGAGGTCAAATATGGTCAGATTGTAATGAAATTTGGATAGAACATTGAAGACCCTCCGTACTAGAATCTATAATCTCCAAGCATTCTATGCTAGCGTTGGAAGGACAGCCATCTCAAAACCAAAGAGGACAAAACAGTAGTTCATTTTTTTAACAGATTTTAGCTACCTCTTGTTTGTTCATGTTAAGAGTTGGTGCTTGTGGTGTCAGTGGCAAGTTATAACTTGTGTTGTTGTTGTTGTTGTTGTGAAAGTTGGAGTTGACCGGGTGGTATGTGCTTTTTACAACTCACCTTGAGGTTTTGCTAATAGTGAAAGCTGGAGTTGACCGAGTTGTATATGGTTTGCTAATAGTGAGGTTTTCCATGCACAATTGTTTTCTCTTTTCTTGTGCCTGTTATTTTGTTGTTTATATTCCTACCAGCTGAAGCTACTGTGAAAGTTCACTACTGTATAAGTTAAGGGTTGTATTACTTGAGCATATTTGCCGTGTCACTAAATTGATGCATTGCTTTTGTTAGTGTCCAACCCTCGTATCGAGCCAAAACTGGATAAGGAACTAAAATGGTAGCAGAATGATGGAACTCAATCGATTTGGCGAGTCTAACAGAGCATGGCAAGCACGCTAGAACAGCCAACATCCAAACCAAAAGCCTTGCCTCGAACAACTAACCATCCGTTAATTATAAATCCACTTGTAGTCAAACTCGTGCATATATTCGACACATATCGAACATCTGACATTCTGACTGACCAACCATATGAAAGAAGCAGCAAGGGTGAGTGTGTGATTTAGCTCTGCCTCCCTAGAAGCTAATAAATCTCATATTTGTAGTTTCACTCGTACACAAATGCTTTCTCGGAGCAAGCTGGGAAACAATTTCAAAATGATCGACTCTCATTAACTTTTGAGCAACTTTCATTGAGTTTCATGAGATTTTTTAGGAAGTTTCGACCACACTTAATCAAGTTTCATTAATACCATGCAAGCTAATAATTTGTGGCCAGCCCCCGCGTCGCTCTGCTCGGGCGGCTCGGGGGAACTCCGTGCGTCGCCGGCGGCCCCCCTCCCATGCGCCTCCTCTCCTCCGCCGCTACCGCTGGCCTCGCCGCGGTGGCGGCGGCCCCCTGCCTCCGAAGGTGGCTCGGGGAGATCCGCGGCGGGTGGCCGGGTGCCCGGGGTCGTCTCGGTGGCTTCTTCACCCATGCTCGATGCCGAGGGCACGGTGAGCGCTGGGGGAGCAGGAGAGCACCGAGGTGGCGCGCAGCCTGCTCGCCGGCGCCTGGTCATGGCGCTCACTGGCGCTCCCCTCGGCGGCGGATCTGGCCGGCGCGCCGGATCCGGGCCAGCGACTGGCTTTGGGCGTCGGGGCTGCATCCCTAGCCTCGGCGTGGTGGTCGTGCCACCTCCTACGGCTGCTCGGGCAGCGTGGGTCCGGGCAGGTCGGTGGGCAGCCATTTCATCTCTTCCGTCCAAATCCAGGTCGGTCGCTGCTCGCATCCTCCTGCGGATTTGGCACCCCCCGGCGCATCGTGCTCAGTTCTACCCCCTTGTAGCTGCTTGGGCGACCTGGTGTTGGTTTTACGGGTGCTCGGTAGCCGTCATTGCAGGAGGTTGGTTGCCTCCGGGCGGTGGTGACTTCGGTCTCAGCAGCGGCGTGGCTCAACAAAAGGGTGGCACGAAGGATGCTACTGGTGAAAGCCCTGTGTCCGCTTCGGTCGGCACCGGCGGCAGCGACGCCCTTCGGCATCGGATCCCTCCTTGGAGGTGCCGTTGTGTGATGCATTGGTTCCCCGCCTACTCTGTTTGTTCTCTGTGTGAAAGCCTTAGATCCAGCTACTGGATCGGACGGCGGCGGCGTCCTTGACGTCGTTTTTACCACCTTGGTGGCGCCTGTCTTCAGAGACGTTGCTCCATGATGCTTGCCTGAGGCTTGGGGCGGTGTTTGGCTGGTTTGAGGTGGGTGGTCGGTGGTGGTGGTGCGGCCGGTCTGGGGTCGACGGTGGTGTGTGTCGTGCTGAGTGCTCCTTGGTGCGTCTCTGCTTGGCGGTGCCCTGTGGCTATGCCGTTGGCACACAAGTGTTGTTGCGTCGTCTTGGCCTCGCATAACCTTTCGAATGTACCCCCGACACAGGTGGTGTCGCGGCGTCGTGCAGTCTCGGTTGTGGGGGGCCTTTCGATTGCGTCGACAATGCAGTGCCGCGGTTTGGTTTGCTAGGTGATGCCCTTCGATTATGCCAGTGGCACACAGGTGCCGTGGCGACGTCTCGTCCTCGTGTGGCCCTTCGAATGTGCCTCGCAACACATGTGGTGTCGCGGCGTTGTGCAGTCTCGGATGCGTGGAGTCTTTCGATTGCGTCGACGGTGCAGTGTCGTGGTTTGGTTCGGCTAGCCAATGCCGTTAGATTTCTCCTTTGGTGCTCTTTGTTGTGTTTTCCCTCTTTGTTTCCCCTATTATGTGTGTTGTTGGTGTGAGTTGTTTTCTGTTTATCTCTTCTCCCTTGTGCCCGCTGTACTTCTGGTTCACTTGAACCTATCTTGTAACGGGCTGCAAAGCCTTATATGCAAATGAATACAATTCACGTGGGACAGAAAGCAAGATGTGTTAGATCCTCTGGATCGATGTAGGCTAGTGATTTCGGTAGTCCTACCTTCTGCTTGTCCAGATACGCTCGATCCTGCGCCGGCCATGGTGAAGTAGTGGCCGGTGACGATGTGGACAGAGAGTAGATGGCGGCGGTGGTGGAGCTTCCCGTGAGCACCGCGCTAACCCTAGATCGGTAGGGATTGTCGGTGGGGGTTGTGGCAGCGATTAACCTCCTAACTCGTGCCCTGGCCCCCACCTCTGTTTATATAGCGCGGGTCACAGGGGCCCACCAACCATATTGAGGGTTGGGCGCCCCCGATCAGGGCGCGGATCTAAGGGCCCGGTGGGCCGTTGGGCCCACACGGAGGAGATCAACCTAACATTCTCCCCCTTGATCTCAACTTTACTTTTAACCTTATACTTTCTAGTTTATTTGTTTCATCACATATTGGTACATAGAGCATGTTTCATCGTCACAGCTTAATTGCCGATAGAATCATACAGCTACAACATACATTTTGTTCAAAAACAAATTTTGTTCCTTTTGGGCCTATCCAGGAATCATAAGGCTTTCCCTTAAACCCATGCCGGCTAAGTGTTCCTTGAACACATTGGGTGGTAAGCCTTTCGTTAGCGGATCCGCAAGCATATCCTTTGTCCTTATATGCTCGAGTCTTATAGTGTGATCCTGGATTTTATCTTTCACAACATAATACTTTATCTCTATTGTTTTGGCAGCATTACTCGACTTGTTGTTGTGAGCATAGGATACTGCGGGCTGGTTGTCACAGTACATCTTTAGTGGTTTGTGAATACAATCTACCACTTTCAAGTCGGGTACAAATTTCTTTAGCCATATCGCCTGCCCCGTGGCTTCAAAGCATGCTATGAATTATGCATACATCATGGATGATGCAACTAATGACTGTTTGGAGCTTTTCCGCGAAATAGCTCCCCTAGCGAGAGTGAAGACGTATCCTGACGTGGATTTTCTATCATCTCTGTCCCCCGCAAAATCTGCGTCTGAATACCCTTTTATCTCTAGGGAATCACTTCTCCTGTATATTAGCATGTAGTCCTTTGTGCCTTGCGCATAACGCAATGCTTTCTTTACCATCTTCCAGTGCTCTATGCCTGGATTCTCTTGATATCTACCGAGTACCCCGGTGATAAAGGCTAAGTCAGGGCGAGTGCACACTTGTGCATACTGTAAGCTGCCAACTGCCGAAGCATATGGTACTTCTTTCATTTGATCGATCTCGTACTGGTTCTTGGGGCATTGGAATTTCCCAAAACTATTGCTCTTAACTATAGGAGCAGGTGTGGCTTTACTCGCATGCATATTATACTTTTTAAGAATCTTTTCTAAATATGCTTTCTATGATAGTCCTAAGACTCCATTGTTCCTATCTCGGTGAATCTCTATGCCCAAAACATATGATGCTTCACCAAGATCTGTTATGTCAAAATTTGAGGATAAGAATTTCTTTGTTTCTTATAGCAGACTAACATCACTGCTAGCAAGCAGGATATTATCCACATACAAGATTAGGAAAATATATTTCTCATTTTTAAACTTTGCATAAATGCAATTATCCTCAATATTTCTTTAAATCCAAAACTTTTAATCGTTTGATTAAACTTTAGATACCACTATCTAGAGGCTTGCTTTAATCCATAAATGGATTTCTTCAGGCGGCATCCCATATTTTCCTTGCCTTCCATGATAAAACCCTTGGGTTGTTTCATGTAGACATTTTCTTTTAAATCCCCATTGAGAAATGCCGTCTTTACATCAATTTGATGTAACTCTAAATCAAAATGAGCAACTAATGTCATTATGATTCTGAAGGAATCCTTACATGAGACTGGAGAAAATGTCTCATTGTAATCTATCCCTTCTCTTTGTGTAAATCCTTTTGCCACAAGTCTTGCTTTATACTTTTCTACATTCCCTTTAGAGTCATACTTAGTTTTGTAGACCCATTTACAACCTACTATTTTGGCTCCTTTAGGAATTTCCTCTAAGTCCCAAACATCTTTGGAACTCATCGATTTCATCTCGTCTTTCATTGCCTTCATCCACGTTGATGAATGAGGGCTTCTCATGGCTTCTTCATATGAGGTGGGATCTTTTTCCATATGAACCATTTATGTGTTATAAACTTTAAAGTCAGTAGAAATAGCTGACTTTCTTGGTCTTGTAGACCTTATAAGGGCCTCAGTTTCTGACACATTTTGTGCCTCAACTTCTGGCATTTCTTATAAAATTTGTTGTTGCACCTCCCTTTCATGCTCAACAATGGGTTCAGTCGGCTCCTGACGGACAGGTTCCGGGTCTACCCCGATAGTTGTCATGGGTGGAGTTGCAACTGGTAGTGAGAAAAATGGCTCCTGAATCATCGGATTAGGTGCATGCAACCTCTTCTCCTCAAGATCAATTTTCCGAGCTACCAAGCTCCCCCTCATCATTTGATCCTCTAAGAAGACTGCATGTCTGTTTCTACAAACTTTGTATATCTGTCTGGGCAGTAGAAACGAAACCCTTTGATCTGTCTGTATAGCCAAGGAAGTGGCAGCTCACTATTTTGGGATGTAACTTTGCAATGTTTGGATTAAACATTTTGGCCTCATCATGGCACCCCCACACCTTGAAGTGTTGTAGGGAGGGCACCCTTCCTGCCCATAGCTCGTACGGTGTTTTGGGCACCGTCTTGCTTGGTACTCTATTGAGAATGTGAATGGCGGTTTCAAGCGCCTCCATCCAGAACCCCAATGGCAAGTTGGAATAACTCATCACGTTGCGCACCATATCCATAAGTGTACGGTTGCACCTTTCAGCTACTCCATTCTTTTCTTCCAGAGTGGGATACATTAAAAGCACCTGAGTTATCATATCTTTTTCTTGCCAGAATTTCTCCCGCCATACGGGATTTTTGACATAATATTATGTCAACTTTACCCCGTTACACAGGTATTTTCCCAGACTTTTCCCACCATGCGGATTTTATCATAATCGTCTTTTCCCGCCATGCGGGTAATTCCCTGTAACGGAACATAAATGCCAGAATTGGCTCTTTTGACTGCATATTCAATCATCAAATTTAGGAATAAATCCGAATGCTCTTTGACACACATGCTTGATCCGACGTTGGTCAAATTAAACACGCATGTTGCTTGTTTCATCTCAAATCATGTTGACTGAAAAAACTTCTTCATAGAGAGTACATGAAAGACATTTATCAACCAAGACTCTCAATGATCTATTTCTTTCCTTTTGATGCCATTCTTTAGAGAGAACATACTCCCTCAAGTTATGACCTTTCTTTCATCTTTCGGGTCACAAGTACCCAGCCATTCGCTTTCACGAATGAAAGCATGAAAACTTTTAGTCTAAGAAAACTTAGCCAATAATCAACAACAAAGGGCATAAAAGTAACCCTGCGTTGGTCTAGTTAAAAGAAATGCACATTAAACTTTCGAAACCTTCTTTTATATTCTAAATCACCATTGTGGCAGAATTAGAATAAACATCATCCTTCTACATTAATTCCATATCACCGTTGGGCAGAAATGGAAATAATGCGTATAACTCATAAACAATGTGATGATAGTATTTCTATTAAACAACTTTGCTAAGAATTAATCATCATCAACAACTTTATGCAGCGAGAACAAGAAATATACATTTCTCTAGTTCAAGAGCATTTCTTGATCTTTATCCGTTCTCTGAAAATTGACCAATTTGATACAAAATTTATCAGAGATTTAAACTTTGAACATAAGACTCATAAAATTATAGCATTGTTATCATCAACGTTGGTCAGAAAATAACAATACCATATTTTAACTTTAAAAAACAAATATCTTTCTTTTGTCATAGTGGAAACTATCTGCATTTTATTTCACCCACAGGGGAAAACATTGCTAAGAACATTTCTTCCAATTTAATTTTCCCGTTGGTTCCAATTTAATTGGAGAATAAAACTTTTACTTTGAAGCAGAAACTTTACAATATTCAAAAACAATTATGTACTCTTTTACTCTCTCTCTACGCAATTTTAACCGGTTGGTTCAAAAATGCATTAGAGAAGCAACAATTTAATATTTTACTTTAGTTCTATTCACTTTTAAAAGAGCACTATTATTTTCAATAATAAAATATGATCATGTTATTAACAACGTTGGTCATAAAAATAACATAATCATTTCATTTCAATAATTACTTTAATATGCTCTCTAAATATAATTCAATTTAAACTTTTATTTTCTTTGTAGAAGAGCACTATTAATTGTTTACGCAGCGGAAAAACATGAATAAAAATTCATGAACTTTTTATACTTTACAGAAACTTTTCTTTGACAAAATAAGAAATTCATGAGCTTTATTATTTTCTGTGTAAAATTCATGAACATTTCTTTTTCTGAAAATTTTCTATTTTAATTTTCAGAAACTTTTCTGTTTACTTTTCTATTTTCTAAAACAAAATTTTCGTTGGAAAAATTTGCATAGAAAACACTATTTGAAATTTGCCCAAAACTGGACAAATAACAAAATAAACAGAAAAAAGAAAACGAGCAGCACAGCGCCGGCCTGCCTTCTCGCCCGGCCCACGGCCTGCTCGCTCTTTGTGCGCCTGTCCTGGCCAAAGACGGCCCAGCTGTACAGCGGCGGCTTAGGTTTTCAATATCAGCCGTCCGCTGAGATCCAACGGCCACCCGCGGATCTTGCCCGAACAAAAACGGGTTCACAGCGCAAGCGGGGGGAAAACCCTAGTTCATTCGCCCCCAGCCCCCGCGCCTCTCCCTGCATCTCGCTCCGCCGCGGCGGATCTCCAGCAGCGGCCCCGTCGCGCCGGCGGCAAGCCGGCGATGGCGTCAGACGCCTCCGCGCCGCGCGAGACTCCTTTTTCGCCCTCTTCTGCTCCCCTACCGCTCGATCTGTTACCAGACGGCGACGGCTGCCCGCCCCGGCCGCCGGCGGCGGTTGCCACCACGCCGCGCGAGCCCTTCGCCCTCCCTCTTTCTTTTCCTGTGACAGAGAGGGAACGAGCGCGATGCGTCGTCCTCTGCCCCTTGCAGCGCCCGACGGCGTGGAGTGGCGGCGCCGTTGCCGGTCCCTTCGCCGGTGGCGCGTTCCCCTTGTGGTGAGCGCGCCGCCGTCGAGCGGTTGGGCCGCGGTGCCCACCCCCCTTCTTTTTTTTGTTTTTTTGTCATTTTCCATTCTTTTCCGGCGAGCAATTGCTAGCTCCGGTGGTTCTTCTTCCGGACGCCTCGGCTTGCCGATGTGCGTCCGAATCGAGAGGAACGGCGCGGCCATAACGGCGGCGCAACTTTTCTGGTGAGGCCTGAGGCCCTTCTCCGGTAATGTACTTTGCCCTGTCTAGGGTTCTTGGGGGAGGGACAGATCTTTCTTTCTCTGTAATTCTTTGTACCGAAAAATCTTAGCCTAGCATGGCCTGATACCATTGTTAGATCCTCTGGATCGATGTAGGCTAGTGATTTCGGTAGTCCTACCTTCTTCTTGTCCAGATACGCTCGATCCTGCGCCGGCCATGGTGAAGTAGTGGCCGGTGACGATGTGGACAGAGAGTAGATGGCGGCGGTGGAGCTTCCCGTGAGCACCGCGCTAACCCTAGATCGGTAGGGATTGTCGGTGTTGGTTGTGGCAGCCATTAACCTCGTAACTCGTGCCCTAGCCCCCACCTCTGTTTATATAGCGCGGGTCACAGGGGCCCACCAACCATATTGAGGGTTGGGCGCCCCTGATCAGGGCGCGGATCTAAGGGCCCGGTGGGCCGTTGGGCACACACGGAGGAGATCAACCTAACAAGATGTACACGACGACATGTGGGCTCTGAAAAATTCCTTCGTGGATAGCCTTCCGACGCGATGTCCAGATCCTTGGAAGAGCTATCTTGGCTAAGGGAAAGCCGGCCTGTCCAACATGCAGCAGTTCAGCCACCTCCAGCAAGAAGAGCAGCGAGGAGACCAAGAGCACCACCCCCTCAACATGTAAAGTTCAACGTTGATGCTGGAATCAGGAAGGGTAGAAGAGGATCGGCAGCCGCGGTGTGCCGTGATAATGAAGGGAACTATCTGGGTAGTTCAGCTATTGTGATTTCTGGAGTGGACGATCCGGCGACAATGGAGATGATTGCATGCCGTGAGGCACTATGTCTGGCTGAAGATCTCCAAGTTTCTCAATTTGTAGTAGCCAGCGACTCCAAGCAAGTGATCCAGGACATTAGCCAGGGTACTTTGTGCAATTATGCAGCTATTGCCAGTAAAGTCAGGGCTAGAGCTCTATCCTTTTCTTGTAAATTTATTTTTGAAGGTCGTGCCAACAACTATGAGGCACATAGTTTAGCTAGGTTTTCCCTTAACCTAGAATCGGGTCGTCATGTGTGGCTGGGCCAGCCCCATGACACAATTTGTATCCCATCATCTGTGGACTTCGATGAATAAAGTTTGGCCAAACCCTCAAAAAAAAAAAACAAGATGTACACATAATTCAGACAGTGTAAAGCAAGTTCAATAATTCCAGTTCGGAGCTCAACACATGGATGTGTACTACAAATTCAAATTTGGAGTACGTTCTACATGAGCTCCGGGTGCTTCGTTGACAAACACAAACATTAAATAAAAGATCCTCGGTTTTTATTCCAGACAATTCAAATTTGCAGCCCACATTACTGCACGATCCCGCGGATCATGTCAATGGCGGTGGCGAGAGGTTGTTCGGCTGAGGGCCTATGGGAGGCCCGGGTATCGGAGCCGGAGGTGGCGGCACTGGGACCAATAAGAGCTTCCTGCCGCCGGTGATCTGCAGCTGGCTCCGACGAGCTGCGAGGCCATCAAGACGCGCAGACGGCGGCTCGCGCGCTCCTGGCCAATACATAACGCAAAGCAAAACAAATTATAGAAGCTAAACAACTTAGTCCTACCTACGTACTGCCGTTATCGATGCATAAGCCTACGTACCATGTATGGCGCGGGCCTCCAGAGGATACGGCGACGAGACGAGGAGGACGACGACGAGGACGGCGGCGAGCAGAATCGACGGCACCGGCCGTCGAGCAAGGATCTCCATTAGGTGGCGAGGCGGTACCTGAATCTCGCTGATGGATCCCTACAAGATAGGAGTATAGTAGGGTCTACACGTTTTGCTCCGGGTGGTTTGGAGGACGTTCAGCACCTGCTCCTATTTATAGGGAGGAAGGCTGACCTAGTTTGAGTTACTTGATCTAGACTTGTAGAGGTTGACGATGCTTCGTTAGCATGGCCGGGGTTTCTCCAAGTTGTTTTGAGCTGGCCGAGGTTAATTACGCCGCGGAACCAAGCAAAGCACGCATGCATGCAGGTGCAGCCAGGTCTCAAGATCTGCGCTAGCTTGCTCGGGCTTCGGACATTACTGTACAGGTGGCAACTGAATTTATGGCTAGATTCCAGCGGTTCCCACCTCGCCGTGCAGTTGCCACTTGGATCCGGCGTACGCGATCTATTTTAAATTTCAGTCGTCCTGACTCACACCTCCCTGACAATGTCATCCAGCTGCTTACTGGCAATTTGTTTTGGAGTACAAAGTATTTCTCCTGCAATTTGAAGTTCTATTTCTTAAAAGTTGGGTTTTTGCCTCTTTGTCCTAGGAGGCCATAGACTTGATCGAGCACTACTTTCACTACACTGCAATCTGGCTGTTCCAAAATACATGAACTGATCATTGCAGAAAAGTATAACCTCTGTACCAAAATATAAGACGTTTTTGTAATTCAATTTGACTCGCAAAAACATCTTATATTTTGCCTACAGAGGGATTAGACGGGACACGCGATGTTTTGTCACCAAAGTGGCTAATCTCCTGAGCATGATTCCGGGTGCGCCTTCTCATGTACCAATCACATGATACAGATCAACGATAAGCCCTTCGAGACCACCATACAACGCTTCGACCACCGTGTCACGGCTGGTCCAGCTACCCTTGCCACGGGCGCCTCGAGCACCCTCTCGTGATCTCTGTTTTAGCCCACAACTTATGTCCAGTCTATTTTGGCTACCCGCTATGACCTTATATGATAACCCGGGGTTACATGTGTCCGACTCAAACATCTAACTCTTCACAAACTCCAAGTCTAACTGTAACCAAATACACATATTCGACACAATTTTAACACTGGCTAGCAGTACCATTTTGACTATGCACTATCACATTTTTAACAACGGAGAAGGCTGGGAGGACCCGGACTTGCGCTACGTATTAAACAAAGAGATGGTCAACTCAAATCAATACCCAACTAAAAAGTAAAACTACAACATGGTCCCACATCTATTTTTAATTTCATCGGCCTGACTCCACCCCTTGACAATGTCAACCAGCCGCACTGGCAATTCGTATAATTTCTCCTGCAACTCAGTTCTACTCCCTCCGTTCCTAAATATAAGTCTTTTTAGAGATTCCATTGTGGACTACATACAGAAAAATAAGTGAATCTATATTCTAAAATATATACATCTGTATGTAGTTTGTAGTGGAATCTCTAAAAAGACTTACATTTGGGAACGGAGGGAGTATTTCGTAGTAAAACTTGGGTGTTTGCCTCTTTGTTCTGGGACAAATCAACGTGTGGCTGGATGGTTAGGAAGATAATGATATTTCAGCCCACTAGGGTTCACCTCATTTGACAGTGGTGCTCGTTTTTTTCTGAATTTAGTTCAGACTTTCCGGCTATGTTCGTTTAGTGGGGGAGACGTTCCCGTCGACTACGAGGCGGATATGATAATTTCGTCGATCTTAAAATGTTGTGCCGGCTCAGTATCTTGGAGGTGCTCGCAGAGATAGGGTGTGCGTGTATTCATAGGGTGAGTGTATGCTCGTGTTTGTGAACATGTGTGATTGTACTGTGTTAAAAAAACATCTTTGTCATGGGAGGACATAGACTAGAGCACTACTTGAGCTGCTCTGCTACATCTGCCTTGCAATACTAGTTTGACTATGCGCTACCTTTCTTAAAACAGGGTAAAAGCCCCGAAGGACCTAGATTTGCGCTATATATTAAACAAAGAGACATTCAACTCACATCAGTACCTGACTTGAAAGTAAAACTACAACATGGTGTGAAATTTCATAAGAACCCTAGATGTAATACTTAGATTGAATTCGGTCCTCCTCACACAACTAAACTCCAACTCCAATCTAATGTCACCATTGCCAGGGACTATAAACCACTTGGGGCAACGACGTCTCCGCTGCTCCACTGTCAGCTCTTGCCAGAAATGGTTGTACCGGACGTAGAACTACAGCTCAAGCGCCTCCTTTTTGACCTACAGCTCAGGAGGAACAAATGGAACTCGCACCGAACTTGGTGGCAACCACCCAATGCCATCGCTTGCAGAAGCTGCTATTTGGCTAGAAGAATCAGTAGTGCGGTGGGGAAGATTGAAGCGCTTCCGAACAACAAACACTGCCAATGATAAGCACCATGATCGACCAAGGCCAGATCTCACACATCCCACGTCCACCACCTCACTCCTCCCACCTCGATGTGGCTTGAAGAGAGATGGGAAGGGAAAGGAACATGTTTCAGAGATTCGCCGTCCTCCACCATGGGAGAAAGCTATGCAGGAGATCTCGACACCATTGGACATAGCTTGGGTGCACCGGGGACAATCCCAACAACATACACCACCAAGCTAGACCACAACAACCTAAACCTACCCAAATTGTACATAGTGATGGCCCGACCACCCCTCCCATCCCCACTCTGGCCAACGGGGCCGCCGGAGAAGGTGCGGGGTGTCGGTCTAGGGCTAGTAACTCTTACAGAGATAAGAAGGAGAAAGAAAAGTGCGTGGAAAACAATTTTTGTGTAAAAAAAGGTGTTAGACAAGGAGACCCCTTTTCACCCCTGCTTTTTGTGTTAGTTGCTGGCATTTTGCAATCTATTATGAATGAGGCCATGCACACCAACCTGGTTTAAAAATATTTGGAAGCTCACCCTTGCCCTGACTTTCCAGCGATACAGTATGAAGATGACACTGTGCTTATCATGCCTGCATGTGGCTCCCAAATAGAGCAACAAAAAAAAGTCTTCTCCTTTTTACAGTCTGAGAGTGAATTTTGAAAATTCTGCTATGGTTCCAATTAATACTGGCACTGATAAAATGAACATTTTGGCTGCCATTTTGGGTTGCACCATTCGAAGTTTTCCATTCACCTATATTGGTCTTCCACTCGGTCTTACCAAGCCAAAATTAGAAGACTTTGTGCCAATTATTAGAAGAATTTACAAAAGGCTTGCTGGCTGCTCAACCTTTTTATTTTATGGAGACAAGCTCACTTTGATTAAATCAGTCTTCACTAGTCTTTCCACATTCTTCATGTGCATACTGGATCTACTGCTGGCATTGTAGGGCAAATCAACAAATACCTGAGACACTGCTTCTTCTGGAGAAAATATGGCATGGAGGACAGAGGTACATCTTGAAGGAAATATGCCCTAGAGGCAATAATAAAGTTATTATTTATTTCCTTATATCATGATAAATGTTTATTATTCATGCTAGAATTGTATTAACCGGAAACATAATACTTGTGTGAATACATAGACAAACTAAACGTCACTAGTATGCCTCTACTTGACTAGCTCGTTAATCGAAGATGGTTATGTTTCCTAACCATAGACATGTGTTGTCATTTGATTAACGGGATCACATCATTAGGAGAATGATGTGATTGACATGACCCATTCCATTAGCTTAGCACCCGATCGTTTAGTATGTTGCTATTGCTTTCTTCATGACTTATACATGTTCCTATGACTATGAGATTATGCAACCCCCGTTTGCCGGAGGAACACTTTGTGTGCTATCAAACATCACAACGTAACTGGGTGATTGTAAAGGTGCTCTACAGGTGTCTCCAAAGGTACATGTTGGGTTGGCGTATTTCGAGATTAGGATTTGTCACTCCGATTGTCGGAGAGGTACCTCTGGGCCCTCTCGGTAATGCACATCACTTAAGCCTTGCAAGCAATGCAACTAATTAATTAGTTGCGAGATGATGTATTACGGAACGAGTAAAGAGACTTGCCGGTAACGAGATTGAACTAGGTATTGAGATACCGACGATCGAATCTCGGGCAAGTAACATACCGTTGATAATGATAGTGCAACTTATTTGTGGCACTGCCGTTTAGGTCATATCGGTGTAAAGAGCATGAAGAAACTCCATACTGATGGACTTTTGGAACCACTTGATTATGAATCACTTGGTACTTGCGAACCGTGCCTCATGGGCAAGATGACTAAAACGCCGTTCTCCGGTACTATGGAGAGAGCAACAGATTTGTTGGAAATCATACATACAGATGTATGTGGTCCAATGAATGTTGAAGCTCGTGGCGGATATCGTTATTTTCTCACCTTCACAGATGATTTAAGCAGATATGGGTATATCTACTTAATGAAACATAAGTCTGAAACATTTGAAAAGTTCAAAGAATTTCAGAGTGAAGTTGAAAATCATCGTAACAAGAAAATAAAGTTTCTACGATCTGATTGTGGAGGAGAATATTTGAGTTACGAGTTTGGTCTACATTTGAAACAATGCGGAATAGTTTCGCAACTCACACCACCCGGAACACCTTACTTGATATGGTGCGATCTATGATGTCTCTTACAGATTTACCGCTATCATTTTGGGGTTATGCTTTAGAGACAACCGCATTCATGTTAAATAGGGCACCATCAAAATCCGTTAAGACGACGCCTTATGAACTGTGGTTTGGCAAGAAACCAAAGTTGTCGTTTCTGAAAGTTTGGGGCTGCGATGCTTATGTGAAAAAACTTCAACCTGATAAGCTCGAACCCAAATCGGTGAAATGTGTCTTCATAGGATACCCAAAGGAGACTGTTGGGTACACCTTCTATCACAGATCCGAAGGCAAGACATTTGTTGCTAAGAATGGATCCTTTCTAGAGAAGGAGTTTCTCTCGAAAGAAGTGAGTGGGAGGAAAGTAGAACTTGATGAGGTAACTGTACCTGCTCCCTTATTGGAAAGTAGTACATCGCAGAAACCGGTTTCTGTGACACCTACAACAATTAGTGAGGAAGCTAATGATAATGATCATGAAACTTCAGAACAAGTCACTACTGAACCTCGTAGATCAACCATAGTAAGATCCGCACCAGAGTGGTACAATAATCCTGTTCTGGAAGTCATGCTACTAGATCATGGTGAACCTACAAACTATGCAGAAGCGATGGTGAGCCCAGATTCCGCAAAATGGCTTGAAGCCATGAAATCTAAGATGGGATCCATGTATGAGAACAAAGTGTGGACTTTGGTTGACTTGCCCAATGGTCGGCAAGCAATTGAGAATAAATGGATCTTCAAGAAGAAGACTGACGCTGACGGTAATGTTACTGTCTACAAAGCTTGACTTGTCGCAAAAGGTTTTCGACAAGTTCAAGGGATTGACTACGATGAGACCTTCTCACCCGTAGCGATGCTTAAGTCTGTGCGAATCATGTTAGCGATTGCCGCATTTTATGATTATGAAATTTGGCAGATGGATGTCAAAACTGCATTCCTGAATGGATTTCTAGAAGAAGAGTTGTATATGATGCAGCCAGAAGGTTTTGTCGATCCAAAGGGAGCTAACAAAGTGTGCAAGCTCCAGCGATCCATTTATGGACTGGTGCAAGCCTCTCGGAGTTGGAATAAACGCTTTGATAGTGTAATCAAAGCATTTGGTTTTATACAGACTTTTGGAGAAGCCTGTATTTACAAGAAAGTGAGTGGGAGCTCTGTCGCATTTCTGATATTATATGTAGATGACATATTACTAATCGGAAATGATATATAATATCTGGATAGCATAAAGGGATACTTGAATAAGAGTTTTTCAATGAAAGACCTCGGTGAAGCTGCTTACATATTGGGCATTAAGATCTATAGAGATAGATCAAAACGCTTAATTGGACTTTCACAAAGCACATACCTTGACAAAGTTTTGAAGAAGTTCAAAATGGATCAAGCAAAGAAAGGATTCTTGCCTGTGTTACAAGGTGTGAAATTGAGTAAGACTCAATGCCCGACCACTGCAGAAGATAGAGAGAAAATGAAAGATGTTCCCTATGCTTCAGCCATAGGCTCTATCATGTATGCAATGCTGTGTACCAGACCTGATGTGTGTCTTGCTATAAGTCTAGCAGGGAGGTACCAAAGTAATCCAGGAGTGGATCACTGGACAGCGGTCAAGAACATCCTGAAATACCTGAAAAGGACTAAGGATATGTTTCTCGTATATGGAGGTGACAAAGAGCTCATCATAAATGGTTACGTTGATGCAAGCTTTGACACTGATCCGGACGATTCTAAATCGCAAACCGGATACATATTTACATTAAACGGTGGAGCTGTCTGTTGGTGCAGTTCTAAACAAAGCATCGTGGTAGGATCTACATGTGAAGCGGAGTACATAGCTGCTTCGGAAGCAGCAAACGAAGGAGTCTAGATGAAGGAGATCATATCAGATCTAGGTGTCATACATAGTGCATCGGGTCCAATGAAAATCTTTTGTGACAATACTGGTGCAATTGCCTTGGGAAAGGAATCCAGATTTCACAAGAGAACCAAGCACATCAAGAGACGCTTTAATTCCATCCGGGATCTAGTCCAGGTGGGAGACATAGAGATTTGCAAGATACATACGGATCTGAATGTAGCAGACCCGTTGACTAAGCCTCTTCCATGAGCAAAACATGATCAGCACCAAAGCTCCATGGGTGTTAGAATCATTACTGTGTAATCTAGATTATTGACTCTAGTGCAAGTGGGAGACTGAAGGAAATATGCCCTAGAGGCAATAATAAAGTTATTATTTATTTCCTTATATCAAGATAAATGTTTATTATTCATGCTAGAATTGTATTAACCGGAAACATAACACTTGTGTGAATATATAGACAAACTAAACGTCACTAGTATGCCTCTACTTGACTAGCTCGTTAATCGAAGATGGTTATGTTTCCTAACCATAGACATGTGTTGTCATTTGATTAACGGGATCACATCATTAGGAGAATGATGTGATTGACATGACCCATTCCATTAGCTTAGCACCCGATCGTTTAGTATGTTGCTATTGCTTTCTTCATGACTTATACATGTTCCTATGACTATGAGATTATGCAACTCCCGTTTGCCGGAGGAACACTTTGTGTGCTACCAAACGTCACAACGTAACTGGGTGATTATAAAGGTGCTCTACAGGTGTCTCCAAAGGTACATGTTGGGTTGGCGTATTTCGAGATTAGGATTTGTCACTCCGATTGTCGGATAGGTATCTTTGGGCCCTCTCGGTAATGCAAATCACTTAAGCCTTGCAAGCAATGCAACTAATTAATTAGTTGCGAGATGATGTATTACGGAACGAGTAAAGAGACTTGCCGGTAACGAGATTGAACTAGGTATTGAGATACCGACGATCGAATCTCGGGCAAGTAACATACCGATGACAAAGGGAACAACGTATGTTGTTATGCGGTCTGACCAATAAAGATCTTCGTAGAATATGTGGGAGCCAAGATGAGCATCCAGGTTCCACTATTGGTTATTGACCGGAGACGTGTCTCGGTCATGTCTACATTGTTCTCGAACCCGTAGGGTCCGCACGCTTAACGTTACGATGACAGTTTCATTATGAGTTTATATGTTTTGATGTACCGAAGGTTGTTCGGAGTCCCGGATGTGATCACGGACATGACGAGGAGTCTCGAAATGGTCGAGCCATAAAGATTGATATATTGGACGACTATATTCGGACATCGGAAATGTTCTGGGTGATTTCGGAGAAAACCGGAGTGCCGGAGGGTTACCGGAATCCCCCCGGGAGAAGTATGGGCCTAATGGGCCTTAGTGGAGAGAGAGAGGGGCGGCCAGGGTGGGCCGCGCGCCCCCTCCCCCTCTGGTCCGAATTGGACTAGGAGAGGGGGCGGCGCCCCCCTTTCCTTCTCCCTCTCCCCCTTCCTTTCCCCCTCCTAGTAGGAGTAGGAAAGAGGGGAGTCCTACTCCTACTAGGAGGAGGACTCCTCCTGGCGCGCCCTGCTAGGGCCGGCCGGCCTCCCCCCTTGCTCCTTTATATACGGGTGCAGGGGGGCACCTCTAGACACACAAGTTGATTTTCGTGGTCGTTCTCTTAGCCGTGTACGGTGCCCCCCTCCACCATATTCCTCGATAATATTGTAGCGGTGCTTAGGCGAAGCCCTGCGACGGTAGAACATCAAGATCATCACCACGCCGTCGTGCTGACGATACTCATCCCTGACACTTTGCTGGATCGGAGTCCGGGGATCGTCATCGAGCTGAACGTGTGCTAGAACTCGGAGGTGCCGTAGTTTCGGTGCTTGATCGGTCGGGTCGTGAAGACGTATGACTACATCAACCGCATTGTCATAACGCTTCCGCTATCAGTCTACGAGGGTACGTAGACAACACTCTCCCCTCTCGTTGCTATGCATCACCATGATCTTGCGTGTGCGTAGGATTTTTTTTGAAATTACTACGTTCCCCAACACATCTCTTGTCTCTTGGAACAAAGTCTGCATTCCCAAGGAGTAAGGAGGATTCGGAGTCTACACATTGCCACCCACAATAAATTCCTCCTTATGAAACATATCCACAAATTCTTGCATCATGGAGATTTACGTTGGGTGAAACTTATTTGGGAGTCATACTATACTGATGGTGCTATCACAAATAGACCCGTGAGATCTTTCTAGTGGAAGAGCATTCTTAAATTGCTCCCTCAATTCAAGCTTTCAACAAAAGGAGAAACTGAGATGGGAAACACCATTGCATTTTGGCAAGACAACCGAGGACATGGCACAATTAAAGATAGATTCCCAAAATGTAACGCCCCAGATGTAACTTGCCATATTTGTAATCCAACTCTTGCCATTTTCGGCTATGTGTTATGATATATTCCCTCCGTGGTTGGGTTCTCTCCGTTTTGCATTTTGGTCATGTCATGCATTTCATATCATGTCATCATGTGCATCGCATTCGCATACGTGTTCGTCTCATAAATCCGAGCAGCTTTCCCGTTGTCCGTTTTGCAATCCGGCGCTCCTATGTCTCCCGGCGTCCCCTTTTACATTTCTTCTTGAGCGGGTATTAAACATTCTCGGAATGGACCGAGGTTTGACATGTGGCCTCGGTATAGCACCGGAAGACCGCCTGTCGTGGATTTGTCACGGCAGATGTCCTGGCAAAAGGACTTAGTCGTGGAGCCATCGCAACGGGTTAGTTTGAAGGGGTTAGAGCGGACGCAAGGACACAGAGTTTATACTAGTTCGGCCCCTTCAATGAAGGTAAAAGCCTACGTCTAGTTGTGATGGGATTGATGGGTTTCGAGGGCTAGGGAGCGATAAGCTTCGCCTAAACCTCGAGTTGTTGTCCTCTCTCCCTAAACCGCCGTCGGGTCGTCCCCTTATATACACGGGTGACGCCCGTCGGTCTGCAGAGTCCCAACCCCCGGTTCATAAACATGCCCGGGTCGGTCTCTCTATTCTAAACTTACAATGCAAGTTTACCTCAGGCCGGTTTACGCCGTAAACCTCTAAACCGATTATAGGCTTCGGGCCCTTCTATTTCCCCTTGGGCTTTGACATCTCGGGTCCCTTGACGGAGCTAACCCGGGCCCTATGGGCCGGTTTACTCCAAATAGCAATATCCCCAACATTAGGCCCCAGATTGATTTGAACTGGTTCATGTCAATCCTTAATAAGAATTCCTGTCTTCAAATGCTTTCCAACGGCTGTTAGACCGCTGTTTCTTCGTCTCCTCTTGCTGCGGTAAACCGATATGACGTCAGCGCAAATTTGCCGTCTCCTTTTGCTGATCCGTAATAATCAGGGCGACGGCTGGGCTCCCGAAATCACCGGCCCCTGGATTCGCGCGCCTGACACGCGCGCCGCTTCTTATAAATAGGACTTGAAAGCCATCTTCCTTTCCTCCCTTTCGTCCCCTTCTTCGTCTTCCTCGCGACCCAGACCTCAGAGCTCCGCCGCCGCCGTCAGCTACTGCATCAACTCCGGCCGCTGCATCAACCTGATCGGACCAGAGCACCGCGGCGACTTTCCACATCCGTTTGGATCCCGGTAAGGCCCCTGTTCTTCTTGCTTTAGATCTGTTCTAGGGTTCGTCATCCTGCTACTGTTTCTCGTTCATCCCCATAGCAGCTTTTGCGAACAGATGATGATACCTGTATCGTGATTTGTAGTCCCTCTCAGTGTTCGCCATAAATCTGTACTCATCTCCTTAGATCTCACTCATTTCCCTGCTTGTCGAACTTATGTTGTTCTGCTGTGAGCCAAACCTCATATTTTTACTTCTTTTTCGCCCTAGCTGTAGATCCATTGCTTTGAAAGAATCCGTACGGGATCTGTTTCTGCTTTCATATTCACAACTATTAGATCTGGTCGGTTTAACTTCTAGCAAAGCGAACAAACCAATCCACACATCCATTAGTCCCCTTGATGAACCGCTGGATGATATCATTGTAGATAACCTTACTCTATATAAGAGCATCTTCGGTTTACACTCACACTTGTTCTCAAACCGGAACACCTTTGTCTTGTAGATTTTCTCATGGCAAAACAGGTGTACGAATGCAACTGGGTTCCCTCTCGCATCACTGAGACCCAACTAAACAACTTAGTTCTGACTGGCGCTTTGAGTAGCAAAAATGCCATCCATTGGCGGGTTCCAGGAGATGAATGTCCTCCTACCCCACAGGAGGGAGAAGTGGTGGTGTTTGCGGATCACCTGGCCCGGGGTTTTAATCCACCCGGTTCAAAATTTTATCGGGACGTCCTGGCTAACTTTAGGTTGCGCCCACAAGATGTTGGTCCAAACTCAGTCATGAATATCTGCCATTTTCAAGTGCTTTGCGAGGTGTACTTCCAGGAGGAACCTACTGTAGAGCTGTTCTGGGACTTGTTTCATTTGAACCGACGTACTGAATTCACCGACGGCCCTAATATGGAACTGGGTGGTATGACGATTCAAAAGAGGAAAGAGGTGACTTATCCTCACGCCAAGTTGCATAGTCATCCGCAAGAATGGAATCACACTTGGTTCTATTGCAAGGATACTTCCCCTGCTGAAGAAAATCCACTGCCCGGCTTCCGTCCAGAGAGACTTAGCAATACACACCCCTTCCCCCCAAGGCTAACCGCCAAAGAGAGGAGTAAGTATGCCCCTCAGCTGTCCAAGCTCAGAGCCTTCATGGCTAACGGTTTAACGGGGGTAGATCTTGCCCGTTGCTGGATTTCATGGAGCATCCTGCCCCTCAGCATCCGCTCCGGTTTAATGTGCCAATACACCGGCCGGGTTGATGATCCTTTGAGGCACTGCAACATTCAGCTGACGGAGGACGAAGTCACTGAAGCTGTGAAAAAGATGCTGAATGAACCGGAATATGTTTGCGCCCGAACCGGCCTGCTTCCATTTTGCGCCACAAACAAACCACCTGCTGTAAGTATCTCCCCTCTGTTTGTTATAGAATTTATGATCTCCTTATACACATATTGCTAACTCCAGTCCTTTCTGAGACAGGGAGATGATCCGTTTTGGAGCAAGAAGTTTCAAGAGCCGACCGAAAAGGTAACCCGACCAAAAACGAGGGTGAAGAAACCCGCTCAGAAGAAAAGGAACACCACTTCCTCTACCCCGGATTTAGAGGAGGATGATGTGGGTAATCCGGACCTTGGGGTAGACCTTGATTCAGTTGGCTTACTTTTTATACGTCTTATTGATGATGATATTTGTCAGGACGACGCTGAAGCGAGCAATGCTGAAGGCCCAGAGGTAACTATTCTTTCTTCTGATGCCGTTCCTTTGCCTTTGAAAAAACCTCGCCAAGCAAACCGGAAAATTAAATTTTCTCATCCTCTTGCTTACTTGGATCCCAAATTTCTTGTGAAGACCCAGCAACATGAAGCTCGACGCACCACCCGGCATAGCGGCCAGGTAGTTACCTCCGCCGGTTTACGGAACAGCCCGGTTCGGAAACGCCGCTCAGAGGTCTCCGATTTATGCGCTAGCTTTCCTCCTAAAGCAAGTTTAACTCGTCAGCCTCTTAATCCATCTGACTCCGATTATCAGGTCACTTCCCATTCATCTTCTGGTGAATCTTCAGCCACTCAACTGCCACCGCTGAAGACAGTTATTGGGTAAGTTGGACCGATCACAACATATCTCTGTATGGGTCTCTTCATCCATCTTATACCGTTTTTTTTTCAATCTTTGGGTTTTTTCCAGGGCTAAACCTAGACCGAGCAAGAAGGCTCGTCTGGATAACCCGGCTGAAGGAACTGCCGCTCCTGAACCGGAGAAAACTCCTGGTGCTGACGCTCTGGGTCGTGAAGATATTCAGAATTATCTATCTCCGCAAGATGACACCTGTGCTGAAGAAAGGCCTACCAAACCTGCCAGCCGTACTAATCCGCCTGCCAGTCCCGTTCGGGCTGAGGAATCCATCCCCCCTTCTGGAACTGTTGATAAACCGACAGGGCTACTACAGAGCAGCGACTCCAAGGATGATGATGTTGTGATTACCGGCATTGGCCGCTCTGAACCGGGGAACACTGCTACTTTGGCCAAGCATACTGCCAAGGACGAAATCTTGGCCATAAAGGGCAAATGGGACGTTGACTCCTCGACGTATGCCGCCTTAAGCGCCCAAGATCTTTATTCTGGGTACCTGAACCGACTGTACACCAGTCGCGATTATGAAGCTGGTATGATCAGGATGATGAAAGAAAAACTTGAGGTAACTCTCTTGTGCTTCCTTCTGTTACAACCTAGCTTCTCAATTTGATCCGAATCCGAGATGGTAACCCGAATCATGCTGCCTTGACCACTAAGGTCCGGTTTAAAAACCCAGGGCTTCAACATGAGCCTTTAACCAAAAACATCATTAAATAACCATTAGCCCCCAAGTGCCAAGTTTTAATACTTGTATTAATCCTGGGACTTTTTGCAGTGGAAAACATGTGTTAAAATCAAGTATGCATTAGCCCCCAAGTATCGAGCACATAACTTGCTTGTGTGGTTGATACTTCCAAACCGTGCACTATTTTCTGAACACTGCTGATGACCTGCTGCAGGGGGATTTGAAGATCAAAGAGAAACAAGTCTCGGACCTTCAGGAAATTTTAAAAACCCAGCAGGCTGAAACTGAAAAAACGAAGGAGGAATTGACCAATGCCTTAACCGTTATGGAACAGCTGAAAGAAGACCGCAAAAAGGAGCAAGCTGTTTGGGCTACTGAAAAAGCTCTTTTGACGAAGAGGGCCGAAAATGCTGAAGCTGCTCTCAAACCGGTGGTCGATGAATTATCCACCGTGAAGCGACAAATACACTCCATGACCTCTGCCGTCTTTGGTAAATTTTTCGATGCCCTTCTTCCAATTTGTACCTTGTCTGCTATATCCTATGTCCGGTTTGTAATCCATCTTGAAACACTACAGGCTCACGTATTGGACACTTGGGTTCTGATGTGCAGATGAAACTCAAAGCTGCCTATACTCTGATTGAACAGTTGTACTCCGGAGCACAGAGAGCTATCACCACTGCATCGCACAACCACCCTGCACCGTCTCTGATTCAAGACACGCTAAAGAGGCTATCCATGCTTCCAGCCCGGATTGAAGAGTTGAAAAGATCAACTGCTCGAACTGGAGCCATCACTGCCTTGATCCGGGCCAAAGCGTGGGTACCAGATTTCGACCCTGTCGAGGCGGCCCAAGGATACCCCAGCTTGAAAGAAGATGGTTCAGACTTTGGTGAAGATGATTTGAGGGCGATAAACCGGGCGGTGCGCCCCCTAGCTTGTCAATTGGCTGAAGAAGCAGATCTGACCCATTACGAAGCCCAATATGATAACCAGAACAGGCGAGTAGCAGCCCCGGTCCCTGAAGCGGAAAACCTTATTCCTCCAATCCGTAAGCATACCTACGCCCCTGACATTGAACCGTCTTTGCTGATTCACGAAGAAGCTGTCTTTCAAGCGCTAATGGGAATCGACTGGACCACTGCTGATTTCCAGCCAATGGGTAGCCAAGAGGATGCGGCGCAAGATGATCCACAGCCTTCGAACCGAGGCGGCGAACAGGCGTAATCAACGCTCCGGTTCACCTTAATCGGTGACGTTTAATCCGTCAACGAACAATATATTCAGGCACTACGCTGCCTTGTAATAAAATAGTTTAATACCTCTGCATTTGAATGTGCCTTCGCGCACGGGTACTGATGCTCTTTCCAATGACGTTTTCCAACTTTATGTTTCCTGTCTTTACTGAGTACACAAGGTCTTTCGACCCTATGAACCGTGCTGCGCCTTTGCCAAACCGGGCAACTTGCCTCCGGGTTAAAAAACGGACCAGGCTGTGTCAGCTGAATCGGTTTAAAAGCACTTGACGTTCCGAAGAACAAAAAATACCACAATAAAGGCAAAAAACAAAAACCAAATACGAGAGGCCAACGCGATAGTAAAACGCATGCAAATAGTGGTTGCTATGAACCGTTCAGAAGGCGTGACCATCGTCAAGACAAAATAAACCGAGCCCCCAAGAGGTGTAGCTACGGTTTAGGTCGACTAGGTTCCTAACTGAATCGTGGCAAATATGCCGGTCAAATGGCATTGCATTGGTTCGGATTCGACCAAGCCCCCAAGTGACTCAGTGGCCAAGGGCCGATCAAGTGGCATTGCGTTGGTTCGGACACGACCAAGCCCCCAAATGATTCATTGGCTAAAAAGCCGACCAGAAGGCATTACCATCATCAAGACATGACCGAGCTCCCATAAGGCGTAATCTACGGTTCAAGTCGATTAGGTCCCCAACTGATTCAGTGGCAAATGTGCCAGCCAGAAGGCATTACCGTCGTCAAGACATGACCAAGCCCCCCGGAGGTGTAACTACGGTTCAGGCCGACTAGGTCCCCAACTGACTTTATAGGGATAGCTATGTTCTCTTTGGTTCGAATACGACCTATGTTTGAACAGGAAGCCCCATGTTTGAATAGCTATGTTCTCTTTGGTTCGAATACGACCTATGTTTGAACAGGAAGCCCCATGTTTGAATAGCTATGTTCTCTTTGGTTCGAATACGACCTATGTTTGAACAGGAAGCCCCATGTTTGAATAGCTATGTTCTCTTTGGTTCGAATACGACCTATGTTTGAACAGGAAGCCCCATGTTTGAATAGCTATGTTCTCTTTGGTTCGAATACGACCTATGTTTGAACAGGAAGCCCCATGCTTGAACCGGGATCTTTAAACCGGATCTCAAAGCTTTGCGGGAGTCATCTTCCCTTGAACCGGACTATAAACCGGAGTCTTCACTTTGATCCTCTTCGAAGTGACCTCAAGGGGTAAACCAGAAATTGCATTAAAGCGAATCAACTCCAGGTAACCACGCATGATGTGAAGAACGGCAGAGACCCCGTTTTGCTCGAGGTTCCGGTTTATTGTATTAATCATAATATATACATGGTCATGATATGTACATAAACAGAGCCCAAGGCTCATGTATAATAAGGTCGAAGATGAGCTATGTTCCACGGCCTGCCGGTCTCCTCCTCTGATGTGCGTGAATCCTTGCGCTCTCGAATATCAATCAGGTAGTATGACCCATTATTCAGATTCTTGCTGACCACAAAAGGTCCCTCCCAAGGCGGGGATAATTTATGCTGATCAGACTGATCCTGGATGAGCCGAAGCACCAAATCCCCCTCCTGAAAGGTTCTGGTCCTAACCCGACGGCTGTGGTAACGGCGAAGATCTTGCTGGTAAATCGCTGAACGGGCAGCTGCTAAGTCACGTTCCTCATCCAACAAGTCAAGAGCGTTCTGCCGTGCCCGCTCGTTGTCCGCTTCAACATACGCTGCCACACGAGGTGAGTCATGTCGTATATCACTGGGGAGAACCGCCTCTGCTCCATAGACCATAAAAAACGGTGTAAACCCCGTGGATCTGTTAGGCGTGGTGTTGATGCTCCATAATACAGACGGTAGCTCCTCCACCCAACAACCCGGCGTCCTTTGTAAAGGGACCAGAAGCCGGGGTTTGATACCTCTCAAGATCTCTTGATTCGCTCGTTCTGCCTGACCATTAGACTGTGGGTGAGCTACCGAAGAAACATCAAGCCGTATGTGCTCCCGTGCGCAGAACTCTTTCATGGCCCCCTTGGATAGATTAGTACCATTATCTGTGATGATGCTGTGTGGAAAACCAAACCGGAAGATCACCTTCTTTATAAACCGAACCGCCGTGGCCGCATCACATTTACTGACCGGTTCTGCCTCCACCTACTTTGTAAATTTGTCAACCGCCACCAGTAGGTGGGTCTTCTTGTCTTTGGAACGCTTAAAAGGCCCAACCATATCGAGCCCCCAAGTTGCAAACGGCCAAGTGATTGGAATCATCCTCAATTCTTGAGCCGGTATATGCGCTCGTCTGGAAAATTTCTGGCAACCATCACATAACCTGACCAGGTCTTCTGCATCAGCATGAGCAGTTAACCAATAGAAACCGTGGCGGAACGCTTTAGCCACCAATGATTTTGAACCGGCGTGGTGACCGCAATCCCCTTCATGTATTTCACGTAATATCTCGCACCCCTCCTCAGGGGATACGCACCGTTGCAGCGCTCCTGACACGCTGCGATGATGTAGCTCTCCCTTGAGAATGGTCATAGATTTGGACCGCCGTACTATCTGTCGAGCCAAGCTTTCGTCTTCTGGCAACTCACCCCGGTTCATATATGCCAAATAAGGGAGCGTCCAATCCGGGGTGACGTGAAGAGCCGCCACTAATTGAGCCTCCGGATCAGGAACGGCCAACTCCAGCTCACCGGGTAGCTGTACGGATGGGTGGTACAATATATCCAAGAAAACATTGGGTGGGACCGGTTTACGCTGAGAGCCCAAGCGGCTTAAAGCGTCCGCTGCCTCATTCTTTCTGCGGTCTACATGGTCCACTTGATAGCCTTTGAAATGCCCGGCCACCATATCTACTTCACGCCGGTATGCAGCCATGATCGGGTCCTTAGAATCCCAGGTGCCAGATACCTGCTGAGCCACCAGATCCGAATCACCAAAGCACCTGACTCTGCTTAAATTCATCTCTTTAGCCATCCGAAGACCATGAAGCAAAGCCTCATACTCAGCCGCATTATTTGTACAGGGGAACATTAAACGGAGGACATAACAAAACTTATCTCCTCGTGGGGAAGTTAAAACGACTCCAGCCCCCGAACCTTCCAATTGTCTGGATCCGTCAAAATGAATAGTCCAATATGTGTTATCTGGCTTCTCCTCAGGCGCTTGTAACTCTGTCCAATCGTTTATGAAGTCGACAAGTGCTTGTGACTTTATAGCCGTCCGAGGTACGTATCTTAAATCGTGCGGCCCGAGCTCGATAGCCCACTTGGCAATCCGACCGGTCGCCTCCCGGTTCTGTATGATGTCACCCAACGGAGTAGAACTGACCACCGTGACGGGGTGTCCTTGAAAATATTGCCTCAGCTTCCGGCTTGCCATAAAAACACCATATACCAGCTTCTGCCAATGCGGATACCTTTGTTTGGACTCGATTAGTACTTCACTGATATAGTAAACCGGTCGCTGAACCGGATGTTCTTTTCCAACCTCCTTTCGTTCTACCACCATCGCCACACTAACTGCTCTGGCATTCGCAGCAACATATAACAGGAGTGGCTCTTTATCTACAGGGGCTGCCAAAACTGGCGGATTGACTAGCTGCCGCTTCAAGTCCTCAAACGCTTTATCTGCCTCCGCACTCCAGACAAATTGATCCGTCTTCTTGAGCATTTGATACAAGGGGATCGCCTTTTCACCGAGGCGACTGATAAACCGGCTTAACGCTGCAATCCGTCCGGCCATGCGCTGAACATCATTGACGCATTTTGGTTTGGCCAGGGAGGTGATGGCTGTGATCTTTTCCGGATTAGCCTCAATCCCTCTATGGGATACTAAAAACCCCAACAACTTGCCAGCAGGCACACCAAAAACACATTTAGCCGGGTTGAGCATCATTTGGTACACTCTCAAGTTATCGAAAGTCTCCTTCAAATCGTCAACCAGGGTCTCCTTCTTTCGTGACTTGACCACAATATCATCCACATAAGCATGCACATTACGACCAATCTGCTTGTGGAGGCAATTTTGCACACACCGTTGATAAGTAGCCTGCGCACTCTTAAGCCCGAAGGGCATAGACACATAGCAGAAGGCTCCAAAGGGAGTAATGAACGCCGTCTTCTCCTGGTCCTTAACTGCCATCTTGATCTGATGATAACCCGAATAGGCATCCAAAAAACTCAAACGCTCGCAACCTGCTGTCGCATCAATGATTTGATCAATCCGGGGGAGAGCAAAAGGATCCGCTGGACAAGCTTTATTCAAGTCTGTGTAATCCACACACATGCGCCAGGTGCCGTTTTTCTTAAGAACTAGCACCGGATTAGCAAGCCACTCGGGATGAAAAACCTCAATAATAAACCCAGCTGCCAGGAGCCTGGCCACTTCCTCACCAATCGCTTTACGTCTTTCTTCGTTAAACCGCCGTAAGAACTGCTTTACCGGTTTATACTTAGGATCCACATTAAGGGTGTGCTCAGCGAGTTGCCTCGGTACACCAGGCATGTCAGACGGCTTCCATGCAAAGATGTCCCGATTCTCACGGATGAACTCGATGAGCGCGCTTTCCTATTTTGGATCCAAGTTTGCACTGATGCTGAACTGCTTGGATGAATCGCTAGGCACGAAGTCAACAAGCTTAGTTTCGGCCGCTGATTTGAACTTCAAGGCCGGATCGTGGTCCGTAGTTGGCTTTTTTAATGAAGTCATGTCCTCCGGATCAACACTGTCCTTGTACTGCCTTAGTTCCTCCGTAGCACAAACCGATTCTGCATAAGTCGCATCTCCTTCCTCGCATTCCAAAGCGATTCGACGGCTGCCATGAACCGTTATAGTGCCCTTGTAACCCGGCATCTTAAGTTGCAGATACACGTAGCAGGGCCGTGCCATAAATTTTGCATAGGCTGGCCGTCCAAACAAAGCGTGGTACGGACTTTGGATTTTAACCACTTCGAACGTCAGCGTCTCTGATCTGGAATCGTGACTATCGCCAAAGACCACTTCAAGGGCTATCTTACCAACCGGATAAGCAGACTTGCCAGGTGCCACCCCGTGGAACACTGTATTGGTCGGTTTGAGATCCTTATCTACCAGTCCCATGCGACGGAAGGTCTCATAATACAAGATGTTAATGCTGCTCCCTCCGTCCATGAGCACCTTGGTGAGCTTATAACCTCCCACCTGAGGCGCCACCACCAATGCTAATTGACCCGGATTATAAACCCTGGGAGGGTGATCCTCTCGGCTCCATATGATAGGCTGTTCTGACCAGCGCAGATAGTGAGGCGTGGCCGGTTCGATAGCACTGACTGCCCGCCTCTGAAGCTTTCTATCCCGTTTATCCAAGCTTGTAGTAAAGACATGATACTGTCCACCACTCAACTGTTTCGGGTTGCTCTGATAACCTGATTGCTGCTGTCCGTAACCACTTTGATTACTTTGATTATTTTGGCTGTCCTGTCCGCCCGGATTACCCTGGAACCCTGGACCGGAATTTCCGCCACCGTATCCTGATCCGGAACCTGAACCGCCGCCGGAGCTGTGATCATATTGGAAAGTGTTTGAGCTTTTGAATTCCTTCATGATATAACAATCCTTCCAAAGATGGGTTGCTGGTTCCTCTTTTGTTCCGTGCTTTGGACAGGGCTGGTTTAAGAAAAAGTTCAAACGCTCCGGATTAGGACCGGGATTTGCGCGGAAACTTGGCTGTTTCCCCTTACGCCGCTGGCTTTTATTCTGTGCACTTGTGTTGGCCACAAAGTCCATGCTCCCGTCCGGTTTACGCTTACCTCCGCCTCCATTACCTGTCGGTCGATGTTGCTGGCCTTTGGTGTTGCTATTCTTCTTTCCCTTCCCTGCTTTGTCATCACTAGAGTCGGGATCCTTGGTACTGTCAGAATCCGCATACTTCACTAAAGCGGTCATGAGCGTTCCTATATCTGTACAATCACGCTTCATCCGGCCTAACTTTAGCTTCAAAGGGCCAAACCGACAGTTACTTTCCAACAGCACCACGGCGGTGTCTGCGTTGATGCGATCTGATGAGTGCAAAACTTCTGATACCCGTCGTACCCAATGGGTAGTTGATTCCCCTTCTTGCTGAACACAGGCTGCTAGGTCAACTATCGACATTGGCTGTTTGCACGTGTCCTTGAAATTCTTGATAAACCGGGCACGCAATTGGGCCCACGAACTAATAGAATTAGGCGGTAAGCTCTTTAGCCAAGTCCGGGCCGTTCCTTCTAACATCATAGTAAAATACTTGGCACACGCCGTGTCATCCACATCCAGCATCTCCATAGCCATCTCATAGCTCTCCACCCATGTCTCCGGAGGCTGATCTGCCGTGTAGTTTGGTACCTTGCGGGGGCCTTTGAAGTCTTTTGGCAGGTGTACGTTGCGCAAAGCGGGAACAAGGCACGGTACTCCCAAAGAACTGGGGACCACCCCCGGTTCAACTGTAGCCGCTGGGAAGATAGGTGTAAGCTGACGAGCCTGATGCTGCGCTGCTAATCCGGCCTCCCGCGCACGGGTGCGATCCACATTCTCCTGAGCATTGTCGACGCCCGCCGGGTTGTTGCCGCGGAGCGCTTCACGCCCGGCATTGCTTGAAACCGCCGGCTCCTCCATGCGCCTACTATGGCTCCCGCTGGGGCGAGGGGTGGAGTGAATCCGATCACGGCTTTGTGAATATGCTTCTTGTTGGGCCAACGCGGTCCTAAGGAGCTCCTTGACCCGGCGTGTTTCTACGTCCTGCGGTGAATCGCCTTTGATCGGAATGGCTTCCAGCCGAGCTGCCGCCGCGACGAGGTTATCCATCGGGTTGGAATAATGACCTGACGGTGTTGGCACGGCCTGTAGTGTACCAGTGTTGTGACGAGGCAGGTTTATTATCCGGTGCTGAACCGGGGCGCCAACTGTCGCCTCCGCACGGTTTACCCCCGGGGTGTTGAAGAGATTTCGGGCGTCGAGGGCTGCGGGCAATCGAGATCGGGATTTCCTCTTCAGGACTTCCTGAGACGCATTCTGGTCCATCATGAGCCTGTAAGCCTGTGCATCCAAAGCGGCACGCTCCGCCGTCATCCTGATCTCTTCTGCTGCCAGCTCCGCTTTAGCTTGAGTGATCTGCTCTCTCACTTTGGCAATCTCAGCATTGTGAACCTCCTGATCCACCGGGTTGGCTTCCGCCATGAGCGCTGCCAGTGCGTCAAACAGGTCTGACAAAACTTGGGCTGGTGAACCCGTAGGGCCTCCTGCCCGCGCAGCCGTTGCCGCTGCCGATCCGGAGATCGCTGCTGCTGCAGTTGATGATCATGGCACCGCCTGTGTTCCAGCCATGAAGATCCCAACCCGATAGGGCAGATCAGAGGGGTCCGGAATACTGTTGCCATCGGAGCCGCCCCCAATCCGATCATCTTGCAGCTGGTAAAGAGATTCGGTTTCCCCGGTCGACGTTTCATCGCCGGAGTAGATGGCGGTTTCGTCACCGGATTCGGATCCTTCCTCGTAGCTTCCTCCGTGGACGACTCCCACGAAGGCGTGCTTCCTGGTCGGTTTAGCCAGGGTCGATCTCGTGCACTGAGCTGTCTCGACGAGGTCGGCGCAGACGCCTAACTCGGGGCCTGGTTCTCCGATCTTGCCGATGAAAACATGGATGCCGCCAAAGGGGACCCGGTACCCGTACTCGATTGAGCCGGCGTCGGGGCCCCAGCCTGTGCTGTTGATGTAGAGTTTTCCGCGGCGGCTCTTGGTCATCCGACCCATAGCGTAACCCTCGAGTCCTTCAAAGCGGCCCTCCAAAAACTTGAAACCATCTCGCAATAGCCCCACGGTGGGCGCCAACTGTCGTGGATTTGTCACGGCAGATGTCCTGGCAAAAGGACTTAGTCGTGGAGCCATCGCAACGGGTTAGTTTGAAGGGGTTAGAGCGGACGCAAGGACACAGAGTTTATACTAGTTCGGCCCCTTCAATGAAGGTAAAAGCCTACGTCTAGTTGTGATGGGATTGATGGGTTTCGAGGGCTAGGGAGCGATAAGCTTCGCCTAAACCTCGAGTTGTTGTCCTCTCTCCCTAAACCCCCGTCGGGTCGTCCCCTTATATACACGGGTGACGCCCGTCGGTCTGCAGAGTCCCAACCCCCGGTTCATAAACGTGCCCGGGTCGGTCTCTCTATTCTAAACTTACAATGCAAGTTTACCTCAGGCCGGTTTACGCCGTAAACCTCTAAACCGATTATAGGCTTCGGGCCCTTCTATTTCCCCTTGGGCTTTGACATCTCGGGTCCCTTGACGGAGCTAACCCGGGCCCTATGGGCCGGTTTACTCCAAATAGCAATATCCCCAACACCGCCTGTCAAGTTTCGGGTCAATCGGAGTTCGTTTGGTACTCCAACGGTTAACCGGGTAACCGTGAAGGCCTCGTGTGTGTTGCAGCCCAACACCCCTTCAAAACAGCCCAATAACCCATCTAAGTCACTCCCATGTCCTCCGCCGCCCGAGCCCACGCGGGGCCCTCCCCGGCCCGGGACGCCGCCGCCGCCCCGCGGGCGCCCCGCCCGCGCCTCCTCCCGCGCTTCCTCCGCGCCGCCGCCGCCGCAGTCGCCGTCGCCCCGCCGTCCGTCGGCCACCGCCTCCTCCGCCGAGATCCCGCTGCCGCGCCGCCGCCCAACCGTCGCCCGCGCCGCTCCGCGCCGGCGTCCGCCCCGCCGCCCTTGTCGCCGGGTCCCGCGCCGCGCCCCGACCTCGCCGGCGTTCCCCGCTCCGTCCCCGGCCTCCGCGCGCCACGTCTCCGCCGAGCTCTCTGGCCGCCTCGGTTTCCGCGCAGCCGCCGGAAACCCTAGATCCGGTTGATTTCCCCCTCTCGTTTTTCTCTGTCTTATTTTTTCATCATTATCTTCACATGTTTGACATGCCATAACTTTGCATCCGTAGCTCCGATTCGTGCGTATAATATGCCGAATTGTTCGTATCGAAAAGCACATCACTTTGTTACATTGCATAATTTTCGTTTGAGGTCATATTGATGCCCGAAATGCTGTTAGAAGAGGGCTAGTTAATGTTAGTTGCTGGATCTTATCTGAATATGCACTTTTGTCATTTTTGCCATGATTGATGTGTGCATCCTATGAAGTTGAGTCCTACATGAGTTTTGCAATATGCCATGTTACCTTTCCAGAGAATTTTGCCATGTATTTTTGTGACACTTGTGGTGACTAGCACAAGCATGCAAACTAGGTCACTTGATGTTGCTGATTTCAGAGACTTAGTGATTTCACTAAGTCCCTGACTGCTGTTATTTTTATGCCATGTGTTCTTGTTGTTTCCGAGAGATCTATGCATAATTTGAGCATGATAAGTAAGGGAGTTTTGAACTTGAGTATTTGCTCTATCCATCCATGCCTTTGTTTGAAATTATGGAGTGCCATAGCTTGAGTCAGACGAGCTCTACTTTTGCTTCAAAATGTTGCTGGCAGATTGTTTACATGTTATTCGATTTTGCCAAGCTTGGTGTAGTTGATCCTTGAATGCTATGATGTTATTATTGCCATGTCTAGTTCCTATGCCATGTCTTCTTAATGTATGTATGCTTAGTTTATCATGCAATGCTCTGTAGTGAGTGCATCGAGCTCACGAACATGCCTAGTCGTTATTAGTTTTCTGCCATGTCCAGTTTTCTGCTAAGTCTGTAACCTGTAACGTAACTTGCTTAATTGACATGGGTGTAATCATGTTTTCTGGTCCTTTTTGGCTTATGGTCAGTAAGGGACTTTTGTCAAGGGCTATGTGTAGATTCATGCCATGCCTTATTTTTCTATATTCGGAACCTGTAGCATGTTGTTTCGTTGCTCTGAACATGTCAGCCTGATGTTAGTTTTCTGCTATGTTGATATTTTCACCAAGTCTGTGAACCTGTTATCTTTTGCACTTTTGCCCTGATTGTTTGGACCTGTTATGATGTGATTTAGCCGTAGCTCAGTGTTCATCTTTTGTCGAGCATCTTGGGTAGATTACTGTCATATGCTTTGTTGCCATGTTTGGGTGCAGTAGCTTAATTAATTGTTGCTTGCTAAGTAGCATCTTGCTGTTTATGGCAGATTCGTGTCATTCTTGCATTGCTTGCCATTTGCAAACCGTGCATCCGAATCCGGTGATCTTTATGTCGATTTCAACCGAAATCACCTCACCTATCCAGTGGCATGCTTGGTTTGCCAAGATTATGCCCTGTTCATCCTTGTCCTTCCGGAGCATGCATACGCATTGCATATCACCTCTCGCATATCATGCCATGTTTTGCATCATGTTGCTTGCGCATTGCATCGTGGTTGATATTGGTTCCTTTGCTTGTTCTCTTGTCTTGGGTAGAGCCGGGAGACGAGTACGTGAACGAGGTTTCCGTTGAGAACGCTTTCGAGGACCAAGCTTTCGACAACTCTGAGACTCTTGCAGGCAAGATGACCATACCCTCGAAATCACTTCTATCTTTGCTTGCTAGATTGCTCGCTCTTTTGCTATGACTTTGCTGCGATACCTACCACTTGCTATATCATGCCACCCATATTGCCATGTCAGCCCCTAACCATCCATGTCCTAGCAAACCGTTGATTGGCTATGTTACCGCTTTTGCTCAGCCCCTCTTATAGCGTTGCTAGTTACAGGTGAAGATGAAGTTTGTTCCTTGTTGGAACATGGACTTGTTGTTCCTTGCTGGAACATGTTTACTTGTTGGGATATCACAATACCTCTTATTTAATTAATGCATCTATATACTTGGTAAAGTGTGGAAGGCTCGGCCTTATGCCTGGTGTTTTGTTCCACTCTTGCCACCCTAGTTTCCGTCATACCGGTGTTATGTTCCCGGAGTTTGCGTTCCTTACACGGTTGGGTGATTTATGGGACCCCCTTGATAGTTCGCTTTAAATAAGACTTTTCCAGCAAGGCCCAATATTGGTTTTACCATTTGCCACCACCTACCCTTTTTTCCCCGGGTTTTCGCGAGCCCGAGGGTCATCCTTATTTTAGCCCCCCCGGGCCAGTGCTTCTCTAAGTGCTGGTTCGAACCGAGCAGCCTGCGGGGCCCCCTCGAGGCAACTCGAGGCCTGGTTTTACTCATAGCTTGACTTATCCGGATGTGCCCTGAGACCGAGATATGTGCAGCTCCTATCAGGATTTGTCGGCACAATCGGGCGGCTTTGCTGGACTTGTTTTATTGCTGTTGAAATGTCTTGTAGTCCGGGATTCCGAGATTGATCGGGTCTTCCCGGTAGAAGGAATATCCTTCGTTGACCGTGAGAGCTTATCATGGGCTAAGTTGGGACACCCCTGCAGGGTATTATCTTTCGAAAGCCGTGCCCGCGGTTATGAGGCAGATGGGAATTTGTTGATGTCCGGTTGTAGAAAACCCGAAGTTGACCTTAACTAAAACACATCAACCGCGTGTGTAACCGTGATGGTCTCTTCTCGGCGGGGTCCGGGAAGTGAACACGGTCGTTGGAGTTATGCCTGACGTAGGTTGTTCAGGATCACTTCTTGATCACTTCTAGTTTCTCGACCGTGCTTTGCCTTCTCTTCTCGCTCTCTTTTGCGCTGTAGCCACCATATGCTAGTCGCTTGCTGCAGCTCCACCTCACAAACCCCTTTCCCACCTTTAAGCTTAAATAGTCTTGATCTCGCGGGTGTGAGATTGCTGAGTCCCCGTGACTCACAGATATTATCACCACAGTTGCAGGTACCAACGATGCCAGTGCAGATGACGCGACCGAGCTCACTTGGGAGTTCGACGAGGAACGTGGCCGTTACTATGTTTCTTTTCCAGATGATCAGTAGTGGAGCCCAGTTGGGTGATCCGGGGATCTGTTTAGCATTTGGGGTAGTCTTCTTTCATTTTGGTACCGTAGTCGGACCTTGAGTGTAATCTGTATGATGGATGTTATTTATGTACTTGTGTGAAGTGGCGATTGTAAGCCAACTATGTATCTTTCCCCTTTATTTATTACATGGATTGTGTGAAGATTACCTCACTTGCGACATTGCTTTCAATGCGGTTATGCCTCTAAGTCGTGCCTCGACACGTGGGAGATATAGCCGCATCGAGGGCGTTACAAGTTGGTAATCAGAGCCTTTCCCCGACCTTAGGAGCCCCCACTGTTTGATCGTCTTTAGTGGCCGAGTTGTGTCTAGAAAAAATGTTTTGAGTCTTTTAGGAATTATATATCGGAGAGTTTAGGAATTCTTTTACTCCCCAGTCCCTTCGACCTTCTGGTGAGGCATCCTGACGTAGAGTTTTGACTCTTCTTTTCTCAAATTTCACTAATTTTTTTTAGGATCACGCGGGTATATTACAATCGTTCCGATGGTTTTATGATGACAACATTGTCTTGGTTGCCTCCTAACATTTAGGGGTTGTGGCAGTGTCCCGGGGAGTTGAGCTCCGAGGTGTTGTCGTCATAATTTTATCGTTGCGGTTTTGGAATACCTGAGTTTAGTACGCCGACATCGAAAATCTCTTTTGTACAGTTGTTGGTGAGATAACCCTGATAGCCCAGTACTGTGGCGAGTGCAGGGGTATTGCCATGACTTGTATAACAGATGCTTTTCGAAGGTTGAGGTAGACGATTTCCGAAGGTTTCTTGGTTATGTGTTGAAGGATGGATACAGCTGGTTGTAGGATTTGCTAGTTTGGGTGAGATATTATGCTTCCCCTGTATCCCCAACACCTGATTGCATAACCAGAAAGTTTCGGGAGTTTATAAGTGGGAATTCTTGTAGCTCTAGTATTTCTTCCGCAGATATTTGGTTTGTGATTGGGTAATCCTTACCAAGTATTTGTTCACATCCGTACCTTGTTGATTTTATTCCATACCATGTTCTAAGTGGCTTCTTAGCTTTGGAAGTGTGATGATTTACATTGGAATTCATTCGTTCATTCTCGTTCGAATGTTAATTGTGAAGACTATATGTTGCAATTTCGTTCCTTTGATTCAGCTTCAATATATCTCTGTCAAGATGCTAATGGATGTCACCCTCTTCAGGATGGCTCCACCAACGCGTCAGAATCCGGAACGCAATGAAGGGAATCAGGCTAACCCTCCGCCACCACCTCCGCCTCCGGAAGCATGGCAGGCCTTGATGACTGCCACAAATGCCAATGCTCAGATTCTGATTCAGCTCTTGCAAGATCGCAACCTAGGGCAAGCTAATCAAGAGAATCAAGGCCAAGGCAACAATCAGCCGCATTTCGCTTCACTAAACCAGTTCCTTGCTAATCAGCCAAAGACCTTCAGCTACTGTGTCGAGGCCACTGACTCTGATGATTGGCTCGTGGACATCAGCAAGCATTTCGAGTGAAGCAATGTCAGACCTGAGGACTTTGTCAAGTTTGCCTCTTTTCAACTCAAAGATCAAGCTGCTGAGTGGTTCCAGCAATACAAAGATTCCAGAGGAGGTCGTGTGATCACTTGGGATGATTTCCGCCGTGACTTCAAAGCACACCACATTCCAGAAAGTGTTGTTGAGCTTAAGCGTGAGGAATTCCGCAATCTCAAGCAAGGCAACATGTCTGTCTATCAATACAACACTCAGTTCCAGAAGCTCTCTCGTTTTGCAAGGCAAGACATTCCTGATGAGAAGAGTATGATCTACCAATTCAGACGTGGTCTCAGAGAAGATCTGCAGCTTGCTCTCGTGCTTTTCGAGCCATTAAAGTATGATGAATTCTACAACATGGCACTGAAACAAGAAGCTGCTCAGCTCAAGTGTGAGGCATCTAAGAAGAGAGTCAGAGACGCAGTTCAGTCTTCTTCTTCCTCACTTGTGGCAGCTAAGCAACAGAAGTTCTGGTTGCCTCCTCCTCCTCCGTTCCGTCAGCCTTATCAACAGAAGAATTCAAGTGGTCGTGGATCTTCCCACCCACCCAACCCTGGCTTTCAGAACAAGTCTCAGAACCAAGCTCCAAGGCCAAGTGCTCCTTATCATCATCCGCTCTCAGAGGTGACTTGCAGGAAATGTCAGCAAAAGGGTCACTATGCGGACAAGTGCTTCAACCAAAGGCACCTTCCGCCTCCTCCTCCTGTGAAATCTTCCAGCAATGCAGTGGTCAAGCATAATCCTAAGCACGCCAAGGTGAACATGATGAACGCAGCTCAAGCAGAGGATTCTTCTGAAGTGATCATGGGTAATCTTCCTGTTAATGATATTCCTGCCAAAGTCTTATTTGATACTGGTGCATCGCATTGTTTCATGTCAAGACCATTCTTTGCCAAGCATGAGTTCTCTTCTTCAAATCTGGGTAAACCCATGGATATTGTTTCTCCGGGCAAGCGTTTGAGCTCTAGTTTGGTGGTTCCGGATGTTTCTATGAAGATGGGCGACTATAAATTTCTATCTTCTCCAATGGTGCTTGGTGATTCTGATATTGATCTTATTCTCGGGATGGACTGGCTTTCTAAGCACAAGGCTCAGCTTGAGTGTGCTGCCAGGGAAATCAAATTGACTCACTCTTCTAACGATGTGATCATCTATGCTTCTCGTGACGATACCATTCGGTTGTTTTCTCTCAATGAGAATGATGAATTGGAGGCTATCTCTCAGATTCCAGTCGTTTGTGAGTACCAAGATGTCTTTCCAGAAGAGCTTCCGGGTATGCCTCCCCGCCGTCCAGTTGAATTCGTGATTGATCTCGAGCCTGGCACGGAACCTGTTTGCAAGCGTCCTTAAAAGCTTGGACCAGATGAGCTCAAGGAATTGAAGATTCAACTCGATAAACAAGAACGTCTGGGTCTGATCAGACCGAGTTCTTCTCCTTGGGGTTGTGGTGTTCTTTTTGTCAAGAAGAAGGATGGCACGGACCGACTTTGCGTCGATTACCGTCCATTGAACAAGAAGACTATCAAGAACAAGTACCCACTTCCCAACATCAATGAGCTATTTGAGCAACTTAAAGGTGCTAAGGTGTTCTCCAAGCTTGACCTTCGTATGGGTTATCATCAGATTCGCATTCGTGAAGAAGATATTCCCAAGACAGCATTCAGAACAAGCTTTGGTTCTTATGAATATACTATCATGTCTTTCGGCCTCTTCAATGCTCCTCCATATTTCACTCGCTTGATGAATTTCATCTTCAACCCCTACATCAACGAATTTGTCTTGGTCTATCTCGATGATATTTTGGTCTTCTCCAAGAATAAGAAGGATCATGCCAAACATTTGCGATTGGTGCTCGACAAGCTCAGAGAGTATCAATTATATGCGAAGTTCTCCAAATGTGAATTCTGGCTTGATGAAGTTCTTTATCTTGGTCATATCATCTCTGCCAAGGGCATCGCTGTTAATCCAGAGAGGGTGTCTGTAGTTTTGAATTGGAATCCTCCTCAGAATGTCAAGCAGCTTCGCAGTTTTCTTGGACTTGCAAGCTATTGCAGAAGATTCGTTGAGAATTTCTCCAAGATTGCTAAGCCTGTTTCCAACCTCCTCCAGAAGCATGTGAAATATGTCTGGTCTCCTGAGTGTGACGTTGCTTTCAACACTCTCAAAGAGAAACTCGTCACTGCTCCAGTTTTGACTCCTCCTGACGAATCCAAGCCTTATGAAGTATTCTGTGATGCTTCTCTTCAGGGCCTCGGTGCTGTCTTAATGCAAGAGAAGAAGGTTGTTGCCTATACCTCTCGCCAGTTGAAGCCCAATGAAAGGAACTACCCCACTCACGATCTTGAGTTGGCGGCAGTTGTCCACGCACTAATAACATGGAGACATCTCCTATTGGGAAGAAAAGTGGACATCTTCACCGATCACAAGAGTCTCAAGTATATCTTCACTCAGCCTCATCTCAACCTCAGGCAAACTCGATGGGTAGAAATGATTCAAGAGTATAATCCGAGTATTGAATACACTCCAGGCAAGGCTAATGTGATTGCAGACGCTTTGAGCAGAAAGGCTTACTGCAACAGCTTAATCCTCAAGCCCTTTCAACCGGATCTCTGTGAGGCTTTCCGCAAGTTGAATCTCCAAGTTGTTCCTCAAGGTGTTCTTGCCAACCTCATTGTCTCTCCTACTTTGGAAGATCAGATTCGTGAGGCACAATTGTTGGATACCATGGTGAAGAAGGTGAAACGTGGTATTGAAAAGAGCATCCCCAAATACAAGTGCTATCGAGTTGATGACAGAGATACTCTTTTCTTCGAGGACCGGATCGTGGTTCCTAAGGGTGATCTTCGTAAAATCATTATGAACGAAGCGCACAACTCTCTCCTGTCTATTCATCCTGGAAGTACAAAGATGTACCATGACCTCAAGCAGTCGTATTGGTGGACTCGAATGAAGCGTGAGATCGCTCAATTCGTGAATGAGTGTGATGTCTGCAGAAGGGTGAAAGCAGAACACCAACGACCAGCTGGACTTCTCCAACCTCTTGCTATTCCAGAATGGAAGTTTGATCATATCGAAATGGACTTCGTGACTGGTTTTCCTAAGTCCAAGCGTGGAAATGATGCTATCTTCGTCGTCATCGACAAGCTCACCAAAGTGGCTCATTTTCTTCCTATCAAAGAGTCTATCACAGCAGCGCAGCTGGCAGAGCTCTACACCTCCAGAATTGTCTCTTTGCATGGCATTCCACAATTGATCTCTTCAGACCGTGGCAGCATCTTTACCTCCAAATTTTGGGATTCTTTTCAGACGGCCATGGGCACCAACATCCGCTTCAGCACAGCGTTCCACCCTCAGATTAGTGGACAAGTTGAGCGTGTCAACCAAATTCTTGAAGATATGCTCAGATCCTGTGTTATCTCTTTCGGCATGAAGTGGGAGGATTGTCTTCCTTATGCTGAATTCTCTTACAACAACAGTTTTCAAGCCAGCTCGGGCAAAGCCCCATTCGAGATTCTCTATGGCAGAAAGTGCCGTACTCCTCTCAATTGGTCTGAAACCGGTGAACGCCAATTGCTCGGCAATGACTCGATCTCAGAGGCTGAGGCTATGTGCAAGGTGATTCGTGAGAACCTCAAAGCCGCGCAGTCGCGCCAGAAGAGCTATTACGATAGCAAACACCGAGATGTGGCATTCGAGATTGGAGACCATGTTTACCTCCGCGTCTCTCCAATGAAAGGAACCCGTCGCTTCGGTATCAAGGGGAAACTTGCCCCGCGATACATGGGCCCCTTCAAGATCATCGGCAAACGAGGCGATCTAGCCTATCAACTTGAGCTTCCCTCCAACTTTGCAAATGTGCACGATGTCTTCCACGTGTCACAGCTTCGCAAGTGCTTCAAGACGCCTGAGCGCACCATCAACTTCGAAGAGATTGATCTTCAAGAAGACTTGTCCTATCATGAGCACCCAGTTGCTATTCTTGAGACAACCGAGCGCAAGACTCGCAACAAGTCAATCAAATTCCTCAAAGTGAAATGGTCACATCATTCAGACCGAGAAGCCACCTGGGAGCGTGAAGACCACCTACGTTCCGAGTATCCGGAGTTCTTTCAGTCCTAGATCTCGGGACGAGATCCTCTCGTAGTGGTGGTGTGTTGTAACGCCCCAGATGTAACTTGCCATATTTGTAATCCAACTCTTGCCATTCTCGGCTATGTGTTATGATATATTCCCTCCGTGGTTGGGTTCTCTCCGTTTTGCATTTTGGTCATGTCATGCATTTCATATCATGTCATCATGTGCATCGCATTCGCATACGTGTTCGTCTCATAAATCCGAGCAGCTTTCCCGTTGTCCGTTTTGCAATCCGGCGCTCCTATGTCTCCCGGCGTCCCCTTTTACATTTCTTCTTGAGCGGGTATTAAACATTCTCGGAATGGACCGAGGTTTGACATGTGGCCTCGGTATAGCACCGGAAGACCGCCTGTCAAGTTTCGGGTCAATCGGAGTTCGTTTGGTACTCCAACGGTTAACCGGGTAACCGTGAAGGCCTCGTGTGTGTTGCAGCCCAACACCCCTTCAAAACAGCCCAATAACCCATCTAAGTCACTCCCATGTCCTCCGCCGCCCGAGCCCACGCGGGGCCCTCCCCGGCCCGGGACGCCGCCGCCGCCCCGCGGGCGCCCCGCCCGCGCCTCCTCCCGCGCTTCCTCCGCGCCGCCACCGCCGCAGTCGCCATTGCCCCGCCGTCCGTCGGCCACCGCCTCCTCCGCCGAGATCCCGCTGCTGCGCCGCCGCCCAACCGTCGCCCGCGCCGCTCCGCGCCGGCGTCCGCCCCGCCGCCCTTGTCGCCGGGTCCCGCGCCGCGCCCCGACTTCGCCGGCGTTCCCCGCTCCGTCCCCGGCCGACGCGCGCCACGTCTCCGCCGAGCTCTCCGGCTGCCTCGGTTTCCGCGCAGCCGCCGGAAACCCTAGATCCGGTTGATTTCCCCCTCTCGTTTTTCTCTAAGTCTTATTTTTTCATCATTATCATCATCTGTTTGACATGCCATAACTTTGCATCCGTAGCTCCGATTCGTGCGTATAATATGTCGAATTGTTTGTCTCGAAGAGCACATCATTTTGTTCCATTGCGTCATTTTCATTTGAGGTCATCTTGATGCCCGAAATGCTGTTAGAATAGGGCTAGTTGATGTTAGTTGCTGGATCTTATCTGAATATGCACTTTTGTCATTTTTGCCATGATTGATGTGTGCATCCTATGAAGTTGAGTCCTACATGAGTTTTGCAATATGCCATGTTACCTTTCCATAGAATTTTGCCATGTATTTTTGTGACACTTGTGGTGACTAGCACAAGCATGCAAACTAGGTCACTTGATGTTGCTGATTTCAGAGACTTAGTGATTTCACTGAGTCCCTGACTGCTGTTATTTTTATGCCATGTGTTCTTGTTGTTTCCGAGAGATCTATGCATAATTTGAGCATGATAAGTAAGGGAGTTTTGAACTTGAGTATTTGCTCTATCCATCCATGCCTTTGTTTGAAATTATGGAGTGCCATAGCTTGAGTCAGACGAGCTCTACTTTTGCTTCAAAATGTTGCTGGCAGATTGTTTACATGTTATTCGATTTTGCCAAGCTTGGTGTAGTTGATCCTTGAATGCTATGATGTTATTATTGCCATTTCTAGTCCCTATGACATGTCTTCTTGATGTATGTATGCTTATTTTATCATGCAATGCTCTGTAGTGAGTTCATCGAGCTCACGAACATGCCTAGTCGTTATTAGTTTTCTGCCATGTCCAGTTTTCTGCTAAGTCTGTAACCTGTAACGTAACTTCCTTAATTGACATGGGTGTAATCATGTTTTCTGGTCCTTTTTGGCTTATGGTCAGTAAGGGACTTTTGTCAAGGGCTATGTGTAGATTCATTCCATGCCTTATTTTGCTATATTCGGAACCTGTAGCATGTTGTTTGATTGCTCTGAACATGTCAGCCTGATGTTAGTTTTCTGCTATGTTGATATTTTCACTAAGTCTGTGAACCTGTTATCTTTTGCACTTTTGCCCTGATTGTTTGGACCTGTTATGATGTGATTTAGCCGTAGCTCAGTGTTCATCTTTTGTCGAGCATCTTGAGTAGATTACTGTCATATGATTTGTTGCCATGTTTGGGTGCAGTAGCTTAATTAATTGTTGCTTGCTAAGTAGCATCTTGCTGTTTATGGCAGATTCGTGTCATTCTTGCATTGCTTGCCATTTGCAAACCGTGCATCCGATTCCGGTGATCTTTATATCGATTTCAACCAAAATCACCTCACCTATCCAGTGGCATGCTTGGTTTGCCAAGATTATGCCCTGTTCATCCTTGTCCTTCCGGAGCATGCATACGCATTGCATATCACCTCTCGCATATCATGCCATGTTTTGCATCATGTTGCTTGCGCATTGCATCGTGGTTGATATTGGTTCCTTTGCTTGTTCTCTTGTCTTGGGTAGAGCCGGGAGACGAGTACGTGAACGAGGTTTCCGTTGAGAACGCTTTCGAGGACCAAGCTTTCGACAACTCTGAGACTCTTGCAGGCAAGATGACCATACCCTCGAAATCACTTCTATCTTTGCTTGCTAGATTGCTCGCTCTTTTGCTATGCCTTTGCTGCGATACCTACCACTTGCTATATCATGCCACCCATATTGCCATGTCAGCCCCTAACCATCCATGTCCTAGCAAACCGTTGATTGGCTATGTTACCGCTTTTGCTCAGCCCCTCTTATAGCGTTGCTAGTTGCAGGTGAAGATGAAGTTTGTTCCTTGTTGGAACATGGACTTGTTGTTCCTTGCTGGAACATGTTTACTTGTTGGGATATCACAATACCTCTTATTTAATTAATGCATCTATATACTTGGTAAAGTGTGGAAGGCTCGGCCTTATGCCTGGTGTTTTGTTCCACTCTTGCCACCCTAGTTTCCGTCATACCGATGTTATGTTCCCGGAGTTTGCGTTCCTTACACGGTTGGGTGATTTATGGGACCCCCTTGACAGTTCGCTTTAAATAAGACTTTTCCAGCAAGGCCCAACATTGGTTTTACCATTTGCCACCACCTACCCTTTTTTCCCCGGGTTTTCGCGAGCCCGAGGGTCATCCTTATTTTAGCCCCCCCCGGGCCAGTGCTTCTCTAAGTGCTGGTTCGAACCGAGCAGCCTGCGGGGCCCCCTCGAGGCAACTCGAGGCCTGGTTTTACTCGTAGCTTGACTTATCCGGATGTGCCCTGAGACCGAGATATGTGCAGCTCCTATCAGGATTTGTCGGCACAATCGGGCGGCTTTGCTGGACTTGTTTTATTGCTGTTGAAATGTCTTGTAGTCCGGGATTCCGAGATTGATCGGGTCTTCCCGGTAGAAGGAATATCCTTCGTTGACCGTGAGAGCTTATCATGGGCTAAGTTGGGACACCCCTGCAGGGTATTATCTTTCGAAAGCCGTGCCCGCGGTTATGAGGCAGATGGGAATTTGTTGATGTCCGGTTGTAGAAAACCCGAAGTTGACCTTAACTAAAACACATCAACCGCGTGTGTAACCGTGATGGTCTCTTCTCGGCGGGGTCCGGGAAGTGAACACGGTCGTTGGAGTTATGCCTGACGTAGGTTGTTCAGGATCACTTCTTGATCACTTCTAGTTTCTCGACCGTGCTTTGCCTTCTCTTCTCGCTCTCTTTTGCGCTGTAGCCACCATATGCTAGTCGCTTGCTGCAGCTCCACCTCACAAACCCCTTTCCCACCTTTAAGCTTAAATAGTCTTGATCTCGCGGGTGTGAGATTGCTGAGTCCCCGTGACTCACAGATATTATCACCACAGTTGCAGGTACCAACGATGCCAGTGCAGATGACGCGACCGAGCTCACTTGGGAGTTCGACGAGGAACGTGGCCGTTACTATGTTTCTTTTCCAGATGATCAGTAGTGGAGCCCAGTTGGGTGATCCGGGGATCTGTTTAGCATTTGGGGTAGTCTTCTTTCATTTTGGTACCGTAGTCGGACCTTGAGTGTAATCTGTATGATGGATGTTATTTATGTACTTGTGTGAAGTGGCGATTGTAAGCCAACTATGTATCTTTCCCCTTTATTTATTACATGGATTGTGTAAAGATTACCTCACTTGCGACATTGCTTTCAATGCGGTTATGCCTCTAAGTCGTGCCTCGACACGTGGGAGATATAGCCGCATCGAGGGCGTTACACAAAACTTATCTCTTTTTCCTCCAAGGAGAACATGGATGTTCAAGAGTTCTTCCAAGCAGAAGATTATCTGGAAAACTTCCATACTCCACTCTCAACCCAGGCACACCTTTAGTTCCAAGAACTTCAGATCATTGCCCAGGAAGTCCACGTCACAACTGATAGATGGGTATATCCTTGGGGCTCGAATTTCTCATCCATCACGACGTATAAAGAACTGACCAAAGGAGACCCCCCCCCCCCAATTTTTTTTAAGAAGATCTCAAAAATGCTGCTATGCTCAGATACAAAGTTTTCTTTTGGCTGATGATGCATAATAGAGTAAATTCAAGGAACCTTTTTGCATAGGAAATCTTTCCACCTACCATCATATAATGCACCTTTTTGGGGGCTGTGATTTTGCTCTTAGCTATTAAGAATCCATTGACATAGAGAAAGAGGTATTACGATCTATGATGGGATCATGCTCCTGACACAAGCCTTGCCTACCTCGATTTCCATGGAAATATCTATCATGGGTTGCTGGAATATTTGGATGCAAAGAAATGGTAAAATCATCAAGGCACAACCTCCATCAGTGCACTCATGGAGAAGATTACTCAAGGTTGATCTGCTTTTGCTCAACCATAGAATCAAGACCAGATTTGAAGCTCAATTATCGAGTTGGATTGAACAGTTTTTAAACTAGTTTACCATGTTACTAATGGGTTTTACTAGAAATGGAGTTCGTTGAACTTTTGTTTTCTTTTTGTAGCTTAATTTTGGAAATATTGAACTTTATTTTAATACATATACCGCAGAACGATTGGTCTACGGGTTTGGTTCAAAAAAAGGAGAGAGAAATTAAGCGAAGGAATGAGAACCAAATGTGTGCTCATCATTGTTGGCATGTTGTACATGATGGAAGCACACTCTTTCATAAGTATGATTTAGCCACAGACATGATCAATGGGTTTACATTTATAGAAAGAAAAATAAACTTAAGCCCTTGTGTTCCCAACATCGTTATGGTGGCTATATTTGGCCTTGCCGCAGCCCGCGAGGTTGGTGAGGAGGAGTTTACCTATGTAGAATGGATGCCGGTATTGGAGTAGAGCCGCACAAGGATGATGGGCAGTGGGTAACACAACCCAATGTATGACCGATGAACCAAAATAGGAATCGGATGTCGAACAATTGACAGATATGATGCCTAGATGTATACAAACTATACCTAAAAGTAGTAAAATATAGTTATATGTACACAAATTATAGAAGCTGTGATGTCAACGCTAGAAATTTAGCTTATACGTACACAAACTATACCTAAAAGTGCTAAAACATAGGCGGCAACCCTTAATTCCATGATGTCGTTTGACATCATAGTCACCTTGTAGCACCGGCACTGCCGGCATCCACTGGGTGCATGCCTTCCACACATAGTATTGTGAAGACATGAAGACATAAGTTGACGTTCGGCTGGTGGGTTTTATTGCCGTTTCACTTAGTCATGCAATGGCTCTTGCCTTATTTCTCATAGGTGGTAAATGTGTCAGTCTCTACAAAAACATTCTAAGACACGACATCAGAAATCTTTTCAGAAGAGGATATGGTCCAGTTTTCTTGGTCGATTCTCCCAAAATCTTAAGAATCAGGTCTTCCCCAGCTTCTCTCAGAATCTTAAACTCATGTATTTTTTACAATCCTAACTACTGGGATTATCAAGAAAATATGAGTTTAAGATTCTGATAGAAGCTGGGTGAAGGGTCGATTCTCAAGATTATGGGAGAATCGGCCAAAAGAATTGGGCCATACTTTGTCCAGCATATTATTTTGGACTGCTGACATGAAAGTTCAGGTCCACCCAACTCCGTCTGACCCCTTTCTCTCTCACGCACACTTTTTTATTTCGTACTCTTTCTAGTCACTATTATGAGATATTCCAACTTTTTTCTGTGTTCTTTAAAAGAAACTTTTTTCTAAGTCCAATGTATATTCTAGAATTATAAATGCATTTTAGTGTGTTTGTTCACTCATTTTAGTCTGTATGTAGTCCAGATTAAAATATTCAAAAGATCGAAGGGTGTACTGCTTAGTTATACGAGTATGTCTTTTGCCTTAGTTTCAGGCAAGTAGCTAGTGCCAAGTTTAGTTAGAGCATCTACAACCGGGCGCTTGAAACCCACCTCTCATACGCCAGGGCGGGCTGCCCAGTTACGAATTTTCAACCCAAACGGGCTCCTTAAACAGGCCTTAAACGCCTGGACTGACCGGCACCCCTCATATCCAACCGAAATATGGGGCGGATATGGGGGCGCCCGAGCATGCCCGCCACGTCGGACCCGACAGCCCGACCCCACCGTAAATTGCACCAACTCCACCAAACCCTTTCTCCCCCCCGCCCTCCAACCTTTCCCGCGCCCGGACCCTCGCCATACTCCACCCTTGCTCCCAATCCTCATCACCAGTCCCGGTCCATCGCCGGAGATGTCGTCCAGCCCTACCCAGACAACCGCGACAGAAACACAATTTGCCTCGTCCGCCGCGGGGTCCCTTCATTGGCTGCGACTTGCAAGGCGGAGAACATTGCCCGAAAGTTTTGGTCACACCGGCAGCGAGAGAGGAAGGCGACGACGGCGCAGGGAGGTTCGGACATGGTGGAGCAATTGTCTCCTTCACCGCACCCGGATTCCCCCCCTTCGTCTGAGCGCCGACACAGATTATGCCGTGCGACCCTGTTGGGTCATAGGGAGATTCGACGGCCGGCCAAGCCATTCCGCAGAGCTTTCCACCCACGCAGATGCCGGCGGTCGACGTATGTGACTCGTGGCAGCTCGTTCGGGCGCGGATGAGCACGGGCACCGACAGTGCCCGAGCTGCCCTCGACATGTTCGACGGAATGACCGAACAAGAGTTGGTGTGTTTTCTTTGCTCCTGTCAGATCAGATTTTTGCATAGGTCGCTAGTTCATTTCACACATGATGAATGCTTGCAAACCATAATGATGTGGGAGGCGTTCTTGTCGAACATGATTAATGACAATGAAGATCCGACCGAAATGGAGTATGAATTGGAGGCCACCACCGCATTTGAAGTTGGGACAACATCCGAACCCAATCCGAGCAAGAAGAAGAAGACCAAGACGGTGTAGGCAAGAGGTCCGACATTCTCAAGCTTTGAGGACATCTTGCTAGTCAAAGCTTGGTTGGCCACAATGATGGATCCAATATGCGGCACCGAGCAAAAGGGGAACAAGTATTGGAAGAAAATTTGGAAGGAGTATCACCAACAAAAGGAGTATGTGGAGCTGCATCTTATAGTGACCACCCGCAATGTAGCATCTCTCCAACATCGTTGGGGATCATCCAAAGGGAAGTGAACAAGTGCGTTGGCTACTACTCACAAGTGACCAAACACTCTCAAAGTGGGATGGGAGTGGCAACTCACGTAAGCTCAGTTGCTTCATCTTGTCGTCATTTGCATATGCTTCTTGGGTTTGAATTCTCGTGCTCATACGTATGTTGTTTTCTAGAAGGCGGAGGCGGCCACTTTGTATCACGAGGTGGCACTACTAGGAAAAGGCCTACTAATGGCGCACCGGTTTTGCCTACTAATGGCGCACTACCGATGCGCCATTAGTATCACGCCACTAGATTTTTTTACTAATGGCGCACCACTGGTGCACCATTTGTTGGAAATATGCCCTAGAGGCAATAAGCATTATTATTATATTTCCTTGTTCATGATAATTGTCTTTATTCATGCTATAATTGTGTTATCCGGAAATCGTAATACATGTGTGAATAATAGACACCAACATGTCCCTAGTAAGCCTCTAGTTGACTAGCTCGTTGATCAACAGATAGTCATGGTTTCCTGACTATGGACATTGGATGTCATTGATAACGAGATCACATCATTAGGAGAATGATGTGATGGACAAGACCCAATCCTAAACATAGCACAAGATCGTATAGTTCGTTTGCTAGAGTTTTCCAATGTCAAGTATCCTTTCCTTAGACCATGAGATCGTGTAACTCCCGGATACCGTAGGAGTGCTTTGGGTGTGCCAAACGTCACAACGTAACTGGGTGACTATAAAGGTATACTGCGGGTATCTCCGAAAGTGTCTGTTGGGTTGACACGGATCGAGACTGGGATTTGTCACTCCGCATGACGGAGAGGTATCACCGGGCCCACTCGGTAATGCATCATCATAATGAGCTCAATGTGATCAAAGTGTTTGATCACGGGATCATGCATTACGGTACCAGTAAAGTGACTTGCCGGTAACGAGATTGAACAAGGTATTGGGATACCGACGATCAAATCTCGGGCAAGTAAAATACCGATTGACAAAGGGTATTGTATACGGGATTAATTGAATCCTCGACATCATGGTTCATCCGATGAGATCATCGTGGAGCATGTGGGAGCCAACATGGGTATCCAGATCCCGCTGTTGGTTATTGCCCGAGAGCCGTCTCGGTCATGTCTGCCTGTCTCCCGAACCCGTAGGGTCTACACACTTAAGGTTCGGTGACGCTAGGGTTGTGAAGATATGTATATGCAGTAACCCGAATGTTGTTCGGAGTCCCGGATGAGATCCCGGACGTCACGAGGAGTTTCGGAATAGTCCGGAGGTAAAGAATTATATATAGGAAGTGCTGTTTCGGCCATCGGGACAAGTTTCGGGGTCATCGGTATTGTACCGGGACCACCACAAGGGTCCCGGGGGTCCACCGGGTGGGGCCACCCATCCCGGAGGGCCCCATGGGCCAAAGTGGGGAGGGGAACCAGCCCATAGTGGGCTGGTGCGCCCCCTAGGCCCACCCTATGCGCCTAGGGTTGAAACCCTAGGGGTAGGGGGGCGCCCCACCTTGGCTTGGGGGCCACTCCAGCCCTTGGCCGCCGCCCCCCTAGGAGATCCAATCTCCTAGGGCCGCCGCTCCCCTTAGGGGGCTATATATATGAGGGGGAGGGGAGAGGGGGCAAGCATACCTGAGTCCTGGCGCCTCCCTCTCTCCCTGCTACGCCTCTTCCTCTCGTAGTACAAGGCGAAGCCCTGCTGCTGTGACGCCCTGCATCCACCACCACGCCGTCGTGCTGCTGGATCTTCATCAACCTCTCCTTCCCCCTTGCTGGATCAAGAAGGAGGAGACGTTACGCTGACCGTACGTGTGTTGAACGCTGAGGTGCCGTCCGTTCGGTGCTGGGATCTCCGGTGATTTGGATCACGTCGTGTACGACTACCTCATCCCCGTTCTCTGAACGCTTCCGCTCGCGATCTACAAAGGTATGTAGATGCATCCGATCACTCGTTGCTAGATGAACTCATAGATGGATCTTGGTGAAACCGTAGGAAATTTTTTGTTTTCTGCAACGTTCCCCAACAGTGGCATCATGAGCTAGGTCTATGCGTAGTTCTTCTTGCGCGAGTAGAACACAATTTGTTGTGGGCGTAGATTTGTCAACTTTCTTGCTGCTACTAGTCTTATCTTGCTTCAGCGGTATTGTGGGATGAAGCGGCCCGGACCAACCTTACACGTACGCTTACGTGAGACCGGTTCCACCGACTAACATGCACTACTTGCATAAGGTGGCTGGCGGGTGTCTGTCTCTCCCACTTTAGTTGGAGCGGATTCGATGAAAAGGGTCCTTATGAAGGGTAAATAGAAGTTGACAAATCACGTTGTGGCTTTCACGTAGGTAAGGAAACGTTCTTGCTAGAACCCTAATTCAGCCACGTAAAACTTGCAACAACAATTAGAGGACGTCTAACTTGTTTTTGCAGCAAGTGCTTTGTGATATGATATGGCCAAAGTTGTGATGAATGATGAATGATCTATATGTGATGTATGAGATGTTCATGCTATTGTAATAGGAATCACGACTTACATGTCGATGAGTATGACAACCGGCAGGAGCCATAGGAGTTGTCTTTATTTTTTGTATGACCTGCGTGTCATTGAGAAACGCCATGTAAATTACTTTACTTTATTGCTAAACGCGTTAGCCATAGTAGTAGAAGTAATAGTTGGCGAGCAACTTCATGGAGACACGATGATGGAGATCATGATGATGGAGATCATGGTGTCAAGCCGGTGACAAAGATGATCATGGAGCCCCAAGATGGAGATCAAAGGAGCTATGTGATATTGGCCATATCATGTCACGTTTATTATTTGATTGCATGTGATGTTTATCATGTTTTGCATCTTGTTTACTTAGAACGACGGTAGTAAATAAGATGATCCCTCATAATAATTCCAAGAAGTGTTCCCCCTAACTGTGCACCGTTGCGACAGTTCGTTGTTTCGAAGCACCACGTGATGATCGGGTGTGATAGATTCTAACGTTCACATACAACGGGTGTAAGACAGATTTACACATGCAAACACTTAGGTTGACTTGACGAGCCTAGCATGTACATACATGGCCTCGGAACACAGAAGACCGAAAGGTCGAGCATGAGTCGTATAGAAGATACGATCAACATGAAGATGTTCACCGATGTTGACTAGTCCGTCTCACGTGATGATCGGACACGGCCTAGTTGACTCGGATCATGTTATACTTAGATGACTAGAAGAGGGATGTCTATCTAAGTGGGAGTTCATTAATAATTTGATTAGATGAACTTTATTATCATGAACTTAGTCTAAAATATTTACAATATGTCTTGTAGATCAAATGGCCAACGTAGTCCTCAACTTCAACGCGTTCCTACAGAAAACCAAGCTGAAAGACGATGGCAGCAATTATACGGACTGGGTCCGGAACCTGAGGATCATCCTCATAGCTGCCAAGAAAGATTATGTCCTACAAGCACCGCTGGGTGACGCACCTGTTCTCCCTGCAGAACAAGACGTTATGAACGCTTGGCAGGCACGTACCGATGACTACTCCCTCGTTCAGTGCGGCATGCTTTACAGCTTAGAGCCGGGGCTCCAAAAGCGTTTTGAGAGACATGGAGCATATGAGATGTTCGAAGAGCTGAAAATGGTTTTCCAAGCTCATGTCCGGGTCGAGAGATATGAAGTCTCCGACAAATTCTTCAGCTGTAAGATGGAGGAAAATAGTTCTGTCAGTGAGCACATACTCACTATGTCTGGGTTACATAACCGCTTGACTCAGCTGGGAGTTAATCTCCCGGACGACGCGTTCATTGACAGAATCCTCCAGTCGCTTCCACCAAGCTACAAGAGCTTTGTGATGAACTTCAATATGCAGGGGATGGAAAAGACCATTCCTGAAGTATTTGCTATGCTGGAATCAGCAGAGGTAGAAGTCAAGAAGGAACATCAAGTGTTGATGGTGAATAAAACCACTAAGTTCAAGAAGGGCAAGGGTAAAAAGAACTTCAAGAAGGACGGCAAGGAACTTGCCGCGCCCGGCAAGCAAGCTGCCGGGAAGAAGCCAAAGAATGGACCCAAGCCCGAGACTGAGTGCTTTTATTGTAAGGGAAGTGGTCACTGGAAGCGGAACTGCCCCAAATACTTAGCGGACAAGAAGGCCGGCAAAACAAAAGGTATATGTGATATACATGTAATTGATGTGCACCTTACCAGTACTCGTAGTAGCTCTTGGGTATTTGATACCGGTACAGTTGCTCACATTTGTAACTCAAAGCAGGAGCTGCGGAATAAGCGGAGACTGGCGAAGGACGAGGTGACGATGCGCGTCGGGAATGGTTCCAAGGTCGATGTGATCGCCGTCGGCACGCTACCTCTACATTTACCTACGGGATTAGTTTTAAACCTCAATAATTGTTATTTAGTGCCAAGTTTGAGCATGAACATTGTATCTGGATCTCGTTTAATTCGAGATGGCTACTCATTTAAATCCGAGAATAATGGTTGTTCTATTTATATGAGTGATATGTTTTATGGTCATGCTCCGATGGTTAATGGTTTATTCTTAATGAATCTCGTACGTGATGATACACATATTCATAGTGTGAATACCAAAAGAGTTAAAGTTGATAACAATAGTCCCACATACTTGTGGCACTGCCGCCTTGGTCACATAGGTGTCAAACGCATGAAGAAGCTCCATGCAGATGGACTTTTAGAGTCTCTTGATTATGAATCATTTGACACGTGCGAACCATGCCTCATGGGTAAAATGACCAAGACTCCGTTCTCAGGAACAATGGAGCGAGCAACCAACTTATTGGAAATCATACATACTGATGTGTGCGGTCCAATGAGTGTTGAGGCTCGCGGTGGCTATCGTTATGTTCTCACCCTCACTGATGACTTGAGTAGATATGGGTATATCTACTTAATGAAACACAAGTCTGAGACCTTTGAAAAGTTCAAGGAATTTCAGAGTGAGGTTGAAAATCAACGTGACAGAAAGATCCAGTTTCTACGATCAGATCGTGGAGGAGAATACTTGAGTCACGAATTTGGCACACACTTAAGAAAATGTGGAATAGTTTCACAACTCACGCTGCCTGGAACACCTCAGCGTAATGGTGTGTCCGAACGTCGTAATCGCACTCTATTAGATATGGTGCGATCTATGATGTCTCTTACCGATTTACCGCTATCTTTTTGGGGCTATGATTTAGAGACTGCCACATTCACTTTAAATAGGGCTCCGTCGAAATCCGTTGAGACGACACCGTATGAATTATGGTTTGGGAAGAAACCTAAGCTGTCGTTTCTAAAAGTTTGGGGATGCGATGCTTATGTCAAGAAACTTCAACCTGAAAAGCTCGAACCCAAGTCGGAAAAATGCGTCTTCATAGGATACGCTAAAGAAACTATTGGGTATACCTTCTACCTCAGATCCTAAGGCAAGATCTTTGTTGCCAAGAATGGATCCTTTCTAGAGAAGGAGTTTCTCTCGAAAGAAGTAAGTGGGAGGAAAGTAGAACTTGATGAAGTGTTACCTCTTGAACCGGAAAATGGCGCAACTCAAGAAAACGTTCCTGAGGTGCCTGCACCGACTAGAGAGGAAACTAATGATGATGATCAAGATACTTCTGATCAAGCTCCTACTAAAATTCGTAGGTCCACAAGGACACGTTCCGCACCAGAGTGGTACGGCAACCCTGTCTTGGAAATCATGTTGTTGGACAACGGTGAACCTTCAAACTATGAAGAAGCAATGGCAGGCCCGGATTTCGACAAATGGCTGGAAGCCATGAAATCCGAGATAGGATCCATGTATGAAAACGAAGTATGGACTTTGACTGACTTGCCCGTTGAGCGGCGAGCCATAGAAAATAAATGGATCTTTAAGAAGAAGACAGACGCGGATGGTAATGTGACCATCTATAAAGCTCGGCTTGTCGCTAAGGGTTATCGACAAGTTCAAGGGGTTGACTACGATGAGACTTTCTCACCGGTAGCGAAGCTGAAGTCCGTCCGAATCATGTTAGCAATTGCCGCATTCTACGATTATGAGATATGGCAAATGGACGTCGAAACGGCATTCCTTAATGGTTTCCTTAAGGAAGAATTGTATATGATGCAGCCGGAAGGTTTTGTCGATCCTAAGAATGCTGACAAGGTGTGCAAGCTCCAACGCTCGATTTATGGGCTGGTGCAAGCATCTCGGAGTTGGAACATTCGCTTTGATGAGATGATCAAAGCGTTTGGGTTTACACAGACTTATGGAGAAGCCTGCGTTTACAAGAAAGTGAGTGGGAGCTCTGTAGCATTTCTCATATTATATGTAGATGACATACTTTTGATGGGACATGATATAGAACTCTTGGACAGCATTAAGGCCTACTTGAATAAGAGTTTTTCAATGAAGGACCTTGGAGAAGCTGCTTATATATTAGGCATCAAGATCTATAGAGATAGATCAAGACGCCTCATAGGTCTTTCACAAAGCACATACCTTGATAAGATATTGAAGAAGTTCAATATGGATCAATCCAAGAAGGGGTTCTTACCTGTGTTACAAGGTGTGAAATTGAGCTCAGCTCAATGTCCGACCACGGCAGAAGATATAGAAGAGATGAGTGTCATCCCCTATGCCTCAGCCATAGGTTCTATTATGTATGCCATGCTGTGTACCAGACCTGATGTAAACCTTGCCGTAAGTTTGGTAGGAAGGTACCAAAGTAATCCCGGCAAGGAACACTGGACAGCGGTCAAGAATATCCCGAAGTACCTGAAAAGGACTAAGGAAATGTTTCTCGTTTATGGAGGTGACGAAGAGCTCGTCGTAAAGGGTTACGTCGACGCTAGCTTCGACACAGATCTGGATGACTCTAAGTCACAAACCGGATACGTGTATATATTGAATGGTGGGGCAGTAAGCTGGTGCAGTTGCAAGCAGAGCGTCGTGGCGGTATCTACATGTGAAGCAGAGTACATGACAGCCTCGGAGGCAGCACATGAAGCAATTTGGGTGAAGGAGTTCATCACCGACCTCGGAATCATACCCAATGCGTCGTTGCCAATCAAACTCCTCTGTGACAACACTAGAGCTATTGCACTTGCCAAGGAGCCCAGGTTTCACAAGAAGACCAGGAACATCAAGCGTCGCTTCAACTCCATTCGTGAAAATGTTCAAGATGGAGACATAGATATTTGTAAAGTACATACGGACCTGAATGTAGCAGATCCGTTGACTAAACCTCTCCCTAGAGCAAAACATGATCAACACCAGAATTCCATGGGTGTTCGATTCATCACAATGTAACTAGATTATTGACTCTAGTGCAAGTGGGAGACTGTTGGAAATATGCCCTAGAGGCAATAATAAAAGCATTATTATTATGTTTCCTTGTTCACGATAATTGTCTTTATTCATGCTATAATTGTGTTATCCGGAAATCGTAATACATGTGCGAATAATAGACACCAACATGTCCCTAGTAAGCCTCTAGTTGACTAGCTCGTTGATCAACAGATAGTCATGGTTTCCTAACTATGGACATTGGATGTCATTGATAACGAGATCACATCATTAGGAGAATGATGTGATGGACAAGACCCAGTCCTAAACATAGCAAAAGATCGTATAGTTCGTTTGCTAGAGTTTTCCAATGTCAAGTATCCTTTCCTTAGACCATGAGATCGTGTAACTCCCGGATACCGTAGGAGTGCTTTGGGTGTGCCAAACGTCACAACGTAACTAGGTGACTATAAAGGTATACTGCGGGTATCTCCGAAAGTGTCTGTTGGGTTGACACGGATCGAGACTGGGATTTGTCACTTCGCATGACGGAAAGGTATCACCGGGCCCACTCGGTAATGCATCATCATAATGAGCTCAATGTGATCAAAGTGTTTGATCACGGGATCATGCATTACGGTACAAGTAAGTGACTTGCCGGTAACGAGATTGAACAAGGTATTGGGATACCGACGATCAAATCTCGGGCAAGTAAAATACCGATTGACAAAGGGTATTGTATATGGGATTAATTGAATCCTCGACATCGTGGTTCATCCGATGAGATCATCGTGGAGCATGTGGGAGCCAACATGGGTATCCAGATCCCGCTGTTGGTTATTGCCCGAGAGCCGTCTCGGTCATGTCTGCCTGTCTCCCGAACCCGTAGGGTCTACACACTTAAGGTTCGGTGACGCTAGGGTTTTGAAGATATGTATATGTAGTTACCCGAATGTTGTTCGGAGTCCCGGATGAGATCCCGGACGTCACGAGGAGTTTCGGAATAGTCCGAGGTAAAGAATTATATATAGGAAGTGCTGTTTCGGCCATCGGGACAAGTTTCGGGGTCATCGGTATTGTACCGGGACCACCACAAGGGTCCCGGGGGTCCACCGGGTGGGGCCACGCATCCTGGAGGGCCCCATGGGCCAAAGTGGGGAGGGGAACCAGCCCATAGTGGGCTGGTGCGCCCCCTAGGCCCACCCCATGCGCCTAGGGTTGAAACCCTAGGGGTGGGGGGCGCCCCACCTTGGCTTGGGGGCCACTCCAGCCCTTGGCCGCTGCCCCCCTAGGAGATCCAATCTCCTAGGGCCGGCGCCCCCCTTAGGGGGCTATATATATGAGGGGGGGAGAGGGGGCAAGCATACCTGAGTCCTGGCGCCTCCCTCTCTTCCTGCTACACCTCTTCCTCTCGTAGTACATGGCGAAGCCCTGCTGCTGTGACGCCCTGCATCCACCACCACGCCGTCGTGCTGCTGGATCTTCATCAACCTCTCCTTCCCCCTTGCTGGATCAAGAAGGAGGAGACATTACGCTGACCGTACGTGTGTTGAACGTGGAGGTGCCGTCCGTTCGGTGCTGGGATCTCCGGTGATTTGGATCACATCGTGTACGACTACCTCATCCCCGTTCTCTGAACGCTTCCGCTCGCGATCTACAAAGGTATGTAGATGCATCCGATCACTCGTTGCTAGATGAACTCATAGATGGATCTTGGTGAAACCGTAGGAAATTTTTTGTTTTCTGCAACGTTCCCCAACACCATTAGTATCTGGTATGCTAATGGCGCACCAGGAAGTGCGCCATTAGTATGTAACACCATGCGCCATTAGTATGCCTCCCGGAGGGCCATATGTAACCATCTGCTTTGTCATACTAATGGCGCACTCTGTCTTGATGCGCCATTAGTATCCTTTGGCATACTAATGGCACACCTTGTGGTGATGCGCCATTAGTATGAATATTTGGTTTTTTTCTTTTACTTTTCTGATTTTTGCACAGGTTACAAAATATATTATTGGACAGAATATAGACAGCAGCACACAGCAACAGCAGATTCATCGAATACAATAGAAGATTAGTCTCCGAATAGAATTCATCATATTAGTCTCGGAATTCAAAAGACCGAACAAAGATAAAACATTACAAGTCTCAAGACCACGAGTATCAAGTTTGTCTTCACATTACAAGTCGATATCGATCATCTGAACTACCATCACATAGAAGAGAGCTGCGGTCATCACGATGAGCATCATCACGATCAAACTGGTCTTCATCCGGTTCCTCCAACGCTCCCTCCTCTCTCCCGCTAGATAGCGGGCGTATCTAGATTCGGCCTCCGCCCTAGTGGTGTACCCTTTGTAACTGTTACCGCTGAAACGGTGAACCTGTCTCCGACACTCCTCCCAATCGTCATAGACTCCGGGAACCTTACCCTTGTACACGACATACGACAACATCTCTATGCACAAGCCAAACAACAGACAATGCATAAGCAATATGTAAGTATGCAAGAAAAGGATCGGAAGAGAAAAGCAAGACATTAATAGCACGATTCATGGTCCTACTAATAAATAGCATCGATTACATCTAAGTTGAACAACTGTCCAAACCAAAGAGACATACAAATTCATTAAAGTTTAATTACAACATGAGCCAATCAATGTTTCAGAACTACACATCACTACTTTCGACTCGACTCATCGGACAGGAGCGTGGATGAAGCCGCCGTCTATCGTGATGGTCATGAAATCGCGGGCGTTGTCACCCTGCATTTGTAGCGTTTCATCTATCTCACTGTTGGACGGTTGATATCTGAGGAAGGATTGCCCCGAGGTATGAAGGACATCTTGATGGATGATATCCGCAAACTCCGACTGGATGCGAAAGAATTCTTGTCTGAGGTCCGCGTCCTGGATTGCCGACAAGCTCGCGGCCCAATCTTTGAGATTATCTGGTAGCAGAAGGTGATGATGGTCCCTTACGATCTCCCGCATGTGATGGAGGGCGTAGTAGGCATCCTTCTGACCGCCAGGCGGCTGCTTGATGCAGCAGAACTTCGTATTGTGTGAGAACATGTGCTTGCCGTACTTACGAACTGCCCTGGTGAAGGTGCCTCCATATTTGGCGTAGCCAGGGAGAACATCATCAAGAACTTTCTTGACATTTGTGTAGTCTATCTTGGAGTTACGGTTCGGGTCTAAATACGTGGCCATGGAATATTTCGGGATTAAGAGGATGAGTGTGCAATGTGTGTCACTGCACAGAACACGGAATGTTAGAAAAAAAGAACGATCGAAATCTAAGAGATCATATGTTACGGGGCGGTTAAGGGATGACTTACTTGGGAAAGTAAGGCACAAGGAAGTTATCCTTATCTGCGTTTGCCTGAATGACGCCTTTGAGGTGTGAACTCGCAACTTGGTGGTCCCCAGCGCTGCTCAAGTGCTTGGCACACATGTAGAAGGGGTCGACTATCACGATGTCCGGGGTCTTGTCTCTAATGATCCGCATCTCCATACTCAGCGAAAACAGCCGAACGAAGGTGTAGTGTAGCGGATGAAGGTTAAACATAGCAAAGATGTCATCAAACCGCAGGACGGTCGTACCCCCGATGTCGCCATCCACAAAGCCCTTGCCCTCTGGCACCTTGGCCACGAAAACCGGGTATGCCACATCCTTCTCTCTGAGACGCCGCTTCTCCAAAGAAAGAACACTATCGTGCAGACTCTGCATAGCACCGGTTGCAGCATTGAGCATATTTGGCGGTAGCATCGCCCTACCTGCCACATGCACCCTCCTCAAGATATTCTTAGGTGAAGGTGGCCTGTCCTGAGAACGGATCGAACTCGGTGCCGGCTGGCTCGCACCGGCGCCCTTGTTAGTCTTTCGTTTCCGTCCCTTCTTCTTGATCTCCTATAATGGGACCGAGTTCTGCTCACAGACCGCCTTCTCGAGCGTGTTGGGGCTGATAATATTTCGCACCTCAGCTATCTGAGGCTCGGTGAAGGCGGGAGCTGGAGGCGTGTCCTGAGAACTGAACGCCAGACGACGCCTGTTGCAATTGGATTTCTCCGCCGTGCAAGCTAGACCGCGGTCGTCTTGGTTGGGTTCTTGAGAAAGAGGCCCGTAGAACTCGTCAGCGTACCCATGTTCGGCAAAGTACTTATCAACTTTGGTAAATGTACCGTCGTCATTGTCGTCGCCGTCCGGATCCTGTGCCATAGGGCTGTCCGGATCCTGTGCCATAGGGATGTCTGGCAGGTCCGGTAGCGTTGCGGCGTTCTTGCCATGGCTTGGTGCCGGCACGACTGGCAGTCTTGTCTGTGGGGTGGTGTCCCCCGCCCCCAAACGAATCTGGCTCTTCGGCCAAAGCAGGGGCCAGTTTACACAGGCGCTGAGGGTCATCTCATCTTCTTCGTCGGCCCCAGCGGGTCGAATCGGAGGTAACAGCTCATCGTAGCCTGGCAGCACACGAACCACTTCAACCCTATACACTGTGGGTGGCATCGGATTACCGTGGAACATGGGGTTGCCCGGTTGAACGATTCTGCCCTTGGCGACATCGACCAACTCGCCGCCCACGAAGTGCAGGAGAGTGCAAGGAATGTTGGCGGCGCCCTGCGAAAACATGTAGGGCGTCAGGGATGCCCAGTCAAAGGCAAGGAGATGAAGTCATCGACCGAGAGGCTTAGTTACCGTGATGCCGTCGAGCTCGGCTAATGTCGAGGCACCGCCAACGGCGGGTGTGCAATTGACGGAGGGGCCGCTTGCTGGCGAGGTGCCGGCCGGCGTACACCCGGGTGCATTAAGCTCCAATGCCCGTGCCGGCGCCGGAGACACGAATACCGCCTCTGCCGAAGACACCAATGGCGCCGCCTGCGCGCTATGCGAGTTGCTGGCCATGAAGCTGGGAACCGGGGGAGGCCCCTTTTGGCCGCCCGCAATACACGTCGTCAGCCCATGAATCAACGTAGGCACCATGGCGTTGAGCGTCGTTCCAAGTTGTTGTTGCACTTGCTCTTGGACAAGCTCCGGAATCCGCGCCACTTGTGCCTTGAGTGCTTCAACCTCGCGCGACTGGCTTTCCGAGCTGGTCTTTTTCTCCTTTCGCCCACCAGCGGTATAGTATGACGACCATTTTGTGGGCAAGCCTTTGCCGGCTACACGACCAGCTGACGTCGACTCAGTGAGCTTATCCTTGTTTTTCATTACGTTCAACGCCCTATTTAAAGTGGTGTCGAAAGGGGAGCTCTGAGACGACCCCGCGCTACTGCTTTCAGTCTCTTTCGCCAGAACAAGCTCAAGCGCCCTGGTCTTCGGATCCGTGGTAAGCTCCTTTGTTATCGGGTCCTCCTTGTACCGGGCCCTGACATAGTTCCTGGTCTGCTTGTCACTGCTGTATTTCTCGAAGTGGGGCGGTAGGCCTTGCTTGGCACGCTCCGCGTCCTCCTTGTCCCATATAGGCTCCGCCACTCTGTATCCGCCGGGACCGAGTTTGTGTTCCCCTAAGTTCAACTCCCGCATTTCTTTCCCCCACTGACTTGATTCGGAGGTTGCACTGCTCTCGCACTTGATCTTGAACTCCCTGTAGTCCTCTTCGCTGATCGAAGGATTTTTCACCTTGATCTTCTCATAACTATCACCTTCCTCAATCATTCTCTTCACCGCGCTTCTCCAAGTAGATAGGGCCTTGCTCATCCTCGTGAGGGCGGCACTGTTCACTTTATTCCCTGCGAGGCTTGTGTTTTCAAATTTAGCGGGGAACTTGTATCGTACGTGCAGCTTCGTGAAGAGGAGGTTGTGCAAATTCCCTCGGTCCTTATGCCTAAGGTTCTCGGTGTTGATCGAGACGGTGCTCCGGAGAATGCACCCGAGCTGAACCGAGTACCCCTTGACTATATGTTTGGGCTCCGTTGGATGCCCGTCGGAGTCCACTTGAGTAAATTCCTCCTTGATGGTGCGGAGCGCGTTCGGGCGCCGGTCCTTCCGTTGCTTCTTCGGTTGGCTGCCATCTATGCGTGCGCCGCCATCATCAGTGGTGGCATCCTCGGCGGCACCATCAGTGGTGGCATCCTCGGCGGCACCATCAGTGGTGTCATCCCCGACGCCACTAGGGGTTGTGTAGTCAGGATCGGTGTCTTCCGCGCCGTCCTCATAGCGGTGAGGTTGTTCCTCCAACTCCCGGGACAGCTCCCAGAATTGCTTGCCGCCTGAACCGCCGGCCTCATCGTTATGGGCCATGTTTCGCTCTAAATAGGAAAAAAAATTGGTCAAAAAGTTGGTTATTTTCAAGGAACAAGATCATGGTCTCATCATTTAGGGTTTGTCGACACCGAGGCATCCTAAAAGCTAAGCTTTTATCATTTAGGGTTTGTCGACGCCGAGGCACCCTAAAAGCCTAAGCGTACATCATTTAGGTTCTCATCGACACCGAGGCACTCTAAAAGCCAAGGTTTCATCATTTAGGGTTTGTCGACGCCACCCTAAATGCTAAGTTTTCATCATTTAGGGTTTATCGATGCCGAAGCACCCTAGGTTGGGCCTAATCACTTGGCACTAATCAGTTGGCTCTATTGCCACCTATGTTGGGTTTAGCATCTAGGGTTTATCGATGCTGAGGAGAATTTCTAAGTTGGGCCTAATCACTTGGCTCTATTGCCACCTATGGTTTAATGCAGCAAGAATAAAGGGGCAGTTGATCCTACTTAATTAAGTACTAAGATACCCCGGCCCATGCATTAGTAGCAAGTACCTCATATGTCCGATTTTTAGCAAAGTCATGCTAAAATTCACGGAAAATTTCAGCATGACCTTTGCTGAAAATAGGACATATGGAGTACCCGAATTTGCCGGAACGGAAGTTAATCGACATTCCGCCAAACTCAAGGGCCTCTCGGGGTACCTGCAAAATCATCACGACACGAAGGGCCTCTCAAGGGCCTCAAGCAGCAACGGCGTCTCCCAGGACCCCATTTTTTTGCTAAATTTCTTTGAGCAACAATCAGAGCAGAAAATTCAGCATATTTCTATACATTTTTTTGGTATATATCAGGTTTTGGCTGCATTTGCAAATGCATTCCATGTACTGCAACCCTCGAGAATTCCTAGCATGAGGTTTGTCCATCACTTTTGGCTCACTTATTAATCTACTCATCCTATGTCAATATCCACATGCTATGTCATCTGATGTTCCTAAATCATTGTAGTTTAGGCACCATACAAGATTGTTAGTTCAATGTGCTTTATATCCTAGTTATACTACTGCAGGAAAGGAGGATCATCATACACATATATGTATAGCAATTGACAGGAGCTTCATCATTTTTAGTAACAACAATACATATATAGCAATTGGAAGCAAACAGATGTACACATAAGATAGAAATGTAGTGCTGAAAGTTTAATGCTTACAAAAGACTTGCTGAAATAGTGAAAAATATGGAGTCACCAAGCTGGCTAAGAAACTCCCAAAGTCCACTAGCAAATCCAAGATCTAATCCTGTTACACACATCATAACAATTTAAGATAATTAGGATAAGGATAGTAGGAAATGAAAAAGAAAGAGCTCAAAAAACAATCACAACAGAAAAATAATAAAAACCTAGTCCTAGAAGAAAATAAATCCTAAAAGAAAAGAAATCCTAAAATCCGGAGCAAGTCCTAGCAGTAGTAGTCCAACTAGATGGCCACCACTACTACTCCTATCTCTGTTTAGCATAATCCACACGATAGTCCTAACTCTGTGAATTTCAAAAATAAAATAGAAGTCATGTATATAGTTCAAAGTTTGAAACATAAGGCAAGATAGTCCCAATCTTTGAGACTTCTCTTATGGTATATATATATACTGATTAATTACTGAATTTGAGCATGTTGTATCACCTGCGGACTATTACGCGGTCGCGATGATGGAGCTGGGAGTGCATGGCAAGCAAAGAGGAGAAGGTGATGTGAGATAAATAATAATCATGAGCAAATTGCAGGGCATATGAGTTGGCCATTGGAATTTTGTTTGACACAGCTGAATAGCAAAGAAGGTGCCGTAGAAGCAGCTGCTACTGCTAGCTCCACTACATACATACTAGCCACTCTAAAACTACATCAAAATCAATGTGAGATGTATTCATAAGCAAGTTAAGCCCTGGAAGGGCGCAAATGTACAGACAAGAACAAGGCATAACACATCAAAATCTTCATAAACAAGTCATATATCATAGGAGATCTATTAAGCCCTGGAACGGCGGAGACAGGGGCATGGAGAAACACACCTTAGTGGAGAAGAACCGGGAGGGCCAAGGGGAGCGGGACGCAGAGATCTTAGGAGCAGATACCTCCACAGACGGTGAGGCCGCGGTGGCTGGAGGTGGAAGGTGTCGGTGTCGTAGAGGTGCCGGAGACCTTGCCCTACGAGACAGAGAAGGGGCCGTCAGCTGTGGGGGCAAGGGGAGGAGGAGGGTCGGGAGGCGTACGGTGCTGCGTCGCTTCTCGGCGCCGACGGCGAGGAGGAGTCCGGCGAGGGTCGGGGCGGCGGGGGTGGGGGCGCGGGGGCGCGGGGGCGGCGGGGGTGGGGACGCGGGGGAGCGGGGGCGGCGGGGGTGTGGAGTACGGCGAGGGTCGGGGCAGCGGGGGTGGGGGCGCGGGGGCGGCGGGGGTGGAGTCCGGTGAGGGTTGGGGCGGCGGTGTCGTGGGTCGGGGCAGCGCGCGGGTGGATCTGGTGGCGAGGGAGAGAGGGTCGAAGGGGATCTGGCAAGGGAGAGGGAGGATAGCTAGGGGGAAGCTTACTAATGGCGCACCACACCTTGGTGCGCCATTAGAAATCTTTTTTTAGATAGCAATGGCGCACCCTGCAGCGGTGCGCCATTAGAATGTTTTTATTACAGTTCGAGCACGGGTTATATTGCACCTAACCCAATCCACATCACAACCCGCCCGCTAGCCCGACTGGTTAGCACGCAGCACACACACCAGGAGGTCCTGGGTTCGATTCCCAGGCTCCGCAATATTTTTTTTGCATTTTAAATGTTGTTTGATATTTATTTGTGTTTAAATATGTTCAAACTTGTTTAAATCATAACAGTAATAATTTTTTATAAAAAAAGTAATAATTTTTTAAAAAATATGTTCAAATTTGTTACTTGAAAATATCATCGGCGGCGGCGGTGGAGCGGGGGAGGGTGCGGGGGGTGCCCGTTGGCGGCGGTGGAGTGGGGGAGGGTGCGGGGGGGGGGGGGGGTGCTCGTCGGCGGCGGTGGAGGGGGATCGAGATCGAGTGTCCTCATGTATTCAAAAAGTGCCCGTGAAATTTAAAAATATTCATGATATCAAAAAGTGCCCATGAAATACAATCGAGAAATGAAGACTACGATTTAAATACAATCGATCTTAGCTAGCTATCTGTTCACAATCTTCTTGCCCTTCTTTTTCGCAAATGGAGTTCTTTGGTGGAACGGACGTCCTTTAGGTAGGGTGGTCCCGCTTCTTCTTGTGGTGTGTGCTGCTACTTCATCGTCGTCATGTTCGATCTTCGGGTCGCCGTACTTGTCAAAGTCTTGCTCATTGGCTACTCCATCCATTCTGATAATCTTCCTTTTGCCTCTCCTCACGACAACACGACTGGGCTTTGACGGGTCGGTAATGAAGAAGCATTGATCCACTTGGGAAGCCAGTACCCATGGCTCATTTTTCGCGGTGACGTTTGCGCCCGCGGTCTTGGATTTGCCTTCGGGTATAACCATGGTGGTGAAATACCGGTCTTCTTTTAGGACGCTCTTGGCCCATCTGACACGGAACATCGTAACCTTCTCTCCAGCGTAGCTCAGCTCCCAGATCTCCTCGATCCTTCCGTAGTATATGTCCTTGTCGTTACCGGTGTAGGATTCCATTGTTACCCCGGAGTTCTGATAACCATCGCTCTTCATGTCCTTGTTCTCGGTGTAGAATGTGTAGCCGTTGATATCGTACGCCTCATAGGTCATCACGTTGTGCTCGGCGCCCTGTGACAAGGCGAATATGAGTTGTTCTTCCGCGGAAGAATCCTCATGTAAAGGGTACGACAGAAGCTTCTGCTTGAACCAACACGTGAAACATGAGTTGTGCTCTTTGATTATATCTCCGTCCGTCCTCTGTTGGCCTCGGTCATTGTACGTCTTCTCAATAAAGGTTTTGTGCTCTACCACCCAAGGATCGACCACGTCTATGTGTTTTAGCGCGACTAGGTTTGCTCTTTCAAAGTCGGCGAGTCGACCCTCGAAGTCGACATGCATTTCGCGGCGACCCTCACGGTGACCCCATCCAGCGAGCCTGTCGAGGTGCCTGTTGACGGGCAGACCAACGGGGTTCTCGATGCCTAGATAATTCGTGCAGTAGGAGATGCACTCTTCGGTCAGAAAGCCCCTGGCTATACTTCCCTCTGGACGTGACATGTTGCGAACGTATCCTTTGATGACACCATTCATCCTTTCGAACGGCATCATGCTGTGCAGGAACGTCGGCCCGAGTTGGATGATATCCTCCATGATATGGACCAACAGATGCACCATAATGTCGAAGAATGCGGGCGGGAAGTACATCTCAAGCTCGCATAGTATCACCACGATCTCTTCCTGTAGCCTTCTGAGTTGCCTCACGCCAATTGACTTCCGAGAGATGACGTCGAAAAAGTTGCATAGGCCAAATAGCGTTTCACGGACGTGCGCGTCCATGATCCCACGGATTGCAACTAGAAGTATCTGCGTCATCAGCACGTGACAGTCGTGAGACTTCATCCCGCTGAACTTCTGCTTCGCTGGGTCTAGGTATCTGCTTATCTTCCCCGCATAACCTTAAGGAAGTTTTACTCCTATGAGGCAGGTGAAAAACTGCTCGATCTCCTCCTGACTTAGAGTGAAGCACGCGGGAGGGTAGTCACTTCCGGTCTTCTTGGCCTCTTTGCCTTTGCGACGAGTTTCTGTGTCCTGCTTCGCCTCATCATCATCATCATCGTCATCATCATCATCATCATCATCATCATCATCATCATCATCATCATCATCATCATCATCATCATCATCATCATCATCACCATCATCATCATCATCATTAGCGTGAAGCTCCTGCCTAATGCCCATTGATTTCAAGTCTGCCCTTGCTTTCGGCCCATCTTTGGTCCTCTCTGGCATGTTGAGCAGGGTACCAAGCAGACTCTCGCACACGTTCTTCGTGATATGCATGGCATCAAGGCTGTGAGGCACACGGTGGATCTTCCATTACGGCAAGTCCCAGAAAACAGACCTCGTTTTCCATACCTTCAGCAGCGGCTCTGGCGCCTTTCTCTTCTTTCCCGGCTCTGGCGCCTTTTGCTTCTTTCCCGGCAATGGGCAATCTTTCCAATTTTTCAACAGCTCGTCTATTTCCTCGCCGCTCCTCATACGCGGGCGTTTTCGGGGTTCGGTTTCACCATCGAACATATCCTTGCGTTTCCTCCACGGGTCATCGTCGCGAAGCCACCTTCGATGTCCCATGAACACGGTTTTCGAAGACCCGGGATCTCTATCTAGCTGGCGATATGTTGTGTCATCCATGCACCTTACGCATCCAGAAAATCCGTGGACTACCTGCCCCGCGAGATATCCGTAACCGAGATAGTCATGCACTATCGTGAGCAGTGCGGCTCTCATAGGGAAATATTCTTTCTCTGCGGCGTCCCACGTATTGGCTGGCGTTTTCCACAGCGTGTCTAGCTCCTCTTTCAGCAGCCCCAGATACAGATTGATGTCGTTCCCTGGTTGTTGCGGCCCTTCAATTAGCATACTCATGTGAATGTACTTCCTCTTCATGCACAACCAGGGGGGAAGGTTGTACATCCACACAAACATAGGCCAGGTGCTATGTGTGCTTCTCTGGCTGCCAAACGGATTGACTCCATCGATGCTCGCACCTAGCACGACGTTCCTTGGATCCTTCCCAAATTCTGGGTATTCGAAGTTCAACGCTTGCCACTGGCTCGCATCCTTAGGGTGACTCAGCATCTTGTCTTTTCTATTTATCTCCGGATCATTTCCGTCATTTTCCCGCTTCTTCTCCTCCCTATCCGCATGCCAACGCAGGAGCTTTGCTACCTTAGGGTCCGTGAAATACCGCTGCAGACGAGGAGTGATCGGAACGTACCACACCGATTTTCGAGGAGCTTTCTTCCTCTTCTTGTATCGAGTCACGCCGCACACCGGACATATGGTAGACTCTGCGTGCTCATCCCGATAAATGATGCAATTGTTCATGCACACATGGTATTTCACGTGCGGTAAATCCAGAGGACACACGATTTTCTTCACCTCCTTGAAACTGGTCGGGCACTTGTTCCCCTTGGGAAGACGTTCGTGCCAGAATGACATGTTCTCGTCGAAGCATGCGTCGGTCATTTTGTGTTTTACCTTCATCTCCAGAGCCATGAGCGTTACTTTCAGGCGGGTATCCTCGGGCATGCATCCTTCATACAATGGAGTAACCGCGTCTATCTCCAGTTGATCCAGCTTGGCTTTCTCTCGGGCGGCAGGTCTTGCGTTATCCGTCTGCTTGAGAAGCAGCTCTTCAATATGTGGGTCCTGCACCCAGCCTCCATTGCCGTCGTCTGCTCCGGCATCTGCATCTTCATGATCATGCCCTTCGTCTTGATCTTCCTCATCATCATGTACGACATCTTCTACATGATGACTGTGTACAGCATCACCGTCGTGATCATGTCCTGGAGATTCTTCGTCTTCTCGCCCGCCCTCGCCGCGGTGGTACTTGTCTTGTTGCCCTTCCTCATTTCTTGCCCGGCCCTCATGGACGACTTCATAGGCATCTTCATCACCTTGCCACCGATAGACATCCATGAAACCACGCAAGAGCAGGTGGTCCCGCACCTGCCCGAAATCCGGGTCCGCAATAAGGCTCTTCAGCTTGCATCTTCGACATGGACATCTTATCTCCGTCTCGTTCTTTTGAAGCATCTCGGCCTTCGCGGAGCTCAAAAACCTATTCACGATGCCTTCGGTCATCGTGCGGACCATGGTCGCCTGCGGGGTAGAGCAAAACGATATTTTAGAACCAAGAAAAAATTTGGCATGACCTTCCCTAAAAATAGGACCAAAAAGAATGCATAGTGCCAAAATTCTCGCCGAAACGGAAATGAATCAACATTCCGGCAAAATATTGGCAACTATCGCATTTCAAATACCGGTACCTGCAAACACAAACATATATGCAACACCACAAACACATGCAACACCACAAACATACATAGATCTAGCTAGGCCACAAAAAGTGCATGTGCACGTTGTTGGAGCGAGCTAGGGAGAATAAAAGTATATCTACATCATGAAGATAGCTTTCCCCTTACTTACCTATCAAAAAAGGTAATTTCACCACTTAATTTTGATGAATCTATGGTGGAAATGAGGTGAGGAGGAGGAGGCAGCCGAAAGCTTGGAGAAGGAGGTGGAGGGAATGAAGTGGGGAAAGTGAGTGGGTAGGTGTGGCTGTCCAAAATATCTTGTTGGGGTCCCAGGTTACTAATGGCGCACCACCTACAAATGCGCCATTAGTAACCCTGGTTACTAATGGCGCACCTGCAGGTGGTGCGCCATTAGTAGTTTTGCAAAAAAGTAAAGGGTGCACCATTAGTAGTTTAAACTAGTAATGGCGCACTGTGAGGCGGTGCGTCATTAGTAGTTTTGCAAAAAAAAAGAATAAAAAAAATTCAGTACTGGCGCACTCCCTGTCTGGTGCGCCATTACTAGTTAGAACTAGTAATGGCGCACTTCGGTAGGATGCGCCATTAGTATGTATGTAAAAATGAAAAAAAATTATCACTAGTGGCGCACCTATTTTCTGGTGCGCCATTAGTGTCTTCCACAATAATGGCGCATCACCAACTGGTGCGCCATTAGTATATAGTAGTGGCGCACTAATTCCCTGGTGCGCCATTAGTGTCAATCCTATCTATAGCCCTTTTCCTAGTAGTGTGGAGAAGAAGCCCTTTGCTTTTAGCCTTTGTTGCATCATGTTGAATGGCAAGCCGAAGTGGAACCAACTTGTGGTTGATCTCAAGTCCGGCAAGAAGAGGAATGATGGCTCAAGCTCCAACCAATCAATTGGGTTGGACGATGAGGAGGACGATGTTGTCGTGACGAATGGAAAAGCCACCGTACCAAAGGATAACCGCCAGGTCATGGGAAACAAGTGGGAGAAGGCATGTGGCTCCCGTGACGCTGCTGCTACAAAAATATCGTCCACATGGACGGGCATTTTTTCGGCAAGGGAGAACAAAAAGTAGGAGAGGTACAAGCTCATGTTAGATGCGCAAAAGGAAATGATGGAGTGGGACCGAAAGAGGGCGGAGAAGAATCTCGAAGTTGAGAGGGAGAAGATCGAGTTGGATAAGCAACAATAGGCAATCAAATGGGAACTCGAGAAGGCCAAGACATTTGGCGTCATAGAGCTTCAGAATGAGAGGTTGCAATTCGCACGGGACATGAAGGATGCGAGGATCATGTTGGTGGACAAAACCCTCTTGGATGAGCATGCAAAGAACTTACTTGCGGACAAGAAGAAGGAGATCGATGACCGTAGAGAGTACGCGGCGGCGAGGGTAGTTGCGGCACTGATGCAGGCGGAGGAGGCAGCCAGGATGTAGGCAGAGCAGGCAGCCTAGATTCCGCTCGGCGCAGACGCCCAGCCAGTGATCCTAGGCCATCCATCAAGCTCGGACATTGATTTCATTTCGGCATGTCTGGTTTGTTGAACTATGATTTGCTTTGCTTTGTTTCGAACTTTTGATTTCGGAAAATTTATATTGTATGGTCGACATGTATGGATTGCATGGATTTGAGGATCGAAATTTGAGGTATGTGATGTGTGGCGCAACATATGAGGGATCTGCGGGCGCTGTTCGCGGATACGCCCGCGAGCGTATAGGGGGCGGATTTGCCGAGTCCCTCTTAATCCCAGGGTAGGTTCAGCAATTTCATGAAATTCCACGTGATGGACACATTCTCAGCGAGTCAAAAAAACAAGGCTTACATAAAATTGGTCGTGTTTGCATGATGAGGTTCCACAAAATGTAAAAAGAAAGTCAACATGAATTTTAAAGTAATTCAAATGACTTCTACCCATGCTGATGTCTCAAGCCAGTTGCTTGTTCCGCAAGCGCATTCACGTCATAATCACACTCGGGGCTGCTGGAAGTTGATTTGTACAAGGTTATGGACCAATTGGAGGCCCAGACACCGGGGCAGGAGGCGGCGGCCCTGGCCGCAAGAAGTCTACCTGCAAGAGTTTCCGCCCGCTGGTATGCAGTTGGCCCCGACGAGCACCGCCGCCATCAAGTGTCGCCGGCAGCACCGCCCCCTCTCCTGTAGTACATATCGAGTTAGCAAGCTAATAACTAGTGGAGTCCGATCTGTGCGTAATGGAAGTCATAAGCGTACGTACCTTGTACCCGTAGGGCCCGGGCCTCAAGGGGACACGGGGACACTACTAGAAACGCGACTAAGCGTGTGGGCCAGCAGCCGTCAGGAAAATAAATCTGGCCGTCAGGAATATAATTCCTGTCGGCCAACCGATAGGAACAACCGACAACCATAGCCTGCCAGGAATGAATCAATATGCCTGCCGGTCGGCCCACAGGAATATTATTGTTGTCGGTTATTCCTGACGGTTGGCTCACACGAAAGAAATGCTCGTCAGATTTATGCCTCCCGGAAAATACATATTCCTGTCAACCACCTGTCAGGAAAGGCCACCAGGAAATACTTATACCTGTAGGTTCAGCCGACAGGAATTTGTACTAGGAGGCATTCCTATCAACTTATATTTGTAGGTTCAGCCGACAGGAATTTGTGCTAGGAAGCTACAACGTTCGTGCATTCCTGTCAGCCGTTGGCCGTCACTGTTGCACCATGATGTTTTTTTTTTCATATTCCTACTGGAAAAGCAATGTGCTTAACCCAGATGCTACAGATGTTACATTATTTCACAGAGACCATGTGAGAATAGATTTATATGACAACATCAGACTTCATATATCATCATCAGTTCCATACATATAGGTCAACAAAGTACACTACAAGGCTACAATGGTACCATCCACAAAAGGACCTTCCAACTACATAGCGATGACGAGGAGGAGCCCCGGCCGCTGAACACCGGAGGACAGAAGAGGTTCCCCCCACAAGTGCGGACGGTGAACATGATATACGCAACCCACATCCCCAAGAGGGAGCGGAAGCGTGCGCTAAGGGACGTATATGCGCTGGAGCCAGTCGCCCCAAAGTTCAACCCATGGTCCTCCTGTCCGATCACTTTCGATCACAGGGACCACTCCACTAGTATCCGTCATGGCGGATTCGCCGCACTGGTCTTAGACCCAATCATAGATGGATTTCACCTCACTCGAGTCCTTATGGACGGCGGCAGCAGCCTGAACCTGCTTTATCAGGACACAGTGTGCAAAATGGGTATAGACCCATCAAGGATCAAACCCACAAAAACGACCTTCAAAGGCATCATACCAGGTGTAGAGGCCCATTGTACAGGCTCAGTCACACTAGAAGAGGTCTTCGGATCCCCGGATAACTTCCGAAGCGAGGAGTTAATCTTTGATATAGTCTCGTTCCGCAGTGGCTATCATGCACTGCTCGGGCGAACCGCATTTGCAAGGTTCAATGCGGTACCGCATTATGCATACCTCAAGCTCAAGATGCCAGGACCTCGAGGAGTCATCACACTCAATGGAAACACAGAGCGCTCTCCCCACACGGAGGAGCACACTGAGGCCCTCGCAGCAGAAGCGCAAAGCAGCCTCTTAAGGCAATCAACCAGTTCGGCGATCAAACACCCGGACACCGTCAAGCGTGCCCAAAGTAATCTGCAACAAGACCACCTGACACGTTCTGAGCTCGTATAGCAATGCGGCCCCCGCCCCAGTTCCAGCTAAACGGCGAAATCCGTGCCACGCGTACACAATTACACATTGAAAATACCATGGACATAGGCGGAGGGGGCACGACTACATCACGCCCCATAACGCGGCTCAACCGCACTAGGGGCTTCCCATTTTGTTATTTTTTCTCTCTTTCAGGACTTTACTCTCTGGAAGCCCTGTCCGACAGTACGATTGCCGGACACACGATACAACAACCAAGGAGGCAGAAAGCTACGTCGCACCATGGAACTCCCAGGTGGTCTCTGATAACGAGCGAAATACCTGCTTTAAATACCATTCCGCAGCTTATCCTTGGAGGGGACATGTCAAATAATCCTATTTTTTGCTTATCGCATTACTTGTATCATTATGCTTCAACGCACCCTTCGGAATAAACAATGCATAGCACTAGTCTATTATTGCATTCTCTATTCCTTTTTATAATTATGTTCATTTATGACATTCAGCACCCGTACACTCTGGTACGGCCAATGTGCCAGGGGCTTAAGTACCCCATAATACGGCGTAGTCCGAACACTTTTGGCAGTGCGGCACCCCGAACTTATAGCATTATATGCATCAGCTCCGAATCATGTCTTGGGTCAATAGTTGGGTTTGCCCGGCTCCCATGTTTTGGTACCTTACTATCCGCTATATCGGCTAAGGTAGCACTGGGAGAACTACTGCGATTGTGCCCCGGTTCATCTAGGCAAGCACCTCAGTAGAGAAAGCTAAAACTGACTGTCATGATAAGGCGAGGGCTGGTCGCTGTTCGAGAGGTTTCGAGTCCCTAAAGACTTATGCCGCTTAGGGCGAGGAGTCGGCTTTGTTCGGATTAGGCGTGTATAGCGCCCCGAATTCAGCCTTCCGAACACTAGGTGTTTCGCCAAAATTTAAAATTGTAGACTTCTATGGCTAAGTGAAAGTGATAAAACATTATAGTCCGATTGCCTTGTTCGCTGCGCTGAGCACCTCCCTCGAAGGACCCAACAATGGGGAAAAGAGTGCTCAGATTTATCCTGAACACCCCCAACACTCGTGGCATGGGAACAGAAGCCGACGACTAGCCATCTTTCAGATTTGATAAACAGCCGCACAAAAGGTAATATTTTAAATTCAAACAAGCGTTGCATAGCGCATATGAACAAGTTTTCATAATACAGGATCACACGAGCAAGTTCATTCAAAAATTACATCCTTCGCACACTCGTCCGCCACAAGACAGGCACCCTTCAGGACACCCTCATAATACATCTCAGGGTGGCGATGCTCCTTGCCCTGCGGCAGCCCCTCCTTCACCAGCTTCTCGGTGTCCATCTTGGCCCAGTGCACCTTGGCACGGGCAAAAGCCCGGCGTGCACCTTCGATGCAGACGGACCGCTTTATGACTTCCAGCCGTGGGCAGGCATACACAAGCCGCCTCACCAAGCCAAAGTAGTTGTTGGGAAGGCAGTCGCCAGGCCACATCCGGACTATAAGGCCCCTCATGGCCTGTTTGGCCGCCTTGTGCAGCTCGACCAGTTGCTCCAGCTGGTCGCTCACAGGTATCGGGTGTTCGGTCCCAGTATACTGAGACCAGAACAACTTCTCCGTCGAGCTTCCCTCCTCGGCATGGTAGAACTTTGCGGCATCCGACAAACTGCGGGGCAAATCCGCGAATTCTCCTGGAGAGCTCCAGACTCGGGTAAGTAACAAGTAATTTACTTTCACATGCTTGCTTTGCATAATGAATGCCTTACCACCGCTATCTTCTTAATTGCCTCAACTTCCTGGAGGGCCTTTTGGGCTTCAGCCTTGGCATGCTTGGTGCTCTCGAGGGCCGCGGCAAGCTCAGACTCTCGCGTCTTCGAGTCAAGCTCCAAAGTCTCGTGCTTCTTCACGAGAGCCTGGAGCTCTCGCTGCACCTCGCCCACCCGTGACTCTTGTTTCTCCCGCTCGGTGCGCTCCTTGGCCGCTTTGTTTTCGGCCTCGGACAACGCTTGCTTCAGGGTCGCCACCTCGGTCGTGGCCCCTGGCACGTCCATGATAATCCTATCATTTTGCAACCACATCTTATATATATATATATCTAGACAAGGTATTACTTACCTTTGTTCTCCTCGAGCTGCCTCTTGGCAAGGCCGAACTCTTCCTCGGACCGCTCGAGGTTCTGCTTCAGTACGGCGACCTCCGCAGTCAGTGTGGCAGAGGTCAGCACCGAAGCCTGCATACGCATATCGACATACTTGTATTAGACTCTACTACCTCTTGAGCACTGCGTTGGTTTTCCCCGAAGAGGAGAGGATGATGCAGTAAAGTAGCGTAAGTATTTCCCTCAATTTTTGAGAACCAAGGTATCAATCCAGTAGGAGGCCACGCTCAAGTCCCTCGTACCTCCACAAAGCGATACCTACTCGCAACCAACGCGATTAGGGGTTGTCAATCCCTTCACGGTCACTTACGAGAGTGAGATCTGATAGAGATGATAGATAATAGTTTTGGTATTTTTGGTATAGAGATGCAAAGTTAAAAGTAAAAGGCAAAGTAAAAAAGCAAAGCAATATTAAAGTGATGGAGATTGATATGATGAGAATAGACCCGTGGGCCATAGGTTTCACCAGTGGCTTCTCTCAAGAGCATAAGTATTATACGGTGGGTGAACAAATTACTGTTGAGCAATTGACAAAATTGAGCATAGTTATGAGAATATCTAGGTATGGTCATGTATATATGCATCACGTCCGAGACAAGTAGACCGACTCCTACCTGCATCTACTACTATTACTCCACTCATCGACCGCTATCCAGCATGCATCTAGAGTATTAAGTTAAAAACAGAGTAACGCCTTAAGCAAGATGACATGATGTAGAGGGATAGTTTCATGCAATAAGATAAAAACCCCATCTTGTTATCCTCGATGGCAACGATGCAATACGTGCCTTGCTGCCCCTTCTGTCACTGGGCAAGATCGAACCCAAAGCTAAGCACTTCTCCCATGGCAAGAAAAACCAATCTAGTAGGCCAAACCAAACTGATAATTCGAAGAGACTTGCAAAGATAACCAATCATACATAAAAGAATTCAGAGAAGATTCAAATATTATTCAGAGATAGACTTGATCATAAACCCACAATTCATCGGTCTCAACAAACACACCGCAAAAAGAAGATTACATCGAATAGATCTCCACGAGAGAGGGGGAGAACATTGTATTGAGATCCAAAAAGAGACAAGAAGCCATCTAGCTAATAACTATGGACCCGAAGGTCTGAGGTAAACTACTCACACTTCATCGGAGGGGCTAGGCTGATGTAGAATCCCTCCGTGATGACGGCCCTCTCCGGCGGAGCTCTGGAACAGGCCCCAAGATGGGATCTCATGGATACAGAAAGTTGCGGCGGTGGAATTAGGTTTTTGGCTCATGTTCTGATCGTTTGGGGGTATGTAGGTATATATAGGAGGAAGGAGTACGTCAGTGGAGCACCGAGGGGCCCACGAGGCAGGGGGGCGCACCTCCTCTGGCACTTCTTGGAGTAGGGTCCAAGTCTCCTGGATCACGTTCGGTGAGAAAATCACGTTCCCGAATATTTTATTCCGTTTGGACTCCTTTTGATATTCTATTTCTCCGAAACTCTGAAACAGGCAAAAAAACAGCAATTCTGGGCTGGGCCTCCGGTTAATAGGTTAGTCCCAAAAATAATATATAAGTGGAAAATAAAGCCCAATATAGTCCAAAACAGTAGATAATATAGCATGGAGTAATCAAAAATTATAGATACGTTGGAGACGTATTAGGCATCCCCAAGCTTAATTCCTGCTCGTCCTCGAGTAGGTAAATGATAAAAAGAGAATTTTTGATGCGGAGTGCTACTTGGCATAATTTCAATGCAAATCTTCTTAATTGTGGTATGAATATTCAGATTCGAAAGATTCAAGACAAAAGTTTATGTTGACATAAAAATAATAATACTTCAAGCATACTAACAAAGCAATTATGTCTTCTCAAAATAACATGGCCAAAGAAAGTTATCCCTACAAAATCATATAGTCTGGTTATGCTCTATCTTCACCACACAAAGTATTTAAATCATGCGCAACCCCGATGACAAGCCAAGCAATTGTTTCATACTTTAACATTTTCAGAACTTTTTCAATCTTCACGCAATACATGAGCGTGAGCCATGGATATAGCATTATATGTGGAATAGTCTCACATCAACTAGGCGTATCAACGTGCTATGGAGATGCCCATCAATAGATATCAATGTGAGTGAGTAGGCATTGCCATGCAACGGATGCACTAGAGCTATAAGTATATGAAAGCTCAACAAAAGAAACTAAGAGGGTGTGCATCCAACTTGCTTGCTCACGAAGACCTAGGGCATTTTGAGGAAGCCCATCATTGGAATATACAAGCCAAGTTCTATAATGAAAAATTCCCACTAGTATATGAAAGTGATATCATAGGAGACTCTCTATCATGAAGATTATGGTGCTACTTTGAAGCACAAGTGTGGCAAAAGGATAGGAACATTGTCCCTTCTCTCTTTTTCTCTCATTTTTTTGTTTGGGCCTTTCTTTTGTGGTCTCTTTTTTTTCGTCCGGAGTCTCATTCCGACTTGTCGGGGAATCATAGTATCCATCATCCTTTCCTCACTTGGGTCAATGCTCTAAAAATGATGATCATCACACTTTTATTTTTCTTACAACTCAACAATTACAACTCAATACTTAGAACAAAATATGACTCTATATGAATGCCTCCGGCAGTGTACCGGGATATGCAATGAATCAAGAGTGACATGTATGAAAGAATTATGAATGGTGGCTTTGCCACAAATATGATGTCAACTACATGATCATGCTAGCAATATGGCAATGATGGAGCGTGTCATAATAAACGGAACGGTGGAAAGTTGCATGGCAATATATCTCGGAATGGCTATGGAAATGCCATGATAGGTAGGTATAGTGGCTGTTTTGAGGAAGTTATATGGTGGGTGTATGATACCGGCGAAAGGTGCGCGGTATTAGACAGGCTAGTAATGGTGGAAGGATGGGAAATAGTGCATATAATGCATGGACTCAACATTAGTCATAAAGAACTCATATACTTATTGTAAAAATTTAGAAGTTATCAAAGCAAAGTATTACGCGCATGCTCCTAGGGGGATAGATTGGTAGGAAAAGACCATCGCTCGTCCCCGACCGCCACTCATAAGGAAGACAATCAATAAATAAATCATGCTCCGACTTCATCACATAACGGTTCACCATACATGCATGCTACGGGAATCACAAACTTCAACGCAAGTATTCTTTAAATTCACAACTACTCAACTAGCATGACTCTAATATCACCATCTTCATATCTCAAAACAATTATCATGCTTCCATCTTTTCTTAGTACTCAATGCACTCAAAAGAAAGTTTCACATATCTTGAATACCAAGCATATTATTATTAAGCAATTTACCATGCTATTAAGACTCTCAAAATGATCTAAGTGAAGCATGAGAGATCAATAGTTTCTTTAAAACAAATCCACCACCGTGCTCTAAAAGATCTAAGTGAAGCACATAGAGCAAAACTACAACACCCAAAAGATATAACTGAAGCACATAGAGCAAAACTACAACGCTCAAAAGAGATAAGTGAAGCACATAGAGTATTCTATCAAATTTTAATTCACATATGGCTCTCTCAAAAGGTGTGTACAGCAAGGATGATTGTGGCACACTGGCAAACAAAGACACAAATAATACAAGACGCTCCAAGCAAAACACATATCATGTGGTGAATAAAAATATAGCTCCAAGTAAATTACCGATGGAAGTAGACGAAAGAGGGGATGCCTTCCGGGGCATCCCCAAGCTTTGACTTTTTGGTGTCCTTGAATTATCTTGGGGGTGCCATGGGCATCCCCAAGCTGAGGCTCTTGACACTCCTTGTTCCATAATCCATCAAAAGAATTTACCCAAAACTTGAAAACTTCACAACACAAAACTCAATAGAAATCTCGTGAGCTCCGTTAGAGAAACAAAACAAAAGACCACTTCAAGGTACTGTAATGAACTCATTCTTTATTGGTGTTAAACCTACTGTATTCCAACTTCTCTATGGATTATAAACTATTTTACTAGCCATAGATTCATCAAAATAAGCAAACAACACACGAAAAACAGAATCTGTCAAAAACAGAATAGTCTGTAGTAATCTGTAACTAACGCAAACTTCTGGAACTCCAAACAATCTACCAAAATAGGACGACCTAGACAATTTGTTTATTGATCAGCAGAAATTGGAATTAGTATTTTATCACGTTCTGGTGAATTTTAACAATTGTTTTTGTGAATAGAAAGATTCTGGAAATTACAGCAAGATCAAATAACTATCATCCAAGAAGATCCTATAGGTCTAACTTGGCACAAACACTAATTAAAACACAAAAACACATCGAAAAATAAGGTAGATGGATTATTTATTCCTAAACAGAATAAAAAACAAAAAAACTTAAAATAAAATGGGTTGCCTCCCAACAAGCACTATAGTTTAACGCCCCTAGCTAGGCATAAAAGCGAGGATAGATTTAGGTATTACCATCTTTGGTAGGCAATCCATAGGTGGCTCTCATGATAGTTTCATATGGCAATCTTATTTTCTTTCTAGGAAAGTGTTCCATGCCCTTTTTTAATGGAAATTGAAATCTAATATTTTCCTTCCTTCATATCAATAATCGCACCAACCGTTCTAAGGAAAGGTCTACCAAGAATAATAGGGCAAGAAGGATTGCAATCTATATCAAGAACAATAAAATTTACGGGCACATAATTCCTATTCACAACAATAAGAACATCATTAATTCTTCCCATATGTTTCTTAATAGTGGAATCCGCAAGATGCAAGTTTAGAGAGCAATCATCAAAGTCACGGAAACCTAGCAAATCACACAAGGTTTTGGGGATAGTGGAGACACTAGCACCCAAATCACACAAAGCATAAAACTCATGATCTTTAATTTTAATTTTAATAGTTGGTTCCCACTCATCATAGAGTTTTATCGGGATAGAAACTTTCAACTCAAGTTTTTCTTCATAAGATTGCATCAAGGCATCAACAATATGTTCGGTAAAGGCTTTCTTTTGACTATAAGCATGAGGAGAATTTAGCACGGATTGCAACAAGGAAATACAATCAATTAAAGAGCAACTTTCATAATTAAATTCCTTGAGATCCAATATAGTGGGTTTAGCAACATCTAGATTTTTATTTCTTTCAATCCCACTTTCATCAATTTCATCATAAAGATCTAAATACTCCGAATTTTTGGAACGCCTTCTAGGTAAAGGAAGATCATATTCAGTTTCATCAAGATTAATATTGCAAAACAAAGATTTGATAGGGGACACATCAATAACTTTTAGATCTTCATCTTGATTTTCATAGGAATTGGAAGAACACGCTTTAATATAGGCATCTTTGGAAGCGCGCATCCTAGCGGTTCTTTCTTTGCACTCATCAATGGAAATTCTCATGGCTTTGAGAGACTCATTGATATCATGCTTAGGAGGAATAGGTCTAAGCTTTAAATAATCAATTTCAAGAGAAATTCTATCAACGTTCCTAGCCAAATCATCAACTTTAAGCAATTTCTCTTCAAGCAAGGCATTAAAATTCTTTTGTGAATTCATAAACTCTTTAACACTATTCTCAAATTCATAGGTCATCTTATTAAAATTTCCATAAGAGTTGTTGTAGGAATTTCCATAATTATTAGAAGGATTACTAGGATAAGGCCTAGGATTAAAATTCCCTCTATACGCGTAATTACCAAAATTATTCCTACCAACAAAATTCACATCCATAGATTCATTATTATTCTCAATCAAAGTAGACAAAGGCATATCATTAGGATCAGGAGAAACACTCTTAGTAGCAAATAATTTCATAAGTTCATCCATCTTTCGACTCAAAACATTGATTTCTTCTATAGCATGCACTTTTTTAGTAGTGGATCTTTCAGTGTGCCATTGAGAATAATTGACCATAATATTATCTAGGAGTTTAGTAGTATCTCCTAAAGTGATTTCCATAAAAGTGCCTCCTGCAGCCGAATCTAAAAGATTTCTAGAAGCAAAATTCAATCCAGCATAATTTTTTTGCATAATCATCCACAAGTTCAAACCATGAGTAGGACAATTACGTATCATTAATTTCATTCTCTCCCAAGCTTGTGCAACATGTTCATGATCAAGTTGCCTAAAATTCATAATGTCGTTTCTAAGAGAGATGATCTTAGCAAGAGGAAAATACTTAGAGATAAAAGAATCTTTGCACTTGTTCCAAGAATCGATAATATTTTTAGGCAAAGACGAAAACCAAGCTTTAGCATGATCTCTAAGCGAAAAAGGAAATAGCTTCAATTTAACAACGCTATTATCAACGTCTTTCTTCTTTTACATATCACATAAATCAACGAAGCTATTAAGATGAGTAGCGGCATATTCACTAGGAAGGCCGGCGAATTGATCTTTCATAACAAGATTCAACAAAGCAGTATTGATTTCACAAGATTCAGTATTAGCAAGAGGAGCAATCGGAGTACTGAGGAAATCATTATTGTTGGTACTAGTGAAGTCACACAATTTGGTAGTATCTTGAGCCATCGCGACAAACAAGCAATCTAACACACGAGCAAGCAAAAGGCAAGCGAGAAAAGGCGAACGGGAAAAGAGAAGGAGAAGGAGATTGGGAAAGAGAGGGCGAATAAAACGGCAAGGGTGAAGTGGGGGAGAGGAAAACGAGAGGCAAATGGCAACTAATGTAATGCGAGACATAGGGATTGTGATGGGTACTTGGTATGTTGACTTTTCGCATAGACTCCCCGGCAACGGCGCAAGAAATTCTTCTTGCTACCTCTTGAGCACTGCGTTGGTTTTCCCAGAAGAGGAGAGATGATGCAGTAAAGTAGCGTAAGTATTTCCCTCAGTTTTTGAGAACCAAGGTATCAATCCAGTAGGAGGCCACGCGCAAGTCCCTCCTACCTGCACAAAGCGATAGCTACTCGCAACCAACGCGATTAGGGGTTGTCAATCCCTTCACGGTCACTTACGAGAGTGAGATCTGATAGAGATGATAGATAATATTTTTGGTATTTTTTATATAGAGATGCAAAGTAAAAAGTAAAAGGCAAAGTAAAAAAGCAAAGCAAGATTAAAGTGATGGAGATTGATATGATGAGAATAGACCCAGGGGCCAAAGGTTTCACTAGTGGCTTCTCTCAAGAGCATAAGTATTCTACGGTGGGTGAACAAATTACTGTTGAGCAATTGACAGAATTGAGCATAGTTATGAGAATATCTAGGTATGATCATGTATATAGGCATCACGTCCGAGACAAGTAGACCGACTCCTGCCTGCATCTACTACTATTACTCCACTCATCGACCGCTATCCAGCATGCATCTAGAGTATTAAGTTAAAAACAGAGTAACGCCTTAAGCAAGATGACATGATGTAGAGGGATAGTTTCATGCAATATGATAAAAATCCCATCTTGTTATCCTCGATGGCAACGATGCAATACGTGCCTTGCTGCCCCTTCTGTCACTGGGCAAGATCGAACCCAAAGCTAAGCACTTCTCCCATGGCAAGAAAAACCAATCTAGTAGGCCAAACCAAACTGATAATTCAAAGAGACTTGCAAAGATAACCAATCATACATAAAAGAATTCAGAGAAGATTCAAATATTAGTCATAGATAGACTTGATCATAAACCCACAATTCATCGGTCTCAACAAACACACCGCAAAAAGAAGATTATATCGAATAGATCTCCACGAGAGAGGGGGAGAACATTGTATTGAGATCCAAAAAGAGAGAAGAAGCCATCGAGCTAATAACTATGGACCCAAAGGTTTGAGGTAAACTACTCACACTTCATCGGAGGGGCTAGGATGATGTAGAAGCCCTCCGTGATGACGGCCCTCTCCGGCGGAGCTTCGGAACAGGCCCCAGGATGGGATCTCGTGGATACAGAAAGTTGCGGCGGTGGAATTAGGTTTTTGGCTCCTGTTCTGATCGTTTGGGGTACGTAGGTATATATAGGAGTAAGGAGTACGTCGGTGGAGCACCGAGGGGCCCACGAGGCAGGGGCGCGCCCTATAGGGGGGGCGCCCCCCACCCTCGTGACCTCCTCTGGTACTTCTTGGAGTAGGGTCCAAGTCTCCTGGATCACGTTCGGTGAGAAAATCGCGTTCCCAAAGATTTTATTCCGTTTGGACTCCGTTTGATATTTTGTTTCTCCGAAACTCTGAAATAGGCAAAAAACAGCAATTCTAGGTTGGGCCTCCGGTTAATAGGTTAGTCCAAAAAATAATATAAAAGTGGAAAATAAAGCCCAATATAGTCCAAAACAATAGATAATATAGCATGGAGCAATCAAAAATTATAGATACGTTGGAGACGTATCAGACTCTTGCAGATATTATTTGATCCTCTATTCGACTTTTATTTGTGAACACCAAACAGAGCATCAAGGGCTACTGTCTATGCGGTAATATTTTTCTATATTTTAAATACATACCTCAAAGCCTGTTAGGAGGATGGCACAGGCTTCAGTCAGTCCGCTCTTGGCGGACTGAACCTTCTTGATCATCGCACTCATAATAGTGCGGTGCTCTTCGTCGATGGAAGCGCCGCGAAGCGCTCCCAGCAGGTTCTCTGGTGCCTCTGGATGGACAGAGATCACCGGCACGGGTGGCTTGCCCCTCTTGGAGGGTGGCCGCCTACCGGAGTCCGGAACCACTAGAGGTTCAGGCATGGTGCTCGACTGGGGGCGAACTTGGAGCCTGTGGGAGTCTTGTTCCCTTTGCGCCTGGAGTCCGGAAGGTCGCCTTGAGGCGCCTCTAGGACTACCTCCCCTCGGCCCAGCGCCCCTTGAGACAATGCCTCGACATTGTCCATGGGGCGAGGAGAGGTGGCGGTCGAAAGTGAATCGCTTTTCATATCCGAAGAGGCTAAAGAGCCGCTCGACCAAGATACGTCGATACGGGCTCTGGACGGACTGCATAACCATATTCGACGTTAGGAGAGGCTGTGTAATTAAATTATGCCATGATTTACTCTGGTATCCGAATACTTACCACTTCGCCAGGGGCTTGGCCCTGGGTAACCACTCGTCTTCGCTGTCGGCGGTGGCGGTGGTACAGTCCAGAAGGAGAGTCCTTCCCTTCTTGGACCCTCCGGCCTCCCCGGTTGGGGCGGCCTTCCTTTTCTTGTCTTCCCCGGCTGGAGGGGAAGAACCTTTATCTGCCTCCTCCTCGTTTTCACTGGAGGAGTGCATCTCGGAGTTATCGGACGACGAGTCCGATACCACCTGGCGCCGGGAACTCTTTCGGGTTCCCGTGGCCTTCTTCTTGATCTTCTTCTCCGGCACCTGCTACCTCTTGAGCTTGCGTTGGTTTTCCCCGAAGAGGAGAGGATGATGCAGCAGAGTAGCGTAAGTATTTCCCTCAGTTTTTGAGAACCAAGGTATCAATCCAGTAGGAGGCCACGCTCAAGTCCCTCGTACCTACACAAATCGATAGCAACTCGCAACCAACGCGATTAGGGGTTGTCAATCCCTTCACGGTCACTTACGAGAGTGAGATCTGATAAAGATACTATTTTTGGTATTTTTGATATAAAGATGCAAAGTGAAAAGTAAAAGGCAAAGTAAAAACAAAGCAAGATTAAAGTGATGGAGATTGATATGGTGAGAATAGACCCGGGGGCCATAGGTTTCACTAGTGGCTTCTCTTAAGAGCATAAGTTTTCTACGGTGGGTGAACAAATTACTGTTGAGCAATTAATAGAATTGAGCATAGTTATGAGAATATCTAAGCATGATCATGTATATAGGCATCACGTCCGTGACAAGTAGATCGAAACGATTCTACATCTACTACTATTACTCCACTCATCGACCGCTATCCAGCATGCATCTAGAGTACTAAGTTAAAAACAGAGTAACACTTTAAGCAAGATGACATGATGTAGAGAGATAAATTCATGCAATATGAAATAAATCCCCATCTTGTTATCCTCGATGGCAACGATACAATACGTGCCTTGCTGCCCCTTCTGTCACTAGGAAAGGACACCGCAAGATCGAACCCAAAGCTAAGCACTTCTCCCATGGCAAGAACTACCAATCTAGTCGGCCAAACCAAACGGATAATTCGAAGAGACTTGAAAAGATAACCAATCATACATAAAAGAATTCAGAGAAGATTAAAATATTATTCATAGATAGACTTGATCATAAACCCACAATTCATCGGTCTCAACAAACACACCGCAAAAAGAAGAAGATTACATCAAATAGATCTCCACAAGAGAGGAGGAGAACATTGTATTGAGATCCAAAAAGAGAGAAGAAGCCATCTAGCTAATAACTATGGACCCGAAGGTCTGAGGTAAACTACTCACACTTCATCGGAGAGGCTATGATGATGTAGAAGCCCTCCGTGATGACGGCCCTCTGCGGCGGAGCTCCGGAACAGGCCCCAAGATGGGATCTCGTGGATACAGGAAGTTGCGGCGGTGGAATTAGGTTTTTGGCTCCTGTTCTGATCATTTGGGGGTACGTGGATATATATAGGAGGAAGAAGTACGTCGGTGGAGCTTCGGTGGGCCCACGAGGGTGGGGGGCGCGCCTGGGGGTGTAGGGCGCGCCCCCTACCTCGTGCCCTCCTCGGAGCTTCCTTGGCGTAGGGTCCAAGTCTCGTGGATCTTATTCAGGAAGAAAATCACGTTCCAGAAAGGATATTTCTGTTTGGACTCCGTTTGATATTCCGTTTCTTCGAAACACTGAAATAGGCAAAAAAACAGCAATTCTGGGCTGGGCCTCCGGTTAATAGGTTAGTCCCAAAAATAATATAAAAGTGGAAAATAAAGCCCAATATAGTCTAAAACAGTAGATAATATAGCATGGAGCAATCAAAAATTATAGATACGTTGGAGACGTATCAGCACCTCATAAGGAGCCGGAGTCAGCATCTCCGTCAGGAGAGCGTCTGCAGGGTCTTCAGGCAGAGGGGCCGGGCAATTAATATGCCCCGATGTCTCCACCCAGTCCTGTCAAAGGCATGGGAGCTCAGATCCCGCAAATGGTTAAACTATGGAGAATGAATACCCTACAAGTGATAAAAGAGCTTACCGCGCCGGCTTGACGCTGCACGCTGAGTCCACGATCCTCGGTGAGGGGAGGGGGAACCTCGGCCCTCTTAAACAACACCTTCCAGACGTCCTTGTGCGTCGTGCCGAAGAGCTCGCTCAGAGTCTGGTGCTGGGCCGGATCTAACTCCCACAAATTGAACGCCTGTTGTTGACACGGGAGGATCCGGCGGATGAGCATGACCTGGACTATGTTGACAATCTTAAGCTTCATGTTTATCATATTTTGGACGTAGGTTTGGAGTCCGGTCAGCTCTACCGGATTGCCCCAGGGCAGGCCCTTCTCTTTCCAGGAGGTGAGCCGCGTGGGGATTCCGGATAGGAATTCAGGGGCCGCCGCCCATTTTGTGTCGCGTGGCTTGGTGATGTAGAACCACCCCTATTGCCACCCCTTTATGGTCTCCACATAGGAGCCCTTGAGCCATGTGACGTTGGGCATTTTGCCCACCATGGCGCCTTCGCACTCCGCCTGCTGGCCGCCCACCACCTTCGGTTTGACGTTGAAGGTTTTCAGCCATAAGCCGAAGTGTGGCTTGATGTGGAGGAAGGCCTCACACACGACGATAAACGCCGAGATGTTAAGGATGAAGCTCGGGGCCAGATCGTGAAAATCCAGGCCGTAGTAGAACATGAGCCCCCGGACGAATGAGTGGAGGGGAAATCCCAGTCCGCGAAGGAAGTGGGTAAGAAATACTACCCTCTCATGGGGCCTGGGGTAGGGATGAGCTGCCCCTCATCTGGGAGCCGGTGTGCGATATCCTCAGACAGGTATCCGGCTCCCCTCAGCTTTTGGACGTGTCCCTCCGTGACGGAGGAGACCATCCACTTGCCTCCCGCTCCGGACATGGTTGGAGAGGTTTGAGGAGAAGGATGCGAACTGGGGCGCTGGACCTCGAAGTGCGCAAGTGTAACGCCCTAGATGCGGCTATATCTCCCACGTGTCGAGGCACGACTTAGAGGCATAACCGCATAGAAAGCAATGTCGCAAGTGAGGTAATCTTCACACAACCCATGTAATACATAAGGGAAAAAGGATACATAGTTGGCTTACAGTCGCCACTTCACACAATACATAAATAAACATCCATCATTCAGATTACACTCAAGGTCCGACTACGGTACCAAAATGAAAGAAGACTACCCAAAATGCTACACAGATCCCCGAATCATCCCCAACTGGGCTCCACTACTGATCATCAGGAAAAGACACATAGTAACGGCCACGTTCCTCGTCGAACTCCCACGTGAGCTCGGTCGCGTCATCTGCACTGGCATCGTTGGTACCTGCAACTGTTTTGGTAGAATCTGTGAGTCACGGGGACTCAGCAATCTCACACCCGCGAGATCAAGACTATTTAAGCTTATAGGTAGGATAGGGTTGTGAGGTGGAGCTGCAGCAAGCGACTAGCATATATGGTGGCTACAACGCAAAAGAGAGCGAGAAGAGAAGCAAAGCACGGTCGTGAAACTAGAAGTGATCAAGAAGTGATCCTAGAACAACCTACGTCAAACATAACTCCAACACCGTGTTCACTTACCGGACCCCGCCGAGAAGAGACCATCACGGTTACACACGCGGTTGATGTGTTTTAGTTAAGGTCAACTTCGGGTTTTCTACAACCGGACATCAACAAATTCCCATCTGCCTCATAACCGCGGGCACGGCTTTCGAAAGATAATACCCTGCAGGGGTGTCCCAACTTAGCCCATTATAAGCTCTCACGGTCAACGAAGGATATTCCTTCTACCGGGAAGACCCGATCAGTCTCGGAATCCCGGACTACAAGACATCTCGACTGTAATAAAACAAGTCCAGCAAAGCCGCCCAATTGTGCCGACAAATCCTGATAGGAGCTGCACATATCTCGGTCTCAGGGCACATCCGGATTGTCCAAACTTCCGGTAGGCCAGTCCAGAGTTGCCCCTGGCGACCACCGGCGGCTGACAGTTCGGACCAACACTCGAAGGAGCACTGGCCCGGGGGGGGGGGTTAAAATAAAGATGACCCTCGGGCTCGCGAAAACCCGGGGGAAAGAGGCTTAGGTGGCAAATGGTAAAACCAATGTTGGGCCTTGCTGGAAGAGTCTTATTCAAAGCGAACTGTCAAGGGGGTCCCATAAATCACCCAACCGTGTAAGGAACGCAAAAAATCAAGGAACATAACACCGGTATGACGGAAACTAGGGTGGCAAGAGTGGAACAAAACACCAGGCAAAAGGCCGAGCCTTCCACCCTTTACCAAGTATATAGATGCATTAATTAAATAAGAGGTATTGTGATATCCCAACAAGTAAACATGTTCCAACAAGGAACAACAAGTCCATGTTCCAACAAGGAACAAACTTCATCTTCACCTGCAACTAGCAACACTATAAGAGGGGCTGAGCAAAGCGGTAACATAGCCAAACAACGGTTTGCTAGGACATGGATGGTTAGAGGCTGACATGGCAATATGGATGGCATTATATAGCAAGTGGTAGGTATCCAGCATAGGCATAGCAAAAGAGCGAGCATCTAGCAAGTAAAGATAGAAGTGATTTCGAGGGTATGGTCATCTTGCCTACAAGGTTCTCAGAGTTGTCGAGAGCTTGGTCCTCGTAAGCGTTCTCAACAGGTTCCTCGTTCACGTACTCATCTCCCGGCTCTACCCAAAGCAAGAACACAAGCAAAGGGGACAACATCAATCACGATGCAATGCGCAAACCACATGATGAAAAACATGACATGATATGCGAGATGGGATATGCAATGCATATGCGCGCTTCGGAAGGAAAAAGATGAAAAATGCATAATCTTGGCAATCCAAGTATGCCACTGGATAGGTGAGGTGATTTCGTTTGAAATCGATATAAAGATCACCGGAAACGGATGCACGGTTTGCAAATGACAAGCAATACAAGAATGACAATAATCTGCCATTAACAGCATGATGCTACTTAGCAAGCAACAAGAAATTAAGCTACTGCACCCAAATATATCAACAAAGCATATTAAAGTAATATACTCAAGATGCTTGACAAAAGATGAACACTGAGCTACGGCTAAATCACAACGCAACAGGTTCAAACAAGCATGGCAAAAGTGCAAAAGATAACAGGTTCACAGACTTAGTGAACATAACATGCCAGAAATTAACATCAGGATGACATGTTTAGAGCAAGCAAACAACATGCTACAGGAACATGACATAGAAAAATAAGGCATGGCATGAATCTACTCAAAGCACTTAACAAAAGTCCCTTACTGACCATAAGCCAAAAAGGGATCAGAAAATATAATAACACCCATGTCAATTAAGCAAGTTTCGTTACAGGTTTCAGACTTAGCAGAAAACTGGACATGTCAAAAACAGATAACAAGTAGGCATGTTTACGAGCTCGATGCACTCACTACAGAGCATTTCATGTTAAACTAAGCATACATCCATCAAGAAGACATGGCATAGAAGCTATACATGACAAGAACAACATCATAGCTTGCAAGGATCAACTACAACAAGCTTGGCAAAATCGAATAACATGTAAACAATCTGCCAGCAACATTTTATAGCAAAAGTAGAGCTCGATTGACTCAGGCTATGGCACTCCATAATTACAAACAAAGGCATGGATGGATAGAGCAAATCCATATGTTCAAAAGACTATTACTGATCATGCTCAATAGAGGCATAGATCTCTCTGAAACAACATGAACACATGGCATAAAAATAACAGCAGGCAGGGACTTGGTGAAATTACTAAGTCTCTGAAATCAGCAACATTAAGTACCTTAGTTTGCATGCTCGTGCTAGTCACCACAAAGATCACAAAAATACATGGCATAAACCTCTGGAAAGATGGCATGGCATATTACAAAACACATGTAGGACTCAACTTCATAGGGTTCACACATCAATCATGGCAAAAATGACAAAAGTGCATGTTCTGATAAGAATCAGAAACTAACATCACATAGCCCTGTTCTAACAGCATTTCCGGCATCAAGATGAACTCAAATGAAAATGATGCAATGGAATGAAATGATGTACTCTTCGAGGCGAACAATTTGACATATTATACGCACGAAACGGATCTACGGATGCCGAGATATGATGCGATGAACATGCAACAAATTTACTGGAAAGAAAAGACTTAGACGAAAAAGCGGGGTCAACCCCAGGTTTGACCCGATCTGGATCTGGATCCGGGCGAGGGCGCGCGGCTCAAGGCGGGCCGGCTCGCCGGAGAACTCGCGCGGGAGCGGGGAGGCGGAGACTGGCGCCGGGCGGCGGCAGAGCCGGCGAGGCCGCGGGGAGGCGCGGCCGGCGGGGAGCCGCGGGCGCGGCGCGGGAGCGGGCGCGGCGCCGCGGGAGGAGGTCGCGGGCTCGGGAGGGCCTCCCGTGGGCCGGGCGGGCCGCGGCGGCGCGGGGAGAGAGAGCCGGCGGGGGGACACGTGGCAGGCCCGGAGTGGCCGCGGGCGGCGGCGCGGACGGTGTCCGGCGCGGCCCGGACATATCCGGCTGCTGCGGGGCGATTTGGGCTAGGGTTAGGGTGGTTTTGATCCGGGATTTCGGGGGAGGCCACATATTTATAGGTAGAGGGGGCTAGGAAGCTCCAAATGGAGTGCGGTTTTCGGCCACGCGATCGTGATCGAACGGCGGTGGACATGGGGGTGTCTTAGATGGGTTATTGGGCTGTTTTGAAGGGGTTTTGGGCTGCAACACACACGAGGCCTTCACGGTTACCCGGTTAACCGTTGGAGTATCAAACGACCTCCGAATGACCCGAAACTTGAAAGGCGGTCTACCGGTGCTATACCGAGGCCGCTTGACAAACCTCGGTCCATTACGAAAAGGTTTAATACCCGCACAAGGAAAAAGGTAAAAGGGGACACCGGGGAACATAGGAGCGCCGGATTGGAAAACGGACAACGGGGAAAATGCTCGGATTCATGAGACGAACACGTATGCGAATGCGATGCACATGATGACATGATATGAAATGCATGACATGAACAAAATGCAAAACGAAGGGAAACCCAACCACGGAGGAAATATTATATCACAATGCCGAAAATGGCAAGAGTTGGATTACAAATATGGCAAGTTACATCCGGGGTGTTACAGCAAGAATGGATGAGCAAGGAGGAAGAAGGCGTGGGTAGAAAAAGGTGAACCTTTATCCCTTTATAAGGGCGGACGAAACTACGCGCCCCCACTAACCTGGTAAAACTCGCTTATCCCCCAAGCGTCGTAATTGATGGCGTGGTTGGGTTACGCACGGAATCCCATAATAAGGGGAACACGATCTCTGCTTTGACAAGACGTGCCAAGGAAACCGCCTCGCGGAACACGCTAAGATTGGTTATGAAAAACGATTCGAATAAAGACCTGGCTGTGGTGTGATGTCACACTGCGGGGTACGTCAGCAGATTAGATTTGTGGAAATATTATTCTCTCTACGGTTGTATGTGGAACTTGTTTTGCAAAGCCGGACACGTTCCTCGTGTTCAAAACCCTTTATGAAGTATTCGGAGGAGGAACCCGCCTTGCAATGTCGAAGACAATCTGCGCGCCGGACTCATCGTCATTGAAGCCTGGTTCAGGGGCTACTGAGGGAGTCCTGTATTAGGGGGTATCCGGACAGCCGGACTATATCCTTTGGCCGGACTGTTGGACTGAAGATACAAGATTGAAGACTTCGCCCCGTGTCCGGATGGGACTCTCCTTGGCGTGGAAGGCAAGCTTGGCAATACGGATATGTAGATCTCCTTCCTTGTAACCGACTCTGTGTAACCCTAGCCCCCTCCAGTGTCTATATAAACCAGAGGGTTTAGTCCGTAGGACCAAGAACAACAATCATACCACAGGCTAGCTTCTAGGGTTTAGCCTCTTCGATCTCGTGGTAGATCAACTCTTGTAATACCCATATCATCAAGATCAATCAAGCAGGAGTAGGGTTTTACCTCCATCGAGAGGGCCAGAACCTGGGTAAAAACACCGTGTCCCCTGTCTCCTATTACCATCCGCCTAGACGCACAGTTCGGGACCCCCTACCCGAGATCCGCCGGATTTGACACCGACAAAGGGCCCTATGCAATTGCAACAAGGCCCTTGTTGTGCTAGCTTGCAGATCTTTTTTGCGATAAGTTTCTTGTTGCAGGATGTTTCTACAACAAGATTAAGCACCTCTTCCATTGCAAGAAAAACCAATCTAGTTGGCCAAAGCAAACCGATAGTTCAAAGAGAAATACAAAGATATCTTAATCATGCATAAAAGAGTTAAGAGAAGACTCAAATAATATTCATAGATAATATGACCATAAACTCACAATTCATCGGATCTCAACAAACACATCACAAAAGAAGATTACATCGGATAGAACTCCAAGAACATCGAGGAGAACATTGTATTGAAGATCAAAGAGGGAGAAAAGGCCATCTAGCTACTAGCTACGTAGGTCTGTGATAAACTACTCACACATCGTCGGTAGGGCAGCAAGGTTGATGTAGAAGCCCTCCGTGATCGAATCCCCCTCCGGCAGATCGCCGGAAAAGGCCCCAAGATGGGATCTCACGAGAACAGAAGATTGCGGTGGCGAAAAGTATTTTGGTGGATGCTTCTGATGGTTTGGAAATATTTTAGGATTTATAGAGGCGGAGTTAGGGTTAGGAGACCCCCTCGGGGCCCACTAGCCCTCAGGGCGCGCCCTATAGGCTTGTGGCCTCCTCGGGAACCTTCTGGCCCTCTCCCCAAGTCTTCTGGGTGTCTTATGGTCCAAGAAAAATCACCGTGAAAGTTTTATTTATGCCTAATGGGTGCTAATGAATGTCATTAACGACATTAAGCATTACCCTAGAGGATGCAATAGATAGGAGAACATCAATCTAGTCCCTGAACTTCGAGGGAAAGCCCCGGCCCTGCAAAATATCAAGCTTGTAGTCTCATCTCATGGAGTCGGACGCCTTTTTGATGTCAAGCTTGAGAAGCAGAGTTGATTTCTTACATTGGCGTGCCGACTTCGGCTCGCGCCAGCTCCTCCACGTTGGCCTCCAGATCCATCGAGACGTCGGTGTCATCCAGCGCGGTCTCGTCATCCGCGTAGGCGTCCGCCTCGTCGGAGCTGCCGCCACGTCGTCAAGCGCCAAGCCGAAGTCGTCGAACGCCAGCTCTTGGCCGTCCTCCGTCCGCTCCATGTTGAACTCGTCGAGCGGTGAACCCGGCGAGATAGCTGGCCCGCCCGGCGATCTGTGGCGTCTGCGCCGCCAGCTGGGCCTCCGCGCCGGCTTCCCGGGCTGCCAGTTGGTCCAGACTTAAAGTCTGGATACCAAGACATGACTAACCGCAACGCCAAGTCCGTGCTAGCATGGGATGCGGAGGCTCTCCATGAATGAAACCACGCCACACCGGCTTCCAGCCACCGCGCCAGCCGCGTGACGCTGTTGGGCTCCACCGCCTCCGGCCAGAGGGCGACCGCCATTCCCAACCCGGCCCGGAACAACCTCGCCTTCTACATGTCAAGGGCTTTGCCTCGACGGTGAGCATGAGCCCCGGGAAGGACCAAGCGGCATACCGGTAGACCGTGGCACCCGCCGCCGCCTGCAGGGTCGTCCGGTGTGCGCATATGGTCATCGTCGCCTGCGTATCCGAGAAGGCCCCTGGCGCAAGAAGAAAGGAAGTTAGTCAACCTTACAAAGTTTCGGCCGGTTCGGAAGCCGGTCGGACATCCAAAGAAACACTTACGCCAGAGGAGCACGTCCAGGTGCTGCGCCTCACACAACATACCATTCCGCTCCAGGTCCCACGCGCGGCAGCGGGCCTCGAGCGTTTTCTCAAGCTCGGCACGCTTCTGGACGACCATCTTCAGCTCATCGTTGTTCGCGGCGGCCGCTTTCTCCTACTCGCCCTTTAGCCGGACGAGCTCAGCCTGGTGGGCCTCCGCCTTCAGCCGCTCCACCTTGGCCCGGAGCTGGTTGTTGTCGGCGGCCGACTGGTCGTGCGGCTGGCCGGCTACGGTCAGCCGGGTCCGGAGATCCGGCACCTCGACCACGGTGGCTGCACGGCAAAACTTCAAGTCAGACGCCGGAAAAGAGAAAAAATACATTGAGATCCGAAATCTCAGGGGCTACACCCAGTGGGTACGCTGTCGTGCCCCCACTAAAAGCATGCAAGTCGGACCTCGGGCCGAGCGGAGCACCTCCTCCTTCGTGGCGAGTTGCGCCTTGGCCGTGAGGTACTTCTCCAAGAGCCGGTTGTGGGTGCCGACTCGGAGGCCGTCCAGATGCTGCAAAGAAGCAAGTGTTAGCAAAAAAACGACAAACGCATATAAGACCCGGCCCGATTGCAATAAGGGCGGTAAGAGCTTAGATGATTTTTATTTTGCAACAACGGTCCTGTTGCAATTGCATCAAAGCTCTTGTTGCGCTAGCCGCGGACCTTTTTTGCAACAAGTCTATTGTTGCAGGATGTTTCTACAGCAAGATTTATGTTCAATCAGCGCGGGTGCAGATGGGGCGGCTCGCCACCCGGTCGATCTTTGATTAGCCGTCCGACGAGGCCATAAAGCTTCAAGATGTACAACTGACTCACTGAAATATGTACATTTAATTTGAGCAACTGAGCAAGACACGGCGTTGGACATATACTCATAATAAACGTGACAAAGATACACATCGGCCCATTGGATCCAGTAATACTACAACTCCTCTTTGCCGAAAATTTGCAAAACAGAAGTAAAAGAAACAAAATATCTTCTTGCTTTCATGGCCGCAATGCAGCCCCGTTCGGTCTGCTCATGAATCGAAATCACAGAGACAATCAATCTGCTCATCGACTACGTCGGCCGCGTCGAGATAGTACGTCTTGATCTCGTCGTGCTTGAACTTGCGGCTCCCCTTGCCCGCCGATCTCCCGCCGAAACGTGCCGCCGGCGGCGGCTGGCGAGCGTGCACCTCCTCGTGCTCGTAGGCGTCGTACTTCCACGACAGCCGTTGCCCTGACGTGGCCTCATACTTGAACGGCGACTGCCACCCCTTGGAGTAGTAGTAGCCGAAGCGCTTGTTCTCCGGCGGAAGGGCCTGCGGCTCCTCCTCCTCGTCTTGCACGAGGGCGTCCCTGCTGAGCGCGCGGAGGCCGCCGGACTTTGACTGGTTGGTCGGCTTCCGGGACGCCCGGATGAAGCCGCCGTTGGCAACCACGGGGCCGTCCACGACGTGCACGGCGCGGCGCTTGCCCTCCGGGTCCACCAGGGCGCGGTCGTACACCCGCACCCAGCCTCGCTGCCGTCCCTCGCGCCGCATCTTGGATCGTTTATTGGTTTGCTTCGTGGATTCTGTGCGTGGAGATCGGAGGTGCCGGTGGCCTGTTTATATGTGCATACAACACGGCCACGTGTTCCCTTCCTTGGCGGCCACGGGTTCGTGCACGTCGGTTCGTATCGTGATCGGGAACTTGGCGTCCACGTTTCCGATGGTTTGATTAATTTTCGGAACAAACCATCGATTGGGGGTGGACACATCGGACTAGTGGGCCGATGGTTTGATGGTTGCCTGGTTGGGCGAGGCTGGACAGAGCTGTTCGAGCTTTTTTTTTCTATCGAAGCATGCATCCGAGCCCTTTACTTATCGAAAGTGCTATTGTGAGCTCGAACTCACAGGCACCCTTTGCTACAGTACAAACGAAAAAAATATTTAAATAGTTCAAAAAAATCTGAAATTATTTGTCAAGAAACATTGATATCTTTTTCACATGCTTGCAAAATTTCATGACAAAATGACATTCATGCAGGTCTCGGCAAAAAAGACAAAATCGATGCTTCAAAATGTATCAAAAACAGTTTTTTTGGAGCATGATTTTGTTTTTTTTGCCGGGACCTCCACAAATGTCATTTCATCACGAAAATTGGTACGCATGTAGAAAAAACATCAAAGTTTCTTGACAAATAATTTCAGATTTTTTTGAATTGTTTTACTATTTTTTCAGATTTTACTGTTCATCCGAGATCACTGGTGCCCGGGATCAATTCCTCCGTGTCCCTTATTCACTTTACTTTGTGATAGCCATAGTGTTTCGTGTTATATATCTTACTATCACCCGGTTGTTTATCTTGCTTAGCATAAGTTGTTGGTGCACATAGGTGAGTCTAGTTGTTTTAGGTTTTGTGTTTGACAAATTAAACGCTAGTTTTATTCCGTATTTGTTTAGGCCTAAACCGTAATTATTTTAAAGCGCCTATTCACCCCCCTTAGGCGACATCCACGATCTTTCAAAAGGGCGGAGTGGAAGGAAATGTGACCGGGAGGGGGGATTGGGTGGGCTGGGGGTGTCAGACTTGCACGTTTCAGGTGTCCGGACTGCCGCAAACCTCCCACACTATTGTCTCCAATTTGCGGGAGAAATCGCGTCCCGGTCGTCCCGTGGACCAGCAGAAGTCGGTGTTGGATGGCTTCCGCGGTCCGGACAGCTTGATCCGGACGATTGCGGGAGGTTTGCGGCTTCGCCTTGGAGATGCCCTAAACTTGCATCATATCCATGTCGCCTCGGATTGCAAGGTAGTGATTGATGACATCAAGCAGGAAAGTTGTCGAGCTACAGAGCTATCATACATGAAATAGTAGAATACTCCAGAGTTTTTACTTTATGTAATTTCGTCCATGAGTTTTGGAGCGCAAATTTTAAAGCTCATAATCTAGCGACGCATGTTTTACAACTAGGGGCGGACCGTCATGTTTGGTTAGGACCAACGAAAAAAATAGCGTGCTATGACAAAATAGCGTGGCCCTTAAAATACGCTATTAGCGTGTTATATCGCGTCATAGTGTGTTATTAGTAAGATAGTGTACACTGATCTATTTAGCGAGACATTTTTTATAATGCTATAGCGTGCTATTTTTTTCACTGGTTAGGACAACCCCGGTGAACTTTCTTTCATCCATGTTACAATTGTGACGGTTTAATAAAATCTTCGCATGCTTGTCTAGAAAAAATTGCACGGAACCTTCCTTCCGGCACCCTTGGAAAAAAAGGAAGATTCCTTCCTCCGCAGCCCGACTGGCTGCGCCGTCTGTCACGGCGAAGGCAGCGGCGAGTGTGCGGCAAGCTTGAGACCATAAGAATCCGCCATAAAACCACTCACTCTATATTACTACAGCATGCACGCTTGCCAGGCTGCCACTGCCATGTCCGAAGCCCGAGCAACCGCGGATCTCGAGCACCCACACGTGCATCCTGCCCTGAAACCTCGGCGCGCGGCTGCCAGAACGAACGAAACGACAACCCTAGAGAAATCTAGCTTAGCTTGCTCGGGCATGTGAGTGATATAAGTCGAGTACGGTGCCCAGCCTCCAAGAACATCTGAGAGGCTGAGAAGCAGGGTGCTGCTCCATCTCTAAACCTAGTACATACTAGCCTTACCTAGGTACGATCGATATAGGATATTCAGTAGGTACTAAGTACGTCACTATACCATGGTTGCTAATCGAGGCGTTTTAATAAGGGCATATTAAAAATGCCTCCAAATTGTATATAAGAAGGCACTTTTTGAGTTCGCCTCAAATCCCTGTACATAAGAAGGCGTTTTGTGGGTTCGCCTCCAATCCCCGCATATACGAAGGCGTCTTGGAAAAGTGCCTCGGATTGAAGAAGCTTTGAAGGCACTTTTTAAATCGCCACTAATTCGACATGGATTGGAGGTTTTTTTGAATGTTGGCAGTTCAGCTACCAAATTCATTGATCAGTGAGGAGAAAAGCAAGCTACAGGGGAACCCAAGGTGGGTCAACGCCAAGCGGCTGCACTAAGGGGAAAAAAGAAACAAGGAAAAAGGAAAAACAGGTGAAAGACTCAGCCTGGGTCGAACGGTATACCCGCTCCTGCCAGGTTCCAAAGCTTTAATTCGTCTCTCACTCTTTGTACAAACACTTCCTGTCTCATGAACTCCCCTTGAAAGACTCTTCTGTTCCGCTCCCGCCAGAGCTCCCAGGACATCAACTGGATCAAGGATAGCGTTCCTTTCTTCGTCTCTTTTGTTGCTCTGCCGACACAGCTTAGAAGCCAATCTTTAATATTAACCAGTTCGTTCCGTGACTCAGGCAGCAGCGCCGGCATACGTGACAGGGTGGCGATCTTTTGCCAGGCATACCTAGCCCAAGGGCATTCGATCAGAAGGTGTGGCACTGTCTCAAGGTTTCGCTCGCAGAGGGGGCAGAAATAGTTATTTTCCCAGCCTTGACGCAGCAAGACGTCCGCTGTCAGGACTTTGCCCAGCATGGCGGTCCATAGGAAGAAACGACATTTTACGGGTGCCCAGGCTGCCCATATCAGCTTGAAACCTTCCATTGGGGTTGCGCCCTCGAACTGCAGCAGGTATGCGGATCTCGCGGAGTACTCACCGGACGGCGTGAAGCGCCAAGAGATGGTATCCGGCTGCCCCTCTAGCAGCACCACCTCATCAAGCATTGCAGCCAAGTTGGTCAGTTCAGGTAAATGCTCGTCGGAAAGGCCAATGGCAAGGTCCGAGAGCCAAGTATCTGCTCTCATGGCTTCTTGAACAGTGCGATTTTTCCGAGTGGAAATCTTGAAGAGTGATGGCGCGATGACCCTTGGGCACTGTCCACCTATCCATCGGTCATGCCAAAAATTCGTTTTCCTGCCATCTCCGAGTGTTATATTTGTTGCCATTGCAAACAGCGCCCGGTCTTTTCCATCACATGGCAGTGGCGATCGTGACCAAGGTCGAGGTGGGTCTTGCCAAGCGAGCCAGAGCCATCGGAGGCGTAGGGCGGTGCCAAATTTTGCGAGGTGCAGCACTCCGAGGCCGCCAAGGTGCTTTGGCCGGCAGATCTGGTTCCAACTGACCCTGCATTTACCCCCAGTGCAGGCGCTCTCACCGCTCCAGAGCCATGCACGACAAAGTTGGATCAGTCTCTTCAATGCCCAAGCCGGGAGCTTGTGCATCGTCATCATGTAAATCACCAGCGCGGTGAGACCGGACTTCAGGAGCACCAGACGGCCGCTTTTTGCCATGAGGCCGCCTTTCCATGTTGCTGTTTTGTTGCCAAATTTGGCCAACAGCGGGTCGAGGTCAGCTTTGGAAAGGTTTCTAAGGGATAAAGGCATTCCCAGGTAAGTGACTGGGAAACTTCTTCGAGGGATGCCAAGCGGCGCTAGGATGTCGTCGAGGTTGATTGAGCCACATCTAATGGCCATGGCTGAGCTCTTGGTGGCATTGACGTGAAGTCCCGAGGCTTGGGCAAAACAGGACAGTATAGCTGTATCATTGTAGCGTCACTCTTTTTTGGGTTCATGAACATTGCCACATCATCGGCATAGAAGGAGCAGCGCATTAGTGGTGTTCGCCCAGGGAGCTTTGTGAGGACACCGCGGGACGTGGCCAAGTTCATCATTCTTTGAAGAGGGTCCATGGCCAATATGAATAGAAAAGGGGATATTGGATCCCCTTGTCATAGTCCTTGCCGGTGTTGGATGGCCTCTGAGCATTGTCCGTTTATAAGCACTCGGGAGGTTGATGTTCGGAGCAACATGGCAATCCACTCATGCCAACGAATGCCGAAACCTCTTGCCTCCAGCATCTCCAACAGGTAAGTCCAAGATAGAGAGTCAAAAGCCTTGGCAATGTCAAGCTTTAGGAATATTGATGGTTTTTTTGACTTGTGCAGCTTCCGAATTGTGTTCTGCACATAGAGGAAGTTCTCCTGGATACAACGCTTTTTTATGAAGGCACTTTGACATTGGTCTACTAGGCCCGCAAGCTTGGGGGCGAGTCGGCTTGCCAAGATCTTGGAGAAGATTTTGATTAGGCTGTGCAGCAGCGATATGGGCCTGAAATCCTGAAGAGAGTCCGCCCCCTCCTTTTTTGGGATTAGCACCAGGATGGCGGTGTTTATACGTGCTAGACCCCGGCTATCTAGGCGTTGCAATTGTTTCAAGGCGTCAAATAGGTCATGTTTGATGATCTCCCAGCATTGTTTGAAGAAACTGCCCGAGAAGCCGTCCGGTCCTGGAGCCTTGTCCGCTGGGATCTCGTCAATTGCTCGCTTGATTTCCTCAAGTGATAGATCACCCTCCAGGTCAGAGAGGTCCATGTGCCCCAACTCAAGCTCATCCCAGTTGAGTGTCGCAGATCGTGGTTTCTCATTGCCAAATATATTCTGGAAGTGGTGATGAGCTAGTGCACTCATCTCGGCCGAGGCAGATATCGGTCCAGATGGTCCCTGAAGGATGTGGATTGTGTTGCGTTTATGTCTAGCATTGGCTTTCCTTTGGAAAAATTTTGTGTTGGCATCCCCTGCCTTCAGCCAAAGAATTCTGCTTCGTTGCCTTAGCTTGATTTTTAGCAGAACAGCAAGCCCCATGGATCGCGATTTCAGCTTTGATCTCATTTCCTTTTCATCCAAATTGAGTGGTCTATAATCTTGCGCCGCATCTAGTTGAAGAATGATCTCGTTCACTATCAAGAATTGTTTCTGAATGTCGCCGACAAGCGTTTTACTCCATGCTCGAAGGGCTTTGCTGAGTCGATGTAGCTTTGCGCTGAATCTAGTGAGCGGGCAGGAGTTCCTGGTGGGGAGGTTCCAGGATTGATTCACCACCTCCTGGAAACCCTGAATATACTGCCAGTATGCCTCGAAGCGGAAACGCCTGTTCGTCTTAGTGATTACATCATTCACCAAGAGTAGGGGGCAATGATCTGATATGGCAGATGATTGGGGAAGCAGCTTTGCCCCAGGAAAGAGCAATTCCCAGTCTATATTGCAGAACGCTCGGTCCAACCTGACAAGCGTTGGTGAGGTTTGCTCGTTGCTCCACGTGAAACGACGCCCAATCAGTTGGATTTCATGCAAGTTTGATCTGTTTAGCGTGCGGCGGAACTTGTTCATCCATCGGCGGCTGATCCTGCTGTTGTTTTTATCCTGGGGGTCCTTGATGAGATTGAAATTGCCGATCACGATCCAGGGCCCTCCCATGGAGTTGTGAATGGCGGCAAGCTCCGCTAGGAAAGCTGGTTTGCGAGCGTCATCGTGAGGCCCATATATACAGTTGTCAGGGACCAAACCGGCCCGCCGTTCGACGGTGTGAAACACACGGTGATGGAGAACTCCCGCACCGAGATGCCGCTAGCGGTTAGGGACTCCGACTGCCAGCACAACAGCACCCCACCGCGAGTCCCGTCAGCATTCAAAGCAGCATGCCTGTCAAAATGCGCCCCAACGATTTCAATCCGATCAGCATCAGTGAAAGTAGCTAGTTTTGACTCTTGAAGACACACAATTGAGCAGCGCATGCGGTCGACCATAGCACGAACTGTCGCGCGCCTCGCCCGGTCATTCAAACCCCTCATATTCCAATTGACAAGCGATAGGTGTTCAATCATAAGGAACAATAAGAGCACATGAAGTTAACAGCCGGGTGCAGGCTGCAACAGCTAAAAGGAAACAGTTCAGGGCGATGGATCGCCAGGCAGCCATAGCGGCGCACATACAGACATCACACAGGTTCAGGTTCTGATAACGACTAATCATTGGGAAACTAGGACAGGCTTCAGAGGGTGTGTTCATACAGCCGACGCGCTAAACCACCCGAGCGGCGAGCTCATCCAGGATGGCCTGGAGTTCCGCGTCCGACAGGCGCAACTGCGACGGGGAGGCCAGGCCGGCGAGATCCGCGAGCTTGGCGATGTTCTCTGGCGGCATGGGGTTGCGGAAGAAGCCGATATACTTTAGGAGCGTGTCATCGGTGAAGTCTTCTGCCTTCCTGATGAGCCCCAGCGCAACGCTGATTGCCGCATGGGAGCGCCTGGAGGAGGAGAAGTTTGAGCGTTGGCGAAGGAGTCGGGTGCTTTGCCTGGAGCCCTTCATGATGCCGAGCAGGCGCTGTTTGATAGGGCGAGACACGCGCGTCGCCGGGGCCGGCGTGCCCAGGATCGACGTAGACAGCACCGTAGCGAGTTTGCCGATGAAGGCCCGCTGCTCGTCAATCTGCAGCTTGGAGACCTGTGCCGTGATTGCTGTGATAAGCCCAGGGCCAGACAGATTTGCTTCCACTAGTGCACGCCTGGCTCATGTTTCTTCTACACAGGGGCTGTGAGCAATGCTGTTGCTATCCGCGCCAGGCCCAAACACCACCTCTGGGCCCGTGGCCTGTACTGGCTCCCAAGGAAGGCTACTGTACTGGGCCGACACCCAGCTGGGCAACCAACAGGGTCCAAGCTGCAGGGCTGAGCTCCCCCAGTCTAACCGCGGCTGCGTGTCCTGGAGCCACGGCAGCGTGTCCTGGGGGGCGGGTGGTTCCCAGCAGTTCAGAGCGCTTGACCCCAAGGACGGTGGTAGCGGGGGGAGCTCGTAGCTGCTCTGGAGGCTCTGAGAGAAAAAGGTGGCCACTCCAAAAGCGGTGATGGAAGCTGCGTCATGCGCATTCTGATTGAGCCACGGGACTGGGATGCCAAAGGCCTGCTGTTGCTGCTGTCTGGCTGGGGAGGGCGCCATCTCTTGTCGGGGCGGGGAGAAAAGAGGCAAAGACCCAGGGAAGGTCGGGCCCCAGTCATCCGCGCCCACACTCGCCAAAGCACGAGCAGCCAGGTCCAAGGGCGGAAGAGCTGGCCCTCCAGCCAGTCTTGCAGAGTTTGCCATGCTTGCTGGCAAGGCAGCAGTGCTTTGCGCGTCACTCTGGGTGTCCTCCTCGTCCGGCTGGTCGGCCTGCTCCCCTACCACATTCTGGACGTCCTCCTCGCCCGGCTGGTCGGCCTGCTCCCCTGCCTCTTCCACAGGTTGTACGGGCAACACATGCAGGGAAGGGGTCACGAGCACGCGTGTGCGACTCGCGCTACCCCTCTCCTGATGTGACTCCGCCGCACCACGCACGCCGGCGAGCACCGGATGTTGTATGGCTTCTTGGGCGTTGCTTGGGGTCCCGTCATGGCGTCTGTGTCGGCGCGGCTGAGGGTCGTATGTGGCTGTGTCTCTGCATGGAGCCTGGTCACGGAGCCCTCTCCAGAACCTCTTCCTTGCACCTTCACCTCCGCACTGCCCGCGGCGTCTGCTGTTGCCATCGTCTCTGTCGTCGTCGAAACTGCGGCCGGCTGTAAAAGAGCCGGCCGATGCCGCCGGGCGGCCCCTTCTCTCCCCATCCTTGGTGCCCATGCGCCAATCAGTGAACTTATGGCACTGCGGCCACTCCCGCACCTCGCCGGTCTCCGAGAGGGGGATGGGAGTGTAGTCCTTGACCTCGTCGAGGTGAATGAGCACCTGGAAGTCAGGCCTCTCTTTCCCCTCCTCCGTTGGCGTGCCTTCAGGAACCGATCCCCGCGGCCGGACGACGTCGGGGCGGTTGAGCGCGTTGAACTCGGAGGCGCGCGGAATCCTGTCCGGATTCCATGTCCAGAACCACGCGAACAGGGCAGTGCGATTGGTCTTGGTCAAGGACTGCCGCTCTATCAGATCAAGCCAACAATCCCTGCCCAGGACCTCCTGCACGTTGTCCTAGTCCTAGGCGTTCAGAGGGAGGCGGTCGAGGGCGACGCGGCAGTAGAAACGCCACACCTTGTGGCCGCCCGGCGCAGGGAACCAAGGCCGGAGCTTGAACTGGACGCCGGCAACCTCCACGAACTTGCCTTCAAACACTAGGTCCCGCTGGTGCCGCTCGGCTAGGGTGAGGATGAAATCCTCTGGGAAGCACGGCGCGACGTCGATGCCACGGCAGGGGAAGCGGTAGTCGCGCTCCACCGCCCTGGCCACCATGTCCGCGGTGATGTCAGACCATGGCCCAGCAGCTGTGAGCATGAGCGCCATGGTCCTGAGACGGTAGGCCTCCTCTTCCATCGCCGGCGTGCTCACGACGGTGCAGCTGGACGTCTCAGGCCGCCGATGCGCCGCACCAGGGATTGAGGCCTTGGACGCTGCGACCGCAGGGAGGCCGGGCAGCGGGGCAGCAGTCGCAGGAGTAGACAGGGGAGACCGCTGCGGCCTAGGCCGACTGTCAAGATCGGCGCCCTGATGCGGCGCTGCGTTGGTGGGTGGAGCAGTGGAGTTTGGAACTGGTGTGGAGCTAGGCGGTTTGACTGATGAAGGAGCTCTTCTTTGGCGAACTGGGCATGAGCGCTCAAGGTGCCCAGTGTGCTTGCATGTGTAGCAGATTTGTGGGTCTCGACATTCAAAGAACTTATGGCGCGGAGAGAGGCATCTGAAGCAGCAGTTCCCGAATCGCAGCTTGAATGCCAAGGCCGCAGATCGCGCAGGCTTATCCTGGCGCCGCTGCGCCGTATCATTTGGATGCTGCGGGGGGCAATTCGCCTAGCGCTTAGCCAGACGCAGGGCACGCCGAGAGGTAGCCACCGTCCATGGCAGGCCCTCGCCCTCAGCCGCGCAGGCCGCCGCAGGAGGCGCAGCTGGGGATGGACGAATCGCGGCATCTCGCACCACCGGATCCGCGCGTGCCTGCCCCGGATTTGCCCCCGCCACGATGATGGACTGAAGCCGCGGCCTGACGGGCGCAACCACAGCCGCCCAAGAACGGGGAGGAATCTCTGTTGCTCCCGGCTGAGCGTGCTGCAGCGTTCCTGGAAGGGGAGGGAGACAGGGTGGGATGCTTACTTGGTCAGCGACGGCCTCCTCCAAGGCATTCAAGGCCACACATGGGAGGATTCGCCCGGAGATCTGGTCCACCCAGCACACGAGAGGGCTCTCCACGGCTTCCCGGAGAGCGATACAGGGCAGGATGCGGCCTGACACTCTATCAGTGAAGGAAGAGAGTGCAGCGCCGGCCGTGAAAGCGGTGGTTGCGGTGGGTGGCGCCGCTGCTCGCGGGGAGGCGAGCGAGCGAGGAGCCATCAAGTCTATACAAAATCTAAAATTGTCATTTGCAGGTGCGGGCACTGCTTCTGCTACCTGTGCCCATGGATTGGAGGTGATGAGCGTAGAATTGATAGAGGTTTTGAGGCGTTTTCTGAATCGCCTCAGTGGCGCCGGCGGCCGCGCGTAGAGGGCCAGACAGCCAGTGCGGCGGATTTGACCCAATACAATTGCAGCGGCGGCGGACTGTGACGGCGCTGCAGGACGCTCAGGCGATGCCGACGAGCAGCTGCATAGCTGGCCAGTACTCTGGCCGGTGCAGTGACAAGGTTAGCCGGTGGCCGTCGAGCTGTTGCAGCCATGGATGAGAAAGGCACTAACGTGCGTGTCTTCCCGGCAGCGTCGTTGTAATCCCAGTGTTGGGGCCGCCGTCGATGCGTAGGTGATGCATGTCTCCGGTGGATGCTGATGCCTGTTTAACTAAACAACCATCGCTAGGTGGTCTGGTGGTAGGCGTCCAGCAGTTTCTTCCGGTCGACGCTGTGTTCGAATTCTTTGATGCCGAGTGTATAGTTTTTCTTTTCCCGTGCGTGAGCTTATGCTGCAATCTGTTTAGTCCCATACTGCTTATCGAGTAAGAATCAGACGTACTTAAAAGGAGGAAACGTCTCCTCTCCTTCAAGGGTGACAACTTCTAATGACCTTGCGCTGACTTTAGTATTCGGCCCACTGGGTGCGTTCCATCTGTTACTAAATATATATAGCTAGCAGTGGCCAGAGATGTGGGCCCGTCCAAGTGGGCCCGTTCCAAGACAGCCGATGTGGGCCAGTCCAGCATATTTGCAGTGAGCTTCCTGGAGGGAGGGCAGAGAGCTAGTGGGCCCGTTCCAAGACAGCCGGCCTATACTTTTTACCTTAGGTGGGTTGCTTAATTAGCAGCGTTTTCTGAATATGCCGCCGAAACGTTGGAGCTTTCGAGGCACTTTAAAGAACGCCGAGGTTTGTCAGATCTTTGGAGGCGTTACAGCAAATTGCCTTCGTTAACCTTTCCCTTCGCTGCCATTTCTAGCGTTTTGGAGGAACGCCACAAAAAACAAGTAAAGGCATTTCTATGGCCTTTAGAGGCGTTTTAGAGTGCCTCGTAATATAGTACGTGTTGTAGTGCGTTCGCCATTGTTAATGGAGGTCTCTGCTCCTCGTCCGCCGTCGTTTCTGCTTGCTGTCGTCCTCGTCTTCTTCCTCCTGGTCTCGTCCCACTACCAGAATCGTGACTAAGCCTGTGAGCCAACATATATTCCCGTCGGCCCCACGTAGACTCCCAGGAATATATCATTTTACTGTGGGCCGGACTCTGGCTGACAGGTTTTTTCTCTATATTCCTGTAGGTTCTGGCTAGGCTCACACGAAAAGTATATCCCTGTGCATCACGACCCACATGAATCATGTTCGGCCCTTCGCGCCCGCGGCTGTCGCTTTGCGCCACCGGATTTTCATTGCACGCCCATTTTTTCGTGGAGGCCCACCCTTTTTTGTCTATTTCCTGTGTGTTTGGGCTCACAGGGTTAGGCCCAATACAAAAGGAGAGGGCAAACACGTACAGCCTCCATCCCCAATTCAGTCGTAGTCTCCAGAATCCTCTCGATCCCCAATCCACTGCGCTTCACCGCCGCCGCCACCATCGTCCGGTCCACAGCCGGAGCCGCCGCCAGGCCATCCTCCGGTCCACCGCCGCCGCCGCCACGCCATCCTCCGGTCCACCGCCGCCGCCGCCGCCACGCCATCCTCTGGTCCACCGCTGCCGCCGCCACACCATCCTCCGGTCCACCGCCGCCGCCACACCATCCGCAGGTCCACCGCCGTGGCAGCAGCTACACCATCCTCCCATCTATCGTCGCGGCTGCCTCCCCTCCCTGCGGAAGGCCGTCCTTCCGCCTACATCTTCCTCACCACCTGTGTAGTGTCGGTCTCTGCCTCGCCACCCGCCGGAGCACCAGCATCTGCCCCCCACCAAGCTCCCGTACGTGTCCCCCCATTCAGATTTACACGTCTTCACCTCCGGCTGCCTGTACTTCTCTACTCGCTGCCTCAGAAGTCCTCATTCTCCATATCTCTGGTAAGAGATAACCTTCTTTTCCTAGATCTACGATTTGTTTGCTCTATTTCTTGTGTAGAGTACAAGCTTCGTTGGAACTAATTTAGGCACATCTGATTAGTATACGGTTGATTTGGATAAGTTCAAACACCAATTTTTATGGGTTCCAACGCAATACTAGTTGTAGATGACCATGTACAGTTCTTTGGTGTGCAAGTTGATTTGGACAGATTAGTTTTGCTAGTTCTTAGACTTAAGTTGGAGCTTCTGTAGCAACATCAGTGAACGGCTAGCATGTAGCTTATGTACATGACCATCTAACTGTTCATTTTTTCTAGGTTGTAGCTTCTGTGACATCTACCTGCTATTTATTTATTTATGTAAAGGGAATTTAAGATCTATAAATCCTAGAATAATCTTATCTCTTCATATTCCAGAAACATTAGTGAACAGCTAGGGGAGTTGGCTGGCCACCCTTTTCGACGCCGTAATTTCCCAGCTTGAACAAGTATATTGGTAAGTTATAGCTTTGAACTCTTAAATTTATGTCTGAAACAATTGTCTTTTTGTGAATTGTTATTTGTGCTGCTTCCCTTTAGTATGCTATTATTTTTCTGAAATAGCCCCATTTCTGTGAATTTTATTTCAGTATGAGTTCTTGGTTAAATAATGGAGAACAGTGATTGGATGTACAGTGGATGGGTGTTTGGTCAAGTCCCTTCTAATACATGGCTTGAAGAAACTGCACGATTTATAGACCGGGCCTTCTCTTCCGTAGCTGAAGGTGGTAAAATTAAGTGTCCATGCGCCAAATGTCGGAATTATTTTCCGCAAGAAAGGCACATTGTAGAGAAACACTTGTATAAACATGGGTATAAGCCAAATTACAAAACCTGGACAGAACATGGTGAGAGTTTTGTAGCTGCTGCTGATGGATCTGTCCCTTTAGTACATCAAGAGGGTTGTAATGAAACTGATCGAATGGACAATATGTTGGTTGACTTAGGTGGTAGCCATCCTCCACCGGTTACTGAGGAGCCAACCTCCTCTGCCAAGGCTTTTTATAGGATGGTCAGTAGTGCCGATGAATTGGTACATGAGAACACAAAACACTCACGTCTTTCTGCTGTAGCTCGTTTGCTGGCTATGAAATCACAATACAACATGTCCATTGCACATTTTGATGATACCTTAAAAATAATCCATGAACTTCTGCCTCCTGAATCTAATTTGTCCGAAGACTTCTACCAATCCAAGAAACTCTTAGAAGGTCTTGGGATGCCATATGTCAAAATAGATGTGTGCAAAAATAATTGCATGTTGTATTACAAAGGTAACAAACATAAAGAGAAGTGTGATTTTTGTGGCACATCTCGTTACGGGGAAGGCCAAAAGAAAATCCCACGTAAAGTTTTGCGGTACCTCCCTCTAAAAGATAGATTGCAAAGGTTGTATGCCAATGAGGAGACCGCAAAGCTTATGCGTTCTCACACTCCTTCCGGGTCTAATAAGATGGTTCACCCACGTGATGGTGAGGCTTGGCAAGATTTTGATAAGGATTTTCCAGAATTTTCATGTGATCTGAGAAGTGTGCGACTTGTCATAGCTATAGATGGTTTTACACCATATAGTTTGGTTGCTGCTCCGTACACGTGCTGGCCAGTGTTTGTAGCTCCGTTAAACCTCCCCCTGGTTTTCTCTTAAAGCCAGAGTTTATATTTCTTAGTCTTGTGATACCTGGTCCTGAACATCCTGGAAAGAATTTGGGCATTCTAATGCAACCATTAGCAGATGAGCTTATGGAACTGTGGCTGGGGGTTAATACATGGGATGCCTCTGTGAAGAGAAACTTTTTAATGAAAGCAGCTTTTCTATGGTCAGTCCATGATTTCCCTGCTTTTGGTATGTTTGCTGGGTGGAGCACTCATGGGAAGCTAGCTTGCCCAGAATGCTTGAGCGATTCAAAATCATTTACACTTCCGCATGGGCGTAAGGCTTGCTGGTTTGATTGCCATAGGCGCTTTCTACCTCCTGACCATGAGTTCAGAACCCAAGCCAATTCATTTAGAAAGGATACAATAGTGCTTGAGGGGCCACCAAGGCGTTTGACAGGGGAGGAAGTGCGAGCTCACATGGTTGCAAATGTATATGACACAGATAACTATAATAAATTGCACAACTGGACCCACATAAGCTGCTTTTGGGATCTTCCATACTTTGATAAACTAAAGCTTAGGCACAACATCGATGTGATGCACAATGAGAAAAATGTAGCAGAAGCTATATGGAACACATGTTTTGACATTCCTAATAAAACTAAAGATAATGTGAAGGCAAGAAAAGATCTAGAAGAAATATGCCATCGCCCTAAGCAGCATTTGCATTTGAAGGACAATGGGAGGTGGTTCAAGCCAAGGGCACCGTTTGTCATTGAGAAAGATGATAGGTTAACCATTCTTAAATGGTTTAAAGAGCTGAAATTTACCGATGGATATGCAGCGGGTTTTAAAAGAGGAGTTAGCTTCCAGCAAAGGAAGATTTTTGGGCTTAAAAGTCATGATTACCATATCTTCATGGAACGGTTGCTACCAGTTGCATTTCGTGGCTTCATTCCGGAGAATATATGGTTATGTTTGGCCGAGCTAAGCTTTTTCTATAGGCAGCTATGTGCAAAAGAACTTAGCAAAGATGTTGTGAGCTCCCTAGAAAAGAATGCTGCGGTGCTTGTATGCAAACTGGAGAAGATATTCCCTCCTGGTTTCTTTAATTCAATGCAACATCTAATTGTACATCTTCCCTATCAAGCTCGACTAGGAGGCCCTGTCTTAGCCCGATGGATGTATAACTATGAGAGGTAAATCCTTTTGCAGGCACTTTTCAAGGAGATAGGAAAAGAGTTGCCAGCGGATATACTACATATACTAAGCCATGGAGCTGTTTCGCAACCAGAAGTAAGTGTATGAGAAACTTGAAGTCATATGGATGAATGTGTGATGTCCAGTACTCAACTTGAATTTGTGCATTCCTTCTGACATGTCTACGCCGATGTAGCTGCAATATCAACACTATGTTGCATGAGATTTTTTTTCATGTTTTATATCAAGATATTTGGCTGTTTGCATCTGTGAGCTTGTCTACTCTCATAAGATTCTTTAGCTGTTATGCCCAATTTTTTGTTCATGTTTTATATCAAGATATTTGGAACTTCAAAGTAGCCTAGACATGTAAATGAAAAGAAAATCCATTCTTGATGCCAAGCATTAATCAATAAATGGAAATTATTTTGTTCTATTGTCTCCACTTATTATCCAACAAAGTATTGTGTTTTTATTGTTCTAAATCAGATTAAATAACAATTTGGTTACTTGGGCTCGATTCAGGGGACAAATAACTCGTCTCAAGCCGGCTCGCAAGCGGTTGATGGCAACAATGATGTCATGGAGTCGAGCGAGGAGAACGACACCACTGGGAATGTCGGTGATCAGATCGTTGACGCAGCAGCCAACCATGGCGGAAACTGATTGCTCAAACAACATGATAACATCAGACTATAGGTGGTCTTCATACGCTCTTTTGTGGACTTATGTATCCAGTATGGTTTAGGAATGAGAACCAACATCTGGTGGTAGTTGCAAGCCGGCGTACCCCTTATCCTTGTTTTCAGCATTTAACTTGTCAGCCTGCTTGAACACCCAACATTCTCTGTTGGTGTGATTGGCTGGCTTGTCGGGGGTGCCATGTATTTGACACGAGTGATCGAGTATTCGGTCCAAAGTGGACGGGCCCGGAGTGCTTCTTTTGAATGGCTTTTTCCGCTGACCGGGTTTAGAGCCTCTGAATCCGGCATTGACTGTCGTATCCTCGGTATTGTTGCTGTTGATACGGCGCTTGTGTTTGTTGCGACGTGACCTGCCATTCCTGTCCTTGGTATCCGACGTACCAGGGTTCTTTGACATGTTATTGCTGCGAGCCAGCCAGCTGTCCTCTCCCGCGCAAAAGCGGGTCATGAGTGGCATGAGGGCTGCCATAGATTTCGGCTTTTCCTGACCAAGGTGTCGGGCGAGCCACTCGTCGCGGATGTTATGCTTAAAAGCTGCTAGGGCCTCTACATCCGGACAGTCGACGATTTGATTTTTCTTGGTTAGGAACCGTGTCTAGAATTGTTTGGTCGATTCCTCTGGCTGCTGAATTATGTGGCTCAAGTCATCGACATCTGGTGGTCGCACATAAGTGCCCTGGAAGTTGTCGAGGAATGCGGCTTCCAGATCTTCCCAACAGCCAATGGATTCTGCTGGCAAGCTGTTCAGCCAATGCCGAGCTGGTCCTTTGAATTTGAGTGGAAGGTATTTGATGGCCTGTAGGTCGTCACCGCGGGCCATGTGGATGTGCAGGAGGTAGTCCTCGATCCATACCGCAGGATCTGTTGTACCATGTATGATTCGATATTTACGGGTTTGAAATCCTCTGGGATTTGGTGATCCATTACTTCGTCTGTGAAGCATAGGGGGTGTGCGGCACCTCTGTACTGGGTTATATCGCGACGCAGCTCATATGAGTCTTGTCCGCTGTGTTCGGCCCGGCCGGATTTACTTTTACTGTATCCGGCGTGACGGTTATCGTCTCGCGTAGTGGCGCCCTCATGATCCGTAGATCGATCTTGCGTGTTTTGCTTTTCCTCCAATACGTCTCGCGGGTCTAGCGTATTTCCACGTGCCTTGACGTTTTTATTTGAGTGGCGCCGGGGTGCGGGCTGGGCCTTTGGCAGAAATGCCGCTCTGTCGCGGCCACGGGGTGGCCGATCAGCCGCGTCATACGCTAGAGATGTAGGTTTTAATGCTTCCTCCTCCAGTCGGGGTAGCAACCTGCGCTTTGGGTGACTCTTGGAGGGGCGTTCGAGTTCATATTCCTCGGCTGCAAGGACTTCGGTCCATCTGTCAGCTAGCAAATCTTGATCAGCTTGAAGCTATTGTTGCTTTCTCTTAAGGCTATTTTCCGTGGCTATAAGCCTGCGCTTGAAGCGTTCTTGCTTGACGGGATCCTCAGGCACGACAAATTCGTCATCGTTGAGGCTTGCCTCGTCTTCGGAGGGAGGCATGTAATTATCATCCTCCGCCTCTCCATCTGCCGCTCTCTCAGGAGGGCTGGCTTCTCCATCCTCCTGCTCTAAATCTTACTGGAGGGGATTGTCGTTATCTTCGGTGTTGTCCGGAGTATTATTATCTCCTGTGCCGGTATCACCGCTTTTGCTTTGGCGAGACTTAGAGCGGCGCCGCTGACGTCTGCGCTTGGGTTGCTTCTTGGAGGGGTCATCCTCCGTTGTCCCGTCGCCATTGCCTTTTTTGGGTGTGTCCACCATATATATATCATATGAAGAGGTGGCTGTCCAGTGCCCTGTGGGCAGTGGTTCCTGTTCGTCTCCTGCATCATCGTCCATACCGTCGATGTCTTCGGAGTCGAAATTGAGCATGTCGATCAAATCGTCGACAGTGGCTACTAAGTGGGTGGTGGGTGGGTGGCGAATTTCTTCGCCAGCCGCATCCCAATCCCGCCGGACATAGTTCGGCCAAGACTCTCCTGACAAGGAGAGAGACCTTAATGAGTTCAGTATGTCGCCGAAGGGCGAGTGCTGAAAGATATCCGCGGAGGTGAACTCCATGATCGGCGCCCAGTCGGATTCGACAGGCACGGGCGCAGGCGATTCGGAGTCCGTGGCTGGGGAAGAATCTGGTGGTTTGGCGTCACGGCTCTCACGAAGGGTAAGGTTGATACTCGGCTCAATCATCGTTGAGAATGCGGCCTCTATGGCGGGGTCGATCCACCCGTCCATGGATGGCGCAATTGGCTCCGAATTGAGGGTTGGAGCGATTGCCGGTGCGGCCTCCTTGACACTGTCTGATGGTAGAGCTAAATCGTGCTCATCATGACCGTGCGGCGCACTCGGCCGGGGCTCGAATCCGTCGAACATCAAGTCTCCGCGGATGTCGGTCGTGTAGTTTAAGCTTCCAAACCTGACTTGGTGGCCAGGGGCGTAACTCTCGATCTGCTCCAGATGGCCAAGCGAGTTGGCCCGCAGTGCGAAGCCGCCGAATACAAAGATTTGTCCGGGGAGAAAAGTCTCACCCTGGACTGCATCGCTATCGATGATCGAAGGAGCCATCAAGCCTAACAATGACGACACAGAGGAACTCTCAATGAAAGCACCAATGTCGGTCTCAAAACCAGCGGATCTCGGGTAGGGGGTCCCGAACTGTGCGTCTAGGCGGATGGTAACAGGAGACTTACCCAGGTTCGGGCCCTCTCGATGGAGGTAAAACCCTACTCCTGCTTGATTGATCTTGATGATATGGGTATTACAAGAGTTGATCCACCATGAGATCGAAGAGGCTAAACCCCAGAAGCTAGCCTATGGTATGATTGTTGTTCTTGGTCCTACGGACTAAACCCTCCGGTTTATATAGACAGCGGAGGGGGCTAGGGTTACACAGAGTCGGTTACAAGGAAGGAGATCTACATATCTGTATTGCCAAGCTTGCCTTCCACGTCAAAGAGAGTCCCATCCGGACACGGGACGAAGTCTTCAATCTTGTATCTTCATAGTCCAACAGTCCGGCCAAAGGATATAGTCCGGCTGTCCGGATACCCAATAATCAAGGACTCCCTCACCCTTGTTGCAAAACAAAAATCATCTAAGCTTTTGCCGCCCTTATTGCAATTGCCGCTGGTTGCTAGCGCATTGGGTCGTCAAAGGAACATGAGTTAGGGCACCGGACCAGGGCGTCACAGAGTGTGGTGCGCAACTGGGAACTAACCGCACGACATGGGTCGTACGTCTGTTCCATGACAGCCATGACGCTCGGCCACATTCATGGAGGGTGTCTACGCGCATAGCTCCATCACTCGGGTGAATGCTAGCATTTCCTTTATTTTAAGGTGCATGCTAAGTGTCACCCGGTTGTTCCTTGTCCAAGATTGGCGATCTCACCGGCCATCTGATACCGATCAATTCCAACACATGTAGCTATCTAATTGCATCAAAACACCCCTTTGTCCTCCTCGACTAACCAACACAACAAAATAAAATAAATGTGGGTACCGACCAACCAGCCGACTCGAAACAGTTTTAACCTTTTCAAGACGGGCTTTGAAACAAACCCACCGCGGAAGTGGTAGTGCAGTCGACCTCCTTTCTAGGAATGTTCAGAAAGGTTTTCTGTAAGTTGGATCCACTAGGGAAAATAGATCCAAATCTAGATCTGTTGTGGTTGATGGCTCAATTGGAGTCGATTTAGTTGTCAAGACCCGTTGCACTAGGGAAAGTCCGACGCGGATCGCGTAATATTAGTCATCAAATGTGTGGAATAGTATCATGCATGATCATAAATATTGGAATCATTATGTGATGAAACATGGAGATTTGTTGGAGCGCAGGAGCAATATACTAGATTTAGGTAGTCTAGTGGAGAAGACCCGCAAAATTTTGCCTGATGAAATGAATGTATCACATGTATTGGAGATGCTATTACGTCCTTGATTTTTTTTCCAAGGGCCGTCCTTAAATTTGTGTTTCTTTTCTGGGTCGTCCTGGAATTTTATTGAGCGGTTTTTCTGGTTTGTTCCCTATGGCACATGCGGCAAATTTAAAAGCCTGTGGCTACACATTTGATGCCAAAATGTAGCGATTCCTACTTGTTTTTCAAACAATATTCTAAAAATACTAATATTTTTTAAATATCTTTATATACTTAATAGATATCATGTATTTTTTAGGTGTAAATATCATGTATTTTTTAGAAAACCGAAAAACAGTGTGAGCTGTCGCTACACGGGTCGGCCCGGTCGGGGGGATAGAATGTCACAGCGAGCAACAACTAAGAGGTCCCTTCAAATTTTATATTCTGCTTCTCCTAGGAATTGCCTATAACGAGCCGAGCTGGGTTGGCAGGTTTTTTTTAGATTGTATTTTTGTCAGTCAGGTTTTCTAGGAATCCGGTTTTCTTTGATTCTTTTAGTCTTCCGGCTTTGTTTTCGTTCTTTCCAGCTTTCTCTATTTTATTATTCATTTTAATGTATAACCTTTCTAATTTTATGTTTACTTTTTCCCATTTTAACAAAATTTTATTTAATATTATATAAATAATTCTGGAAAATATTTTCTAAATGATGCAAATACTTTTTTTAAATTACATCGGTATCTTTTAAGGTGTGAACGTTGTTAAAATTTAATATATTTTTTTGGGATAGATGAATATTTTTTAATTACATGACCATTTTTTAATTACACAGAGACATTCCTAATAACATGATTTGTTTTTTAAAATATGTAAAAAATTATATTTTACGTTAATGATTTACTCAATTGCGTCATAAATAATAATTATACCAATAAAATAAAATAGATGAACGTTTTTATGTATAGGTTTTCCCCCCATATAACTATTTTTTGAATGTACAATGTTTTTCGCAAATACACTAGCATTTGTTTTTGTTTTTTTAAACACATGCTTATTTGTATGTAATATTCATATAGAATTAGTGAAACAGATTTTTCTTTAGGTTTACTAGCTAAATGCCCATGCATTGCAATGGGTGGTAAACACTAGTTGTGTTTAACACCTATAAGATCCATGTTCACAATTGTTACAAGGTTACAATAAATAGAATAAATGATTTGGAAAGTAAATAATTCACATGTGGGCAACCACAGCCAATCATATACCATGCATCTAAATCCGGCAAAGTCAAGACCCATTGCACTATGGCAAGTCCGACGCGGATCGCCTAACATTGGTCATCAAATGTCCGTAGACAGCTCAACTCTCTAACCATATTCATCAAATGTCCGCCTCTTATCCAATGGGTAGAGGAGAAAGAAGGAAGGGAGAGGGGGAAAACCTCACAGTACCTGTTTAAGGGGCCGCACTAAGCTGGCACATACGTATTCTGTGACAAGTTGTCGACGTATCACACACCTATTTTTTTTTCAGTTTCTTTATTTATTTTGTATGTTGTTCTCTTCTCTTTCGAAAATTCAAAAAATATTAGCATTTTTTGTGTTTCCAAAAAATATTCAGAATTTAAAAAATCAAACAATTGAAATTGTTCATATTTTTCAAAAATTGTTTGAAGTTTTCAAAAAGTGTTTCTATTTTCAAATTTTTGTTCACATATCTAAAAAATGTTTGTGTTTCCAAACCTGTTAGTAATTTTCAAAAAAATTCTCCGTTTCAAAATTTGTTCACAAAATTCAAAAAAAATTCGTGCTTTCAATAATTGTTTCTGTTTTCAAATTTTGCTCACAAATTCAAAAAATGTTATTGTTTTTTATGAAAATCGGGAATTTCAAAATTTGATCTCGATTTCAGGAAATGGTAATAACATTTAAAAAATGTTCGAAAATTCCAGAAATTGCTCAAATTTTGGAAAATTGTTCATGATTATTTCAGAAAGTGTTGAGCCAGACACTGCCATTTGTTCTTTTTTTAGGGGAGCCATTAGTTGTTTAAGTGTTAGGCTAGCAGCTAGCGCACATCAGTAGGCAGTCACAGGTTCAATTCCCAGCGACATCGTGCACCCCATTTGATATGGCCTGTGTGATCATGCTGCCACACTGGGCTCTATTGAACGACTATTTTACCATCCTCTTGAGAAGGTGGCAGTTCATGTCCGACTTTTTGCCGAGAGTGTCGCCTGCAACTCTTGCTGCACCTCCGCTGAGTTATTCACTAGCTAGCTCGATCTTGATCCAATCCACCATGTATGGAATTGTAAGCTTAGTGCCTACCAAGAGAAAGGAATTTGCATAGGGCAACTTTAGCATCTAGTTGATGTACTCACTCTGTAATGAAGTGTCAAAAAAGGTCTTATATTTTGATATGGAGGAAGTATTAAATTATATGGTTCTTATTAACTACATTATTAAATTATATGTAAAGCGTCCATGGGATGCATGGATGGATCAGACCGGGTGAACCTACACGCAACAGTGGCTAGCTGTTGCCATCGCAAAAGCTTTGGCGCTCAACAATCGTTGGTGTCTCTAGCTACGACCATTATAATGGTAATCAAATATATAAATATATATGAGATCATCTGATTATGCCGCTCGCCATGGAGTATGTTGCGAGAAAGGAGTTTAAATTTGTGTGTGTGTGTGTGTGTTTGTACTGCTTTATATGCCTTTCCCCTCTACTCTTTCACATGCTTCTACATATATGGCACACTTCAGTTGGCTACATGTGAGATTAATAATACGGAAATGTTAACGCCCACACGTGTGGGCGTTCACCACCCCGACCACACGCAAGGATCACCGTTGGCAGGTATGTGCACGAATCTTGGCACAAACCAGGCGTTTTTTTGCGCCACGTAGGACGAGGCGAGTGTGCGGTGGGCGAGTAGGTTCGCCCGCACGTTGGTTGCCACCCCGCGGTCAGCGGTTGCCATCTGAGTCGTGCGGTGGAACTGCAATGCGCCCACACGACACGCTTCTACTGCGGTTGACGTCGCACGCCTCTGCCCCCCTCCCACTCACGCTCCCATTTACTCTCCCGAACCGCAGTTACTGGCAGAACCCACTCGCATTTCCAACCATCGAAGGAGAAGGAGAGGGGAGAAGGCGACGGCCAAGGCGGAAGGAGTGACGGTGTTCGGGGCCGTTGGTGGTGCTCGCCGGAACGGAGCGGCTCGCCGGAGCGCCTGCTGGTTGAAGGTACTGCTCGCTGCACCCCTGGCAATCCCTTACTGCATTTTCCTCCCCTCCCCTCCCTGTTCGATTCAGGCGATTCAGGCGATTCGTAGAGATTCAGGCGATTCGTCGATGCGTCGGCGTTCCCGCCGGCGCCGAATTCGTCTGCTAGAAGTTTTTGGTTGCACTTGCCAGTTTCGTCGCGGCCGCGGCGGCGGCATCATCGGCGTGGTTCTGCTTGTTCGGAGGCACGCACTAGTCTTTTTGCATATGAATTGAGCAGGTGGCTTCCGGGCAGTGTTTGATGCGGGTTGGTTCGATTTTTATGGTTTACAGTGAGTTCGTGGGAGAATTACGGGGGTGAATTTGAAGGCGAATTAGTTGCCGTTGAACCCTAGATCTAGTAGTTGGTTTTTGAAAATGCAGAATGAGGCGAACTTGATAGTTGCATTAACTATCATGATCGCGCGACCACTAACTCCCTGAACATATTTGATAGTTGCCACAAACGTGTTTCCCCCCTGCGGCAACAAACTACTGTAAACGACTGTGTTAGTTGCCACATGTTAGCTTTCGCACATGGCAACTATTTTTTTCATTCAGTGTATGTGATAGTTGCCAGACAGACGGTCTTCCATGTGGCAACTAATTTCGCTGAAGTACTGCGATACTTGCCACACAAACGCTCTTTCATGTGGCAACTAATTTTGCTAAAGTAGTGTGATACTTGCCACACACCACTCTTTTTTCCGTGTGGCAACTATTGTTGCTGAATTCCCGTGTTAGGTGCCACAACCATTCCATTTTCATTGCGGCCAGTGTGTTTTCTGAATGATATGCGACAGTAACCACGGTGTGACAGTTGCCACAATCTGTAGTCAATGGGCATTCAAGAGCCAAGTGAAATGGATGGCAAACACCGCGCACTTAAAGTGTGCTTGTTGCCATCTGGGTAATATATTCATGTGGCAAATAGAGTGCGAACACACTGCCTGTTGCCATTCTGCACATATGACAGTGTGGCAAAATAGAGTGCGAACACACTGCCTGTTTGCCATTCTGCATATAAGATAGTGTGGCAAAGTGGCTGCACAATGTGGCAACCGAATTTGAATATCGAATGTTTTCAGATGCCATACGTATGCGTTGCATGCGGCAAGTGTTTTTGGTGACCTCCTTGCACTTACATTTTCCACCATGACAATTTGGTATGTTCCCATCTCAACAGAATGGCTCGCGGCGATCGTCAAAACGACGATGATGATTTCATGGATCCACCACAGCGTAATCGGGCAACCGGGCGGAGAAAAGAGGGTGATGAGGTAAATGTTCACACACACCCCCCTGCTTCCTGATATCTTTTTTTTGTGTAAAAACATGGCAACATCTGATCACTTTCATGTCTGTTTTTTGCAGAAGAAGAAACGCATCCGCAACAGAGCCTCCCAAGAACGACTGACTGCGCTGACTGACAAATTCAGCGACGATCAGAAGGGGGCTGCTGCTGAGATGGGTATGCAGTCTATGATGGCTGTCCGGTGCACGAACCTTGTCAATCCTGTATGCGATTGGCTTGGTGAGATCTACGACCCCGCCTCCAGAGAATTCGTGATTCCGGGACGCGGAAGACTACCGCTGAATGAGGAATTCGTGTTCTGCACGTTGGGTGTGCCCCGTGGACATATCAAAGTCCCGTACGAGGTCGACAACGAGGTCGAGGGAGCGTTGTTCCCCCGTTTGTTTCCTAGTTTGGAGTCCATGCCGAACACGTCTGCAGTGGCAGACTCGTTGGAGGCCATGACGACGCATGGAGATGTTTTCAAGATGACGCTTCTCATGTACCTCATCTCAGCCGTTTTCGCGCCGACCACGTCTCTTCGCCCAAGCAACAAATGCTTCCCCATCCTGGTGAATGATCTATCTGTACTACATTATTTTTCCTTCAATTTTTTTGCTCCGATGTCATGTGCAAGCTACTCACTGCCACTTTTTTGTTGTTGTTGTTTTTCCATTGGAATTCTGACGCGGCAACTCCTTGCCCTGAATTTTATGCAGTGCAGGCGAAATTGAAAGATGTGAAGAACATGAACTGGTGCAAGTTCATTGCTGACTTCCTGCATGATGCATTCGCAAGCAAGGTGTACCAGAAGGGTTGTCGACTTCATTTAATGGTATTTTTTTACTGGTCCTTTCTGTGAACACTCCTTTTTTAACACATTTTTATTCATGAATGGCAACATGATCATAACAAGATGGCAACTGCCACCATGACTATATGGCAACTGCCATCATACTATGATGGCAACTGCCATCATGACTACATGGCAACTGCCATCACACTATGATGGCAACTGCCATCATACTATGATGGCAACTGCCATCACACTATGTGGCAACTAGCACATGCAGATGGCATATTATTCGTACAATCCCATACATTCTATCCTGTTTTTGTCGCAAAATACCATGATCGCAACTGAGTTTTCTTTCTTTTTAACATTGTTGTACATCAGCTCATGTACGTCGACTACCTTGATCTGTCCACCATAGATTTCACTGGGACAGGAGGCCCGCCGCCTACGCACAAGTTTGCTGTTTCTGCATGGACTATCGATGCTGTCAAGGCTGTGCTTGCTGCAGACAGGATAACTGATACCAAATATGGAAAACTGCAGGTTATTTCTGTTTTTTTTGCAACACATGAACTGTTAGTCAGTGTCCATCGTTCTCTCTCTTATATCGTTGCTACTTTTCTTTCTTTTATCTCCCCAGCTGATGGCCAAGCATGCTATAGACTACAACGTGTTTGGGGGGCCTCAAAAGTTTGAAAAGTGGATGGACGTGCACTCAGCTCCGTCTTGCCCTGCAGAGGTAATCAAAAGATCTACATATATGATTTGCCGTGGAGTATTTTTCGATGTCGTGCAAGTGATTGCAATACGGGGTTGTCATTGATGCCTCTTTTGTTTCGTGTACAGGCGAGGGCACCTGTTGAGCAGCTAATAGGGCAGTTTGCATCTGGAATGACCGGCTTGCTCGGGAAGTTGGTTGAGGGGTGGACGTCCCTCAGTGGCTCCGACGGCGACGCGGTTGCGAGGCAATTCGATCACTTCATTCGTCCCAGAACGTACACACCGGCCAACCGGTTCCCGTGGCCGGTATGACTACAACAGTTCTCAGGAGCCCGCTGACACACAAGACGAACTAGGTGGAGACGATGGTCTCAGCAGGGATGACGACGATGTCATGGATGATGTGCAAGAGGACACCCACGATGACGAACACGTTGAAGTTCGCGCACGTGGTAACAAGGGCAAGGATGCAACAGATGCCCCCCAACCGGATAAAGTCAAACAACACACGGCTGTGAGAGGCGAAGCGGTTTTGCCATCAAAGAGGGGGATGGCTACAGATGGTGCTGGGCAAGTCTCTGCTGGCAAGAGGTCTAGAACCGACCCTGTAGATGCCAGGAAGAGGTTCGACTTTTCATCTTAGAGTTTGCTTTGTCTATTTTCTTTGAAGAGACTCATCCTCTTTTTTGCACTCGTGTTCTGTCAAATGCGGCAATGAGATTGCCGACCGACAGTTGCCACCTCTTTTTTTTGACCTCCATCTCATACGTGCAGCGAGCCGAGAGCTGGTGGACGAGCAGTTACGAAGAAACAGGCGCCAACGCCAACCCGTGTTTCAGCTCGGTTGAACAAAGGTGCCCACATTGCCAGTGACACGACTTCCACCAGGACATCCCCTCGCACGACGACAACCAACACCGGGGATCCTGTCGTGTTGCCAGACCTGAGGAAGGCAGTCAGGAAGTAGGTTTTTTCATCTGCTTTCATTGACATAGAACCTATATATATATTTTTTGATTTTCCAATGCATTCGTAAGCTTGTCACATTGCCATCTGTCATCGCCCTCCACGTGGCAACCGCTGTTTTACCAAATGGTCTTTTTTTTACTTTTTCTAAGCATGCGGCAAACTTCTATTTGTTTTTTGACATGGCAAGTGGAATGTAGGCCAAATGGTAACTTCAATGTACCTAATGGCAAGTGCCATCTTTTTATCGTTGGATTCTGAGCTCATCCGACGCCTAGGTTTTGAAATCGCATTCATGGCAGATCAGACATTTTTATCATTTTTCAAGGTTGCTAACATGGCAACTGATGCTGGATGGCAACTGCTAGTTATGACACATGGCAACTCATGTTCCCATTACATGGCAACTGCCAGCTTTTCCACCTGTTTTCCATTTTTTTTAATTTTCTACCAATGCAAACATAATTTTGTTTCATTTTAAAATACCTTCTTTTGATGTGCTTCATTTTTTTGCAGGGTGAAGAAGACCACTACGCGTGGGTCCAAGCATGTCAGTAAGGACCCGCTCGAACGCCTGCATTCAAAGTTGTCAACAGGGGGCAACTCAGATGCACAGGAGGCACCAGTCGACAATACTGCTGCTGCACCGTTGACCGCTCCCACCAACTCTGATGCAAGTGGCCGACCATCTCCGCCGACTGCAGACGTGCAGCCTACAACAACAGGCATCCGTACATCGGGGAGTGATGAGTCGGTATTTGCCAGGACAGCTGAAATACTGCCAACCCTTCTGGCAATGAAGGATGCTGCTGTGAGCCATGCCACCCCATCAGCAAGCGTTGAAGTGGACGCTCTCGAGACGAACCTAGGCAAGGAAGATTCCCGCTCATCTGACACTGATTCCAAGCGCGTGCGCGGTGGCACTACTGTGTCCACGACAGAAGCGGTCGAGGCGGCAGTTCACAAGGACATGCCATCTATAGGTGAGAGTCCTGGCACAATAGCTCCAGCTGCTGACGGTGCAGATACTGCTAAGGCGACTATTTCGCGTGCTGGTCTACCACCTAGGCGTCGTAGCCCCCGCAAGCAACCAACGGACATACCGACCGCACCGGCAGTAGCCAGGAGCAGGAGAGACGAGTCTGGTTTTGTTCCTGCGTCCACACTGTTCCCGCCACCGGCAGTAGAAAGGAGCAGGAGAGACGAGTCTGGTTTTGTTCCTGCGTCCACTCTGTTCCCGCCACCTGCCAAAAGCAATGTGACGGAGAAAACGGAAGACCGGAGCACAACTGATGCAGGTGTCAAGCCGGGCACGAGCGATGCAGGTCAACACCCGGAGCAGACTGCGCCTTCACCCGCAGTGGAAATCCCCAGCATAAATCTGCGCACTTCCAGGCTCCCAGTCAACGTCGGTGTCCCCTACAGCCCAAACAAGAAGATTGTCATGAAAGCTGCGGCTGACACCGCTGACAACACGCCCCGCCCTGCAAATAAGGTTGATCATTCTGTAGCGGCCGATTCAGATATGTTTGTTGATCTTTCACCCTTGGATTCTGCCCCGCAAGTCGTTCGTGGTCCCGCCAGTAGGAATGAGAGGCACCCAATGGCCTTTACGCCACCGAGCTTCAGCCTTGGCATCAGTCAAGATCAACCGGTTGTGCAAGATCCTATGCCAGTTGCCTTTCCTTTCCCAGGAGGCATGCCTGCAATGATGGCGCAGCCAATGGTCGAGGGCAGGAAGGCTGTCAAGTTCGCAGAGCCGATTGTGCAAGGTACACTTGCCATGTCCTTATGATTTTTCTTGCATACATCTGTGTAGTCTCACTTTTGTCCCAATCCTATTTTTTGGGGGTTCTCACCTGCGATGGCAGCTGACATGTGATGACATGGCAACTGTATTTGATGCACTGTATCACCTACATTGTTTTGCTGCCATGTGCATTTGCCATTTTGGGAAACCACGTGGCAACTAAAGTTGATTCAACATGGCAACTGTAGTTGCTGTCACATGGCAAATACAGTGCATTACACATGGCAACTGGATTTGCCACACCTTATCACCTGCATTTTTTTTGTTTCCATGCTTGCATTTCTTCATACGACAATCACATGGCAAGTGGATTTTACACAACATGGCAACTGTAGTTGCTGTGACATGGCAACTACAGTCCAACTAGATGGCAACCACAGTCCAACTACATGGCAATTGTAGTTGATATGACATGCTCACTGTAGATGGACCACACATGGCAACTGCCCCACTTTTTCCTCCATACAACTCACAACCCGCACCCTATATTCTCACAATCCATCTGTTTTTGATTTTCTAGGTATCCTAACCCACTTTTTCTATCATTGCAGCCACCCTCGAGGAGATTTCACCGTCACTTGACGAAACTTACCGCATCCTTGAGGAGGCAGCATTGCAGAGGAGGTCCTCACGAGGGCAAGGGCAATCAAGTTCCAACGTGCCCGCATACACGGTATCTGAGGATACCATTAGGAGTGCCACTCCTGGTTCTGTGAGGCAGCAGAGGGTAGTGCACCCACCTCCTGCGGAAGACTACACTAGTAGAAAAGGGGGCAATGGTCCAGGCCGGATTGAGCATTAGTCCCGGTTCAGTCTAGAACCGGGACTAATGTGAGCATTTATCCCGGTTCGTGCGGCTAAGGCATTAGTCCCGGTTCACCTGGGCCCTTTAGTCCCGGTTCGTGTTACAAACCGGGACTAAAGGGTGCGATGACCTTTAGTCCCGGTTCATGCCTCAAACTGGGACTAAAGATTAGACCTTTAGTCCCGGTTTGAGGCACGAACCGGGACTAATGGGGTTCAGACCTTTAGTCCCGGTTCGTGCCACGAACCGGTACTAAAGGTCCCGTTTTCAAACTCTACCCCCCCGGTGGATCGCCTTTTCAGTTTTAAAAAAAATAAAAGAAAATGATGGAAATGTCAAAAAAAATAAAATAAAATAAGTTTCCCATGTGATATGTGGTCTAGTTGTTGGGAAAATTTACAAACATGAATTTTCGACTTTTTTGCAAAATCTCTCGAGAATTTGTAAAAATGGGCGTAACTTTTGCATACGAACTCGGATGAAAAAGTTTTTTATATGAAAAATCATCTACTCGAAAAGTTACATCCAAATTTAACATGGGGAACCCCGTTAAACATTTTCAAAATCCTCAAAAACCTAACCGAAAAAAAGTTACGGGGCTTTTAAGATCTGGAGAGGCAAAAAAATTCAAAAAAATTCAAACTATGGTCAAACAATGGTCAAACTAATTATTCTACAATATTAGTGTTACTAAATAATTATTTTAGTTATTTTAAATTTTGGTCAAATCTGGTCAAACTATGGTCAAACAATGGTCAAACTAATTATTCAAGAAATATTAGTGTTACTAAATAATTATTGTTTTTTAAAACAATAGTTTCAAACTCAAACAGTGAAATGTGTCACTTCATGCTCAAGCAAAATTCCTGAGGGTTAATAGGATTGACATCTTACTATTGTCAGGAAAACAACAAGTGCAGACTCGGAAGCGAAGGAGAATAGAACCCAAAAGTTAAGCGTGTTCGGGCTAGAGTAGTGAGAGGGATGGGTGACCGGTTGGGAAGTTAGATGATTTGGAATGATGAGGGGTGATTAGAGGATAAATTGAGTAGTGATGAGGGGGTGGTGATTAGAGATTAGAGGTTAAAATTTGAAAATAAAAAAAATTCAAAAAAAATTCAAAAAATAAATTTCAAAAAATAAATTTCAAAAAAAAATTCAAATTTCCTTTAGTACCGGTTGGTGTTACCAACCGGGCCTAAAGGTGGGCCTCCAGGCAGCGGCCACGTGGAGGGCCTTTAGTCCCGGTTCTGGTTTGAACCGGGACTAAAGGGTGAGGGCATTAGTAACGACCCTTTAGTCCCGGTTCAAGAACCGGGACTAAAGGCCCTTACGAACCGGGACAGTAGGCCCGTTTTCTACTAGTGCTACGAGCCCGAATTCAGGGCCACCAAGGAACAGACCCAGCTGTACGATATCGTCAAGCGGTTTGGAAATGCGAGATCCAGCGGCAAGCACATGAAGGAGCTGAAAGCGTAAACGACCACACCCCATAACATCTCATTTTGCTTTGCTCCTTTTCTACCATTCACATCCTCTGTACTTTCTATTTTATATTGGTTTAGTTCTTTCATAAATTTTATTTTTACTTAGTAGGCATGATCCTTCCATGCTATATTGTTTTCATACAGCTCATGTTTGGACAGAACCAAAGTCATTCAATGCGGAGCGACGTACGTCGACCTTGGCGATCTTGCTGAGTCCGTGAGGCCAAACGGCAAAATGTCGACGAACGTAGTTGCATGCGGGATTGACTACATCAACAACCACACCGACGTGTGTGCCGACAAGACAATCATGCATTACAGTGTGACCTGCAAAATTTGGGACGGTGACTTCCACCACAAAATCCTGAGGAAGAACTTTGCCCAACACGGTGATTTCAAGCTCACAATGAAGAAATACGTGAGTACTCCTTCACTTTCTGCTCTGTATTTTTCACAAGGTGTGATTTTTTGTTGCCATCACCTTCATTTGTGTTTTTACGTGGCATCTGTTTTTCATGTGGCACCAGCTGCCGTGCACACTGACTTATTGATTTTTGCATGCCGCGCAAAACTATGTGGCAACTTGCCAGTAAAATACATGGCATACTGTTGTTCACATATGGACGGCAACTGTATTTCAATTACACCCACCCATAACCAGAGTTTTCCTTAGTGATTCTAATTCCTCTGTCACTCTGTTGTTCTCTTACGTGGACGCTGATTCTCATTTTCCCTCACTTTTCTAAATGCAGGTCATGTTCCCCATGTTCCAGGAGCTTGCACCACATGACCCACATGACAAGTGTGGTCACCACTACGCGATCTGTCTTGACCTGAAGAACCAACGTGTTGAGGTGCTTGATTCAATCCGTTCGGAAGATGATTCAGACCTCACCACGCATGCTGAATTCTTCATTAAGAACCTCAAAGAGACATGGCACCGTCACTATGAACACTCAAAGGTCTAGATCAGGCATTTCCCGACTGAGTATGTGGCGACTGCGAAGCAAGGGAACACGTAATTTCTTTCATCCCTTTCCGTATGCCAGTTACATCAATCCAATCCCTGTTTTTGTTTTGTCAGATCTGAAGCTGAAGTATGTCTTTTTGTTACGTCTGTGTTCTTTGTGTGGTCACGTTACCCTTTCTTCCTCGTGCAGGATGGACTGTGGCTTTCACGCGCTGGAGTACTTTGCGAAGTGGGAAGGCAGAATTGTCCCCGCTATCACAGCTGCAACGGTCGTTGAGCTCCGGAAAATCCACACATGGAACTGGTTGATGAATGAGGATTTCAACAAGCGGTCGGGAGCACGCGAGTTTGTGCAGGAAGCTGTCAAGAAAGTCACGAAGAAGTACAAGTGATCACGCGGCGTTACAGACCACACGCACACCTTACATTCTGTTGCTGAGGAATGTAAGGTATTATCTCTTTGTTTCTCGTTGAAAACTATGTTTGTGTGCTACGTTGTGGCTACAATCCCGTGTAGGCTACTATGCAGTGGTGGTGTGTGAGCGACATCTGAATAGTTTCATGTAATATATGTGTGGACGTGAACCTACTTTTAGGCGTAATTATTAGAATGTTTTCGTCGTTTCTAGCACCGGTTTTCATGCTTCGAACGCGCCTACGATGTCTTAAAAACGATGGCAAATGTGGTTCATCAAACATGGGTAGTGGAAGTCATCGTCGTTTTACATTTTTGGTTGTTTTTGCTTCTTCATTTTCATCGCTAACTGCACCGGCTAGCATGGGGTAGGTTGATCACGCAAGCAAAACGTTTTGCTGGGGTTTATGCATGTTACGCTGTTTTCCAACTTGTTTCCCATACAAGTGCACGCAACACACTACGCGACCGTAAACCGCGTCGTATTTGTCATGTGAATATATGCCATGCAGAGTCATCAGAAATACCATGGCATATGTCCAGTACATCTAACATGGCAGATACAGTACATTCAACATGGCAGCTCCAGCATAATTAACATGGCAAATACAGCTCAACTAAGATGGCAGATCCAGTACAATTACAATGGCAGATCCACTGCATTTAGCATGGCATATTCAGTACAAAATAGCATGGCATGTTCATCATACAATAGCATGGCATGTTTAGTGTCAACAAGCATGGCAGACTAACTACACACAACATGGCAAATTAAATGCATACATCATGGCAGATTAAGTACCCACAACATGGCAACTGCACTTCTGAATTTTCCCTTGCACTTCTGACGCCCATTAAGAGCTATACCCCCAATTGTTTTAAAAAAGTATTCTCTACATCTAGGGTACAAAACAAAAATGTCCACATCGCCACAATTTTTGCTCATGGATTGGCCGCCCCTTTCTTTGTTTTCTTGTGTTTTGCTTGGATCTCCAATCCCGACTTGTACCTTATCTCTCTTGGACGACCCTTTGTGATGGAACGGGGTGGATTCCTGACCTGCGTCTGTGTGCTTGCTGTTCCAGATCCTATCTCCGAGTTTTCAGACGACGGCCCCGTGGATGAAGGCACGCTTGATGTGCGGGGGAACCGGTGTAAGGCTTCCTCGGCTTTCCTCTTCTTGATCTCATCAAGCTCTCTTTTCAGTGCCTTCCTGTGTTTTTCTGCGACTCTCGTTGTGTCATCACTCTTGCACGCTTCATCAATTAGCTCAGCATAGTTCTTTGTCAGCACAACGTGCCTCACGGCTTCCATGGTTGACTCTGGTCTCTCGTCATGCACAGCTAGAACTGCGTGTGTTGTCTGCGGCGCCAGCGTGTCGTCAGCGTCCCAAGTCCATCGCCGCCTTATGAAATGGCGGGGCATCCGTGTCACAACGTTCACGTCCATTACTTTTAGTATGTGACAGCACACAATGCCGCCCCGTTCGAACTTGCAGCATTGGCAGTAGAACTCGCCTTCGCCTATCGAGGCTGTGACAAAGTAGTTCCTTCCTTTGTCCGGGTCTTCAGGTTCTGAATCTGACATGCCCAAAATTGAACACACCTTGAACGTACGTTCGTCCACCTGGAAAGCCGTGAACATGCTGGCACGCTTTATTTCCTCCTGGAATCTGCAAGTTTTGTGTGTTTTCTGTTAAACTATCGCGCGCTTTTTCCTTGTGCCACCTTATGTTGTCATGTAAAATAGAAATACATTTTGTTTGAACATGGCAAACGTAATTCACTGAACATGGCAATTATAGTACGTTGAACATGGCAAATGCAGTATGATATACATGGCAAATGCAGTACACTAGACATGGCAAATGCAGTACAGTAGACATGGCAACTGCATTTTATTAAACAATGGCAACAACAGTTGAGTGAACATGTCAATTGCATTTCAGCAAACATGGTAGATGCATTTCAGTACACATGGCAATTGCATTTCAGTATCCATGGAAACAGCATAACATTTTCCACTTGACACTTGCATTGGCACACCAACATGCCCAGTGGAACTACATTGCATTAAACATGGCAAGTGCATTTCATTGAACATTGAAACTGCATCCGGGTAAGCATGACAAACAGAATTTCTACTGAATATGACAACTGCATCTGAGCAAGCAAGGGAAACATTACTTTATTAAACATGGGAACCGCAAAATCATGGCAACTGCATCGCACTCTATAAGGCACATACTTACTTGGTGCTTTTTTTGCAAATAAGACTGCAACGCAACTAACTTACTTGTTAAAGATCTTGTTGGTGTATATCTTGCTCATTTGCCTCTCCATCGGTAAGTACGTTAGCAATTTTGGCTGCTTTAGCGCGGTGTTCGCTTCTTGCTGCAGCTCAGATCCCAGAATTTTTTGTTGCAAAGCTGTGTACTGCTTGGCAAACTGTAGCAATGAGTTGCCAGGACTGACGTACCGCTTTAAAACAGCATTGAAACCCTCGCTCCGCTGCGTAGTCTGCAGAAAGGGGAAGAAGCACTGCATGAAGTAGGCCGGCACCCAGTACATTCGCTTCTCCCAGAGGCTTACAAGAGTCTCGTTGTCTTGGACTTTATGTGTTCCAGTCATGGCCATCCAGCTCCTTTCGAACTCCTCCACCGTCAAGCTGTGGTCCACGCACAGCTCGAATTCCTTGTGCAGATCTGGACGTTCGGCAAAAAATGGTCCTAGCATCTCCTCGGCCTTCCTTATAATGTGCCACCTGCAGTGCCTGTGCACTGCCAACGGAAAGACCTTCTCTATGCCTGCACGCATGCTGAAATCCTGGTCTGTTATTATGTTCATCGGAGCAAGTCCATCCATGCAGTCCAAGAAGGTCTTGAACAGCCAAACGTACCCATCCGTGTCTTCGTTCCGGACGAGCCCACAGCCGAACTGCAACGACTGATTGTGGTTATTTATCCCTATGAACGGAGCGCATGGCATCTTGTACATGTTGGTGAGGTACGTCGCGTCGAATGAAATGCAATCTCGGAAATGTTTGTAGGCTCTCCTTGCAGCACCATCCACCCAATACATGTTCCTGACACGGTCCTCATCGTCCAACCTTATCCTATAAAAGAAATCTGGATCTTCTTTGGCTTTCTCATCGAAGTAGGGAATTGTGGCCTCTATGTCTGCCAACTTGCTCTCTCTACGGTACCTGGCCTGTAGGTTTGTGACGTCAGCTGGTATGTACGGCATGCTACTCAGAGTCCCCTTTTTGCTGTGGATGAGAGATAGTATCTGCACCATTCTTGACGGACCGACGTTACAATCATGTAGCAGCTTTACGAATTGTCTTTCGACGGGGGTGAACCCTCTGTGGGCGGTCAGAAATTTTACCAGGTCGAACTTCTTTATCAGTTGGTGGTTGTGCTCGTCAAAATACTCATTGACCACCCACTGTGCTCCATCTACGTTTAGCTTACACCGGACAGGGAACTCAGTCTTCTGAATGATACCTCTCTTTCGTTCCGGCACGACAGGCGCATCGCCCTTCACCTTCTTGTTCCTGCGTGCCTTGTGGCACCTCATCTCACCTCTGCTGTACTCGTTAGTTTTCTTAATTTTCCTATGGTACTCGGTGTTGATCGCAAATCCATGGAACTTTGCATATGTCTGGTAGTATTCCTTTGCTGCTTCGAAGGACTCAAATCTCTGCCCAATGTACGGTGGCTGAGGCACCACGATCTCTGATTGCCCACCATCTTCATCCCCTTGCGCGTCGTCGTCAGTTTCATCGTTCACCTCAGTATGGGTGGCAGTCCCATCCACCTGAGTGTTGCCAGTGCTTGTGTTCAAAGGGGTGCTTGCCGGCATTGCTGGAATGATTGCCATTCCCGACTCTGACTCGAAATTGTCTGCATCATGTTTGTCTGCTGGCTGGTGGAACGCGTCTTCCGTGCGCTCAGAGCTCCCCGCAGTAGAAGTGCCTGCGCCGCTGTGCATTGTAGTTGTAGGTTCTGTAGCAGGAAAAAACAGGTACGAGATTAAAAAATTTTGTGTTGGATAACATGTGCATCGCGATGGATCACACCATCTTCGAGTGATTTTCCATGACATCATTTACAGACAGCAAGCCGTCAGTCTGTGGCTGGACATTTTTATGGCAGCTGTACGTGTGCAGACATGGCAGCTACTGTTCAACAAACATGGCAAACCATTGTTTTGCCTACACATAACTACAAATAGCAAATGTAGCGCTGTTTTTTGTGGTTCAGATATTTTTCCCTCTACCTTGTTGTGCTGTATTTGACCATCTTGTGTGGTCTGTGACACCATACAGACGTGATCCACCAGGAATTTGCGAAGCTTGCCAGGAGACGTTTGCCGGGTCACCGCCAGCGTAATAACCTGCAAGCATAGTAGTGGTTGGTCAAATCGCGGCAAAACGCATTTCGTGCTAGCACGGCAACTGCAGTTGCCCTCATGTGGCAAATGCAGTTTTTGCTTGCATGGCAACTGATGTTGCATCGGCATGGCAATCGCAGTTTGCTTCTAGATGGCAATTGCAGTTGTCATGACATGGCAACTGTAACTTTTCATACAATGGCAACTGCAGGTGTGCATAGATGGCAAATGCTGTTTTTAATACATGGCAACCGTAGATGACCAGTCATGGCAATTTTTATAGCTGTCAACTATGCTCATTGTGCTAACTGAGCACCCGCATCTTCACTATGTTTATGGACTCACCTGTGTATGCCGTCGATGGCAGGTACATTGGTGCCGCCCGATGCCACATGCTGCACGAAGGCTTTGCATTTTATACCACGCGACAACTCGTGAGTCCTCTTGCCATGTTTTTTCATGTTCATTTTTTCATGTCCACAGCATTACGTGCTCTTTTTTCGTTTTTTTGCATTACCTTGATTAGCCATACTAGCTAGTTGGAGTTGGCTGCCCGTACATTTGTCAGCGTTAGCGCCTTGCGACTGAACTCGCCACGGGGGCTCCCTAAGAGTGTTCTGGTCATAAGAACCTGCAAGAAAAAAGACAGTGCACGTCATAAGTAGAATGTCATGCCCGTCGTCGCGAAGGTGGCAAATGTTTCTCTTCATTGTTTTAGCATGCATCGTACCTATGCCTGCATACTGTTCTAGCAGCGGCAGCAACGGCCCTGCAGAGATGAGCTGACTGTACTCTGATGCATCCAAAGGTGGCGGCGTTTCTGGCCTTTGAGAACCCCAATCGTCAGCGCCATCTTCGTGATTCATTCTTTCCCGTGTCTCGCTTCCGTTCCGATGTGATCAACAATCCAAAAAAATGTTTATCATTGTGCTGCTTGCATGTAGAAGTTAACACGTTAGTGTTATCACACTTTCATGCGTTGGCAACCAACATATCATGGCTAGTAGGACATGCACATCACACATCTTTTCTAAAATCTGGGTGCTAGCTATTCGTTTGATTCGACGACATCAGCCTCTACAATAGGATGGCAAACAATGAGTTGACATGGTGGCAGCTGAGGGCAATGACAGGTGGCAACTGACGTTAGACAGCAATGGCAATTAATTTTCACACCCCCCATTATTCCAAATTCATCAATTTTTCTCTCCCTTTTTATGGATTCGTGCACATCAATTTCATTTACCAACTACGTGCATCAATCTACTGAGAACTTACAGTTATCTCTAGCGTACTACACGGCAGATCTAGTGCGTTCTGCTTGGCAACTGCGAAGACACACAACGTACGTAGTGTTTTAACCCTGTAGGATGGATCTAGTTGCCAACTTCGTTGGAGATTTTGCAATTTTCTGGTCAGAAGGAGGATGAGAAGCAGTAGGGAGATCGGGAGATTCACCTGCTTGTAGCTGATCGTCTTTGGAGGACGTTGCCGGAGTGGGGGTGGGGGGTGGTTTGGGGTGGGGGAGATAAGGGGGGCGGTTCGCGGTGGGAGGGCCCTATGGATCCTCCCTGGTTGCCATGGCAACCAGAGATGGCCGGCGACGGAGGTCGGGGTTCGACAGGTTGGGGACGAGGTCGGCAGACGATAGAGGGGACGGATCGGAGGCCGGGACCGGCTTGGTCGTGCGGGCAGCGGCTCCTCTGGCCCGGACGAGGCAGTGCGGGCGGGGTTGCCACGCACCGGACGTGCGGGCGCGCTTTTTATGCGTGCGGACGGGGTCGTGCGGGGCGGTGCCCGTCCATGCCACACGATGCGTGCGGGCGGGTTGCCCTCTACGCCACACGTGTGGCAGTTATCTGCTCCCTAATAATATACGTATGTACATGTCGATGACAGATCTACATATGCATGCGTAGGTGCAAAAATGTTTTGTCTCACGATTGGTAAGGTAACATGACGAACCTAAACACATGCACATATAATAAAACCAGTAGTACTACTACATATTCGACTATATATTCCAGCAGCTAATTTGCACACTGACAAAGATGGCTGATGCAATTGCACAAAGGACAACCTTTTCCTGTAATTCATATATTCCGGCCGCCTGCATGCACAGGCATATACGGATGTCTTAAACTAACTAACTAATCCTCAGCGAGGAATCATTAGTGCTGATTGTCAATGTTAGAATAAATCCGAGGCGTTCCGTCGATCTATCGAGGACCAAGCAATCACACGAGTACGACACTGAGATTTGTTAACGAGGTTCACCATCATGGCTACATCCCCGGGGCCTGACTACGGGCGCTCCTCCCCATGACACCGTCACAATACTGCACCCCGCCCGCCCGGGCGCCGGCACACGCCGCCGGCTCTCCCGCATAAGTTACATCGTGTGTCTACCCCCGTTATATATGAAAGGCCTAGAATACAAGTGTCCTACTTGGACACGACTCCTACTCTGTCTACACACCGTACGACTTCAAGTCCAACTATAACCTAACTTGTACAATAATATTCGACACAACTCTAACAGTCAAAACAATGAGAAGGCATCCACACAAACCATGCATGCATACCGACCACTTGGCCTTGGCCATACTCGTTTCATATGCATCCACTTGTTTTAAGGGACACAAAAGGCGGTTATTAATCCCTATACGCATGCACTTGTTTTAAGGGACACAAATGTTCACATTTGATGCGGATCGATAGTTTTGTTTTACAGCGAGCAGCTGGCCAGGGACTTCTTTCACTTTCCATGCATGGTTGCTGTCGTAGGATTTGACCCTAAGTATCAAATAGCTACACTGCTTCTTGCTAAAGGAATTTATTACTAGGAGTACTTCTTTTTTCAAGGCAAAACATGTTGCTGAACTTCTATACGAGTGCACATGCAAATAGTACATGGGATGGAACTGGAGTCCAGCACACCATTTTGGATTTCAAATGGTACATGGAACTTGAAGAATTATCACTAGAAATTTTGGCAGCATAACACATGGCGAAGAATCGCCTGCACTATGGCATTATTATTTCTTATTTCACATGGACGGGGAACAACATATGTCTTTATAACAACTCCACCACGTACCGGCTCCCCTCTCTTATAACTATAGTGCACAACTAGAGCTTGGAAAGACAAGACCAGCAAGGAACAATCATCTACAAAAACAAAACGGCACAAATGTAGGATCAACCATTATAACAAACAACCAACTTCAGGGACTCGTAGCAACTAAATGGCAGCTGCCGGCCACCAGGAAAGCGCTCTTCAGGGACTTGTAGCTGCTAACCGGAAGGGATGATCAACACACACCGGCTGAAATATGATATTTACACCTCAACTGTGGCCATCTTATAGGCAGCTTCTAGGCCTACAACTTTTGGGGGTGACAGGCATCTTCATCACATAACCTCAAAGAATCAGCTCTAGATTCTCTTGAGGTTAGGTTACATAACCTGAAAAAAGGATGTAACAAAATTAGAAGAAGAAATATCAGAGAGAACTCCATAGATCACTAGCACTAGCACATACACAGATAGAATTGCACCTGCTATTATCACCAGCACGTCGATCAAAAACAGAACATAGGCATCATGCATGTTGTGAACATGTACATAGAGATAAGCAACTTCACTGAACCTAAATCATGAATGCACGATCGTGCCAAATCTAAGAGCGTCAAATATGGGATGGAACTGAAGTCCAGCACAACATTTCCTTTATTTTAAGGTGCATGGTAAGCGTCAGCCGACTAATCCGTGTCCAAGATTAGCCATCTCGCCATCCATCCGATATTGATAGATTCCAACACATGTAGCCATCTGATCGCACCAAAACACCGCTTTGTCCGACTCAACTAACCAACACAACAAAATAAAATAAATGTGGGTACCGACCGACCAGCCAACTTGAACCAGTCTTGACCTTTCTAAGACGGGCTTTCAAACAAACCCGCCGCAGAAGTGGTAACTTTCGCAACCGGCCTCCTTTCTAGGAATGTCTAGAAAGGTTTTCTATAAGTTGGATCCGCTAGGGAAAATAGATCCAAATCTAGATCTGTTGTGACTGATCGGTTAATTGGAGTCGATTTAGTTGTTAGTTTTGAAGAATTTGAGAGCTTTGGCCCCACCAAGTTGTATATAACCCATTGCAAGTGGGGGGGGAGGGGTATTGAGGAGGCCTTTCTATATGCTAGGGGCCTAGATTGTCAAACGTATGGTTTAAGTGGAGATTTCCTCCTCGTCCTTCTCCGAAAACAATGATTATCATCGAGTTGTTAGTGTCATTTAGACCTATCAATGTCAGTTGTTAGGTACTTGTTATGTCCATGTTGTTTAGATCTATCTATTTTACGCTCAAAGTTTGAATTTGCGTTTTAAATATTATGTGTGGAATAGTATGAAGCATGATCATAAATATTTGAATCGTTATGTGATGATGCATGAAGATTTGTTGGAGCGCAGGAGTAATATAGATGATTTAGGTAGTCTACTGGAGAAGACCCACAAAATTTTGCCTGATGAAATTAATGTATCACATGTATTGGAGAAGTCGCCATTACGTCCTTGATTTTTTTCCTAGGGGTGTCCTTATATTTATGTTTCATTTTTGGGTCATCCTGAAATTTTGTTGAGCGTTTTTTTCTAGCTTGTCCGCTATGGCACATGCGGCAAATTTAAAAGCCTATGGCTACGCATTTGATGCCAAAATGTGGCGATTCCTACTCGTTTTTCAAACAACATTCTCAATATATATATATATATATATATATATATATATATATATTTAAAAGTTCATTTTTCTAAAAATATTAATATTTTTAAAAATTGTTATATATATATATATAATTAATATCATGTAGTTTCTAGAAAACCAAAAGTAGAACAGCATGAGCGCTCGCAACATGGGTCGGCCCAGTTAGGGTGACTCAGTGTGTACATGGCAACAGAATATCGCAGCAAGCAACAACTAAGAGGTCCCTCTAAATTTTATATTCTGCTTCTCCTAGGAATTGCCTATAGTGAGCCGAGCTGGGTTGGCAGGTTTTTCCGAGATTGTATTTTTGTCGATCGGGTTTTTGGGAATCTGGTTTTCTTTGATGGTTTTAGTTTTCTAGCTTTGTTTTCGTTCTATCCTCCTTTCTCTATTTTATTATTGATTTTAATGTATAACCTTCTAATTTTATGTTTCTTTTTTCCCTTTTAACGAAATTCTATTTAATGTGACATAAATAATTCTGGAAAATATTTATCTAAATGACACAAAATTTTCTAAATTACATATGTATTTTTTAAGGTGTGAACGTTGTTAAAATTACATCAATAATTACATAGGCATGTTCTCCTCCTTTTCTTTCCAAATTTCAAAAACAAAACTTCAAAATATTCGAATTTGTTTGCATTTCCAAAAAATATTCAGATTTTTCAAAAATTGTTCAAAGTTTCATAATTTGTTCTCATTTCTACAAAATTGTTCAAAGTTTTCAAAATGTTTTCCAGTTTTCAAATTTTGTTCACATATTCGAAAAAATGTTTCCAAATTTGTTTGGCATTTTCAAAATTGTTCTTTGTGTCAAAATATGTTCAAAAAGTTCAAAAAAGTTTGTGCTTTCAATAGGTGTTTCTATGAAAACATTGTTCCTGTTTTGAAAAAAAATTGACAAATTCAAAAGGTGTTTTTGAAAAAAAATCGGGAATTTCAAAGTTTGTTCATGAATTCAGGAAATGTTCAGAACATTTCAAAATTTGTTTGAAAGTTCCAAAAATTGCTCAAATTTTGGAAAATAGTTCGTGATATTTTTAAAAAGTGGCGAGTAAGATACTGCCTGTAGTTCTTTAATGTTGTGCTGCATACCTATAGCGCGAGCTCTTATGTCAGGCTAGCAGCCAGCGCGCATCAATAGGCAGTCGCGGGGTTTAATTCCCTGCGACCACGCGCCCCCCATTTGATATGGCCCGTGTGATCATGCTGCCACACAGTGCTCTACCTAAGGACAGCTTTACCGTCCTCTTGTGAAGGTGGTAGTTCATGGACGACTTCTTGCCAAGAGTGTCGCCGGCAACTCTTGCTGCACTTCGATGAGTTATTCACTAGGTAGCTCGATCCATAGGGTAACTTTAGCATCTGGTTGATCTATTAAATTATATGGGTCTTATTAACTATTTGTCGGAGAAATGGATGTATATAGATATATTTTTAATTCTAGATACATTTATTTTTATCCATTTTTATAACAATCCGGGATGGAGAGAGTACAATATTATAATAATTGGTAATCCATGTACATATACACAGTGGTGTATTTAGGGCGTGTGCCATGGCAAATTTTTGGTATTTTTTTTACCATGTAATGATTAGCTGATTTGCAAGGCCCGTCTAACCCAGTTAAAATAGATCTTAACTTTTTTTTAAATGCGCACGCCCTTCATTTTATTTCTGGATACACCACTGCATATACAGTAGTAGATGCAATGCATCCATGGGATACATGGAGACGGATCAGACCGGGTGAATCTACACGCAACAGTGGCTAGCTGTTGCCATCGCAAAAGCTTTGGCGCTCAACAACCGTTGGCATCTCTAGCTGCGTCCATTATAATGGTATGTTGCGAGGAAGGAGTTTAATTAGTGTGTCTACTGCTTTATATGCCTTTCCCCTATACTCTTTCGCATGCATATACATATATGGCACATTTCAGTTGGCTACATGTGAGATTAATAATATACATACATACATACATGTCGATGACAGATCTACATATGCATGCGTAGGTGCAAAAATGTTTTGTCTCACAATTGGTTAGGTAACATGACGACCCTAAACACATGCACATATAATAGAACTTGTAGTACTACTACATATTTCACTATATATTCCAGCAGCTTAATTTGCACACTGACAAAGATGGCTGATGCAATTGCACAAAAGACAACTTTTTCCAGTAATTCATATATTCCTGCCGCCTGCATGCACAGGCATATGCGGACGTCTTAAACTAACTAACTAATCCTCAGCAAGTAATTATTAGTGCTGATTGTCAGAACAATGAAAAGGCATCCACACAAACCATGCATGCGTACCGACTTGGCCTTGGACATATTCGTTTCATATGCATCCACTTGTTTTAAGGGACACAAATGTCGTATAGGCGGTGATTAATCCCTATACGCATCCACTTTTTTTAGGGACACAAATGTCCACATTTGATACGGATCGATAGTTTTGTTTTACAGCAAGCAGCTGGCCAGGGACTTCTTTCACTTTCCATGCATGGTTGCTGTTGTAGGATGTCCCTATACGCATCCACTTGTTTTAAGGGACACAATTATTACTAGGAGTACTTCTTTTTTCAAGGCAAAAGATGCATGTTGCTGAACTTCTATATATATACGAGTGCACATGCAAATAGTACATGGGATGGAACTGAAGTCCAGCTAACACACCATTTTGGATCTCAGATGGTACATGGATCGGACATGGAAACATGCAGCAGTTTCGTTCGCATAAACTCTAATAGATCAGTACGTCACTTTGCCTGGTACAAAAATACCCCGTAGACGCAGACTAGTCGTAGACCGGCCTATACATGTGGAGAAAAGCAACTACTACGTATTTAAGTATAGTAGCTCAAGATCCAGACAAGAGGATGGCGGCGTCGACAGCCAGCCATGCATGCATGATGAGCGAAGCCGACCGGCCCGGAAAATGTGTGCAAGAAGCAAGCTAGCCAGGGTCAGTCTGTCTAGTGGTCGTCGACTGCGAGAGCTCGCATATGAAACCGCATCGTTTGATCACTGGTTTGATGGATACCCGCGCTCTACCGTATTAGGAGTACCATGCACGTACCAGTGCACCATGTGGGACTTGAATATATTCAGATCCTGGCCATGTTAAATTGCTCCAACCACGCGCGTACGCATGCATGAATGAGTCCATGTTAGCTTATCACAGTAGTTACATGTAAATTGACTGAATTTGTAATTTGTATTGACAAGGAAGAAGAAAGAAAGACAGCTGCTGGATCTTAATCTAATAACCCAGAAAATCATCTTACCCAAAATAATTTTTTAGAAAGAGCGCCAACAATGTTATTGGCAATGTTATTATACCGAACTGCAATGGAATGTAAGACCATCTACAGCCGGGCACTCCAAACCCGCCGCAAATGTTCGGGCGGACGGCCTGGTCATGATTCAACCGGGACGGGCGCCTCAAATGGGCCTCAAACGCCCGAACTGACCGCGCCCCTCATATTCAGACCAACTATGGGGCGGATATGAGGGCGCTGGGGTGTCCGGGGGCGTCCGCCACATCGGACCCGGCCCACGCTGGCCCATCAGACCCCACATATATTTCTCCCATCCGCTCGCCGGATCAAACCCTAGCCACTTCACTCCACTCTCCTCCGCCACCCAAGCTCCTGTCCGGCGATTTTCGGCCTTCGCCGACATGCCGGGTAGCGGATCCGAATCCTTCATCTCCAGATCCGTCAACCTCGAGCTCATCCCACGCGGCCCCGAGGAGGAGATGGACGTCTGGCTTGCGCTCCGCCGCTCCCGGGAGGACGCCCGCGTGAGGCAGCGCTCGGACTCCTTCCGTCGGGAATCCATTGCGTCCGCCCAAATGGCGCATGGATACGGCGCTAGGTGTGTTGTCGCTGCCTAACCGGAGGCGGTGCGGTCCGCATGGTGTCCGAACGCGGTGGCCGATGCACAACCCCTCCGTTGGCGCGCTGAAGCCATGGGCACACCATGGGCATGGTCCGACTAAAACATAGCGCGTGCCCGTCGTGCAAGGCAGCGGGCGCGCGAGGCGATAGCAGCCCTCGCGGCGGTGGACGTCGGCGAGGCGAAGTCGCATTCTCCGGTGCCCCGTATGATGCACCAGTCCGGGCTCTGCAACCGCGTCGTGGTGGATGTCGCCAGCTCATCCCAGGACGGATCCATCATCGATCTGACGTCCATCGGCATCGTTTGGGTTCCGGGCTCTAACGAAGAAAAGTAGGGCATGGGAGATGACGCCGCCTTGAGTCCCATGAACCGACTCGTGTCCTGTGCCCTACTCTACCTTGCTGGCGACCGGACCAACACTCTGAAGAATGCAGCCGACCGCCGGACATGGCCGAGCTCCGCTTATTTTAGGTTTCATGTTGCATATAATAATATAGATTTGAGGTTCCTAATATGAGATGTCCGGTTGTAGAATTAAATATTTGAGGCATGACCGGTTAACTGTCCGCGTCCGATCGTGTCCGCAGGCATTTGAGGAATCAAATTTGCCAAGTTGGGCTGTAGGAAAACTTCTTGTGAAAGGTAAAACTGGTATAGGGTGTCTCGGAGTACGCACATCCAAAACCGCTAATCATGCAGCTCAGGTGAGACGGTGACATGCTGTACGTACCATAATTACGTCATTTGATTCTCTTGCCCGACAGCAGTTTTGCGACCAGCTAATGGCTCGCGAGATAAGTTAAACCCCATGTTTACCTACTACAGATGCATCATTAGATTCCACTAATTTATCATATGGGGTCACAAACCAACTTGCTCCTTAATTAGTCCAATAATTAACCTTCCTGAAAAGTGATGCGGCATACTAATTCAGATCGACGAAAAAGGTGTACAGGTCATTGCCGGGAATCTTTCGGCGCATCTTTCGCTGCATATTGATGCCATAATTAGGACGTATTTAGATCATTTGCTGGTACAGAATTAATGTTCAATTATCGGCTTCTTCATGCATGGGACTAAGTATGGCCAGACAAAAATGATTAACAAACCTAACCATCTAAACTTTTGCAATGTCTGTACTAAGCGCAACAGCACAGAAGGCAGCAGCATGAGACAAAAGGTGATCTACACATGCCACAGCAGCCGTTCGCCGCCTGAGAATACTTATTTAATTGTCATGTTGCGCATGCCAATCGACTTGACTACTACTCTTTTTCTTGTCAAAACTTAATCGGGGGTACTACTATTCCACATTAATATCTTGCATATTTTGGGTGTCCAAAGATCCAGGTTTTGGCCGTAAATCTCCATCCACACGGTATACAGTTAACAGCTACAACATCACATCAAAAAGAAGTTCCTTTGAATACGAGTCGAGTGATGTAACTTTGTGTCCCACAGAGTTATATTGGATTAGTTTTTGGTCAAACATTGAAACCGTAGCTCGGCCCGCCGTTAATCTCATGTTAAATTAGTCTGTGCTACTAACCAATGACAGATCCATCATGGGAAAAAAAAAAGATCCATCATGCTGCGAGCAGGCAGACGAGATGCATGCATGCATACGTAAGTCATGCAGACAGACGCAAGTTGCATCTGTGCCTAACATTCTTTTAGTTCTGGACAGGTAGCTACGGTGTAGTATATGGCCTCTTCTCCATGGAAGATAAAGTAGATTAATCATTCTTCTCGTGCATGCTATTTAAACAATGGAATGGTCCAGCCTTGGTTAATTCAGATTAGTCCACATACAGACAGATGGCCGCCACAAGTTTGTCCTACGTGCACTCGCTCTCACCACATGCATAATGCAGACTCCGATTAATGATGTTAGAAATATCTTGCTACTTATTGGAGGTAGAGCATAGAAAATGGCTAGATCCAGGCAACTTCAATATACCATCCCTCCATCCGGTTCAAACCTGTGTTTTCGATATGGACAAGGTCTTCGAAATATAGTTTTGACCGATAATAGTTTTCATGCCTATACATACAATCATAGAATCTATTAAAGGAAATATGTCAAGAAATCTAATGAAACTTTGATCTGATCGACACATGCATATTATTTCCGTGCATGAAACTGAAATACTCAAAAGGATATAAGGTGGAGTAAGGCATGTCTAAGATGCTGTGTTTTACTTAACAGGAGGAGTATAATTGTTTTTGTTGCAATAGAACACCAATAGCTAGCACGCATGGAAAACAAAGGGAAGGCTAATAGCTAGTCCACTGAAATTTCTTTTTGGGTCAGTCAATTCTGCCAGGATCAATCTGAAGTGTTAGATAAAAAACGAACATTCCGGATTACGTCTTGTTCCTCTAACAGTTTCCTTCCTGAAAAACAGATCATTGCTGCATGTGTTCTTCTTCCTCATGCCGTCTGTTGCTACCAGCTGGGTCGCCTGCTCCCCCCTCCCGTGCTAGCCTCGCCGCACCGCCCTCCCCTCAACCCCTCCACACCGCCGTGCTGTCGCCGCCCCTGACCATCCCTCTAAACCGGCGAACCCCCTGAAATTGTCCAGCGAGCCTGCACCACCCCCACCCCTAAGATAGAGACGAGGACAACTGCTTCTCCCTGCACACTAAGATTTTTTTAGAAAAGGAGGATGAACCCCGGCCTTTGCATCTGGGAGATACATGCAGCCACTTTATTAATTATGCACAAAGATCTTACACAGTAATACATCAATATGTCTGAAGCCGCTATCTTGACAACAACTGTCGCTACTCCTATCCATTGATGAAAGGGTGCGGAAATTTTGAGCCGAATACCCAGACTTCTCACCTAGCCTAACATCTAAAGCCGGAGGCCCCGACCAAGCCACATACCAGGTCTGGGGCACAAACCGGTCCGACACACTCATAGGTCGTTACCGCCGTCTTCCATCAATCCATCCTCAAAGCAGGTACTGACGCATCGACCTTGCCAGGCATACCGTCAACACCCCCACGGCGCCAGACTGCGCCTCCTCCCTATGTGCGTTCATCATCACGCATCTGTCGCCGAGACTTTGTTGTGCCATGCCGCCGAGACTCCACGACATCGATGCGTCATAGGGAACACCGCTCCACCACAGATGCCGTCGACTGGTCCCTCGAGCCTATGCACACCTCCAAGAATGACACCCTCAAGAGGGGTACAACCCATGAGCGTTGTCGTCATCCGATCGACCGATCTAGGGTTTGCCCCGAAGGTAGCGGATAGGGGTCTAGAACTTCTCCACGACGATGCCTTCAAGAAGGGGACGACGCAGAAAAACGCCACCATCGCTGACATTTGCAACGTGCCAAGAGTAGGGTTTTCACCCGGATCTGCTCGAGGACCCTCCATCCAGCATTGTGTGTGCACAGGACCGCCACCGATCACCGCCGGCGTCCATGGAGCAGGTCGTACCGGCCGGATCAGATCTAACCCGAGACAGGCCCGCCATGCCGTCGCCGTAGTTTCAGGTCAGATCTGATTTGACCAGCACCCTAAGATAGACGAGATCAAACCTTCCTCGGTCCTCTACAGCTGTTGATTTCTTCTCTACCAAATTGAGTGACCCAAATTTCGTTTTTAGGCGACTGGCGTGCAGCTAAACTGGAAAACAAAACACATAATGGAGTCAAATCCTCTTGGCATATTTAAACTCCCCTACATCCCAAAGTAAGTCAACTTGATTATTGTAGTCCTAGCTAGCTCGATGTTCATAGCAAATGTTGTCAAGGAGGTCAATGTGCTTGCTGCAATTTTCTGTGAATCAGAGAACATGGAAAGATCAAAATAACCCGCTCAGGAATTAACAAAGTTAGCACAATCTTTGGTGTTGGGGTGGGGATCAACGACAATCCCCCGGAATGCCTCAAAGAACATCTAATAAGGGGTTTTCTTTATGATCAATAAATTAAATCTCCGTCTTTGCTTCGCTCAAATCGAAAGCTAGAACTCACAAATTAACCATCACTCTCCAGCTTAAGCTTTTCAACCACGACCATAATGTATAAATGCGGCACGTTTAAATTAATTCACTTGTGTTTAATTACATACTCTAGTTGAAAGTAGCTAGGGCGTGACTTGACCAAATCTTTTGCTCTTTGATTAGTGCAGCAAATTTAGCAGGATGGTGACTTGATGACCTTTATGCATGCATGGCCTGGCCCATCCTTGATTTGATTGTGCCGAGAAGCAATTTGCTCTCATTGGCTGTATGGCTGATATTTGTCTCTTCCTCAAGGGAATACTAAGATGGCATAGTTGGCTTCTACTGTCTAACATAGGCAATGGTGTACAGTGCACAGTAACCACAAAAACTGGTCAGCACTCAGCACTTCATCAAAAGGAGTAGCTGACAAAAAAGATACCTACCTCTGCATGGATTCATATGCTAATGCTAGATTAATCTGTGACTATGATCATCCATTGGTAGGTTATATTTCCTTTTGGTGGCCTGGTAGGAGGCCAGTCACTGTCAAGGGTGCTTTAATTTCGATGGTTAATTACAAACTTTCCAGCCACACAAATTCACATGCTTTTAGTGCATGATATTACTGGCTTGCACATGCATGATGGAGATGCACATTACATTATTAAGCACATGCATGCTCGTGGCATGGTAACTTTTAGGATGGATGCCCTCCACCCTTTGCTACAAAATTAGGTTAGAATAAGACTAACGCAACGCAATTGCAAATGGGACAATTGATTATTGTGTACAGATGGATCACCATATTTGGCACGGAAAGGTCCAATAGCATATACCCACCCTATAAATGTAGTGCAGATCCAATCACCACATAATTAAGCACCAACTGCAATTAGTACACTAGCTAGCTGAACTTTCCATCGACACAGGAGTAGCCAAGGAGTCTACTCAAAAAGCTAAGCAAGAATGGTGGAGAAGCCGGCGAGCCAGGCCGACGTCGGCCGCGACGTGGAGGCGCATAAGGAGAGGAAGGGGCTGTGGTCGCCGGAGGAGGACGAGCGGCTCTACACCCGGATCACCAGGCACGGCGTGTCCACCTGGAGCTCCGTGGCGCAGCTCGCTGGGCTGCGGCGGAGCGGCAAGAGCTGCCGGCTACGGTGGATGAACTACCTCCGGCCAGACCTGAAGAAGGAGCCCATCTCCAAGCGCGAGGAGGAGACCATCATCTCGCTCCAGAAGTCACTCGGCAACAGGTACTTAATTACGTACATTCTACTAGAAGTTTTAGTATACTTGCTTGGTAATTGATTGTACAAGAACATTTGAGATCGGTCGTCCATGAGGCTAAATTGCCATGAAATTTGTATCAGGTGGTCAGTGATCGCGGCGAAGATGCCGGGGAGGACGGACAACGAGATCAAGAACTACTGGAACTCCCGGATCAGGAAGCGCCAGACCATCAGCACCGGCGGCGGGAAGGGCGACAGCGGCCTCGCAAAGCAGCAGGGTGACCTTCCGGCCGCCGATGACAAGGCCTCCGTGCTAGCACCGCCCGGAGAGAAGGAACTGGTTAGCAGCATGGCCACCGGGGCGGCGGCGCCTCCTGTCCCGGCACGGTTCCCACTGTTCGCGTGCCAGCTACTCGGCGGTGGCGGCGGTGGCGGAGGGGCCGCAGCAATTGCAGCTGCAGGCACCACCGAGTCGACAACCACTCACGAGAACAACGGCGCCGGCTCAGAGAGCGACGTGAGCGTGGGCAACGGCGGCCAGGACGGTCGGGAAGGACATTACTACTACTGCGCCGTCGACGGCGACATTGACATGGTCCATCTCATGTCGTTCGACGACCTGCTCGAGTACCCGGTCGGCGATCTGCTCATGGATACGTGGGATCAGAATGGACTCTACTCCACGAATACAGGGAACTCTGTTGATTGATTTGATTGTTGATTAGCCCGGCGGGCGTGCAAGAGGGTTAGTTATTGGTAAATTTGTTCAATTACATTGTGTATGCACGCCTAGCCGCCTAGGGCAGCTCCCCTCTTGTGCACAAACCCAACCTTTTGTTGAATCAATTGATCGAGTGGTAATTAAGGGCCGATTATTTTTGTTCCACATGCAAATTACTTTGTTTTTCTTCAAAACCGGTTGAGACTTTTTAGGGCAGTTATAATTCAAAAGCTGTTGTTTTTACCATAGTTCGTGACTAAAGTAACTCTTTGAAACAAATTTGAGAGTGGTATCTATAGTTTCCCAAGAAAAGGATATTCCGATGATAATGATATTAAAGATAATAACTATAACTACTATAATTATACATCCTTTCTTACACAATGTAAATTTATGAACTAGTGGTGGTCTCGCCATTGGGTTCGATTGCATCACTAGTACATAGCACTCCCTAAAATGATATGATATGTTGTGTTGTGTGGAACTTTCAATGAGCCATGGATATATTGTGACGTGTGAAATGATATGTCGTTGTGAAAGACACTCTCGACTTGGGATACTCCGTATCCCTAACTGAGCGACCATGAGTCAGGCCCGGAGCAACCACCAGATAACCAGATTTCCATTGTACATTTGGAAAATTCGAGGCTCTCAACCCCGAAGACTCGGGGTGCTTCGGCGGCTTCAAAGCAACAAGGGGAAGGGTTTTGGGGTTTGAGTTTTAGCTTTTGGTAACAAATAAAATATGACAATATGAGTTGAGTAATACAATGTTTTCTCCCGCAAAAAAGAAAAATATGATAATATGAGTTGAGTAATACAATGCTTTCACCCGTAAAAAAGAAAAATATGACAGCGCACTAAGCAATTCTCTTCCGTGTTCAACATCCTGTTTTAATAGTGTCGCTTGCCTAAGACTTGAAATTCACACTATCACTAAAAATTGGAGAATCGACACACAAGACAGCTCTCTTCTTTTCCTTTTCCTTTTCCTTTGTGGTCACAAATCTCGTGGATCAACAACATGTGGGACTAAAAAAATCATAACACTTAGCAACCATTAGACTATTGCTTATCGTCAATTAAAAAAACAACTTAGGGGCCTAGATGTTGTTTCATGTGGTTGTGGATCAAATTTATGAGTAAATAGCATAAAGCTACTACTTTACAGGTTAGGGTTCCAAAAAACTACCGGTTTTTAATTTTTCTCTGATAACTATCAAGTGAGGGGTCGGCTGTTTCAAAAAACCCAAAACTCTGAATACTTATCAATTGATCGCGATTATGATAGGTGGGCCCCATCCGTAAGAGCTCTAATTGTTTGACCGTTTGTTTGAACGTTAGGGGTGGGCATGCACACAAATTTAAGAAAGCAATTCCGCCCCTGCATTTTTTTGCAAAAAGCAATTGGGTCCCTGCTCTCAGATCAGGGCAGCCAGGGGCGCTCCTCTCGCTCCCGAGCTGCACCTCGCGACTCTGCTTCCTCAGGCCGGTGAGCCGCCCGCCGCCGGTGCTCACCGGGGCTCAACCCGGGCCGCTCCTCCGCCTCACCTCCTTCTCTCCTGCCTCACTACGCCCGCCACTTAGCCGTGCCGCACGGCGCCCCCGGGCCAGTGGCCGCTTCTACGCTGGCTCCCCATGGCGGGCGGTGAGACCTGGAGGCCCCATGGCGGGCGGTGAGCCATGGAGGCCCCATGGCGGCCGGCGACCCCCAGGCGACTCCCGATGGCGCGCAGCGGCGCGGGGACACGAGCAGAGCCCCATGGCGGCTCCCAATGACGCGCTGCGGCGCGGCGACCCGTGCTGGAGCCCCACGGCTACGCGAAGACTCCAGGTGGCATGCGCGGCGACCCATGCCGGAGCCCCACAGCTGCACGGAGACTCCAGGCAGCGCGCGTCACAGTGACCCCCGCCGTGGACGAGGCCGGTGAGCTCCTTGTCACCAGGAGCGCCGGCGAGCTCCTACCAGCAGTACCAGCGGAGGGGGGGCTCGACGTGGCATAGGGTGGCGGCGTGGGCCAGCAGTGTGGCCGGCCGCCATGGCGGTTCTACGGCGAGGAGAAGAAGGGAGGCAGAGAGAAGAAGAAGGAGATGAGTAGATGAGAAGAGACACTGACATGTGGGCCCCACATGTCAGTTAACGGTCAAACTAACGCTTCGTTTATGTGTGGGTCCGACCTTTCATAATCATGATCAATTGATTAGCAGTCGGCAATTTAGGTTTTTAGAAATAGCCGACCCCTGACTTGGTAGTTATCTGAGAAAAATTAAAAACCAGTAGTTTTTTGGAACCGTAGCCTGTAAACTAGTAGTTTTATGCTATTTACTCCAAATTTCTTGAATTTTGACGATCCATGTTTTTTCCTGGTATTTTTGTACTTGTGTTGGGGTTCCTTGCTCTTCTTCTCATAGTATCTTAATTTCTTCTCACTTCTGATACTTCTCTTGGGGTTCATTGCCCCTATCGGAAGGGAAGAACCCTTGATGTTTGTTGGGGATCTCCAGATCATGGTTCTAGTTTCATGAATAAAATTAAATTCCTCAAACTCCTCTGCTTGAGCTTGGATCTCCTTGACGATAGCCCCATAACGGCACCCACCATTGATTCTAAGACCTTTAATCACTGACACACCGCCAGAGGACACCTGGATTCGCAAAAGATTGAGATCATTCGGTCAAAATCATGCAAAAATGATAGCACCATTGGGTCAAAACTGAACCTTAAATGGGCTTTCGGCCCCGAAGGGCTAAAGACCAAGCTGCCACATGCATATTTCCGCCCTTGCCTATCAAACTAAAGATTGCTAGGCCATGATCACAATTGAACTTCTTTTGCTTGAGCTTCTTCCCACACCTTGACCACTACTCTTTCTTCAGTTGCATTTTCATGCGTATACTCTGTTAGAGAAACTTTTTGTTTACGTAGAAATTGGCGAAATGCAGGCCTGTGTTCAACAACACGCTCAAGAAAACTCACGCGCTTCACCGTAGTTTTGGTGGAAAACCTTGGCAACTTGCCAACTTGTGTGCAGCAAGCAGCCAACGGACGCTTTTGTATGATTAATCCACTGTTATCATGCATGCACGTTTGCATATGGTTAATAATAGGGAATGTCTTGATGAATGCGTCGGCTCGAAAAGGCACGTGCTGCACGAGGCAGAGTATTACGTGCTCGACAGCAACGTCGACGGCCTTTGGTCTCCCTGCCTACTTTCCAGCACAAGTCATGACATGGATAGATCCATATTGATCGTGCCAATGTGCAGGCGAGTGGCTATTAGAGTAATTAATTACTTTGACACATGCTGCGGTCGCGGACGGGCACGTGGTCACTAAAATTTCTACTCTTATATAAAAAGATAATGACTCAAGAAAAATATAACAATGGCTACTGAGTACTGACTACTGGCTAGCTAGCCAGTGACGGAGTGTCCAGCTAAGCTGGCTATTGTCAGCATGCAGACGTGCGCGCACAAGACTAACTTCATCTTTTAAGTATCTATCAGTCTTTTAAAGGGAAGAGGCGAAGAGCTAGAATAGGGTCATACGACATGAAAACATAAAGCGGTGGACTGCCCAAGCATGCACATCCGTGTGCGATCTGCAGAGTTCCTACCTTTGATGTCATCACGCGAATCATCGGGGAAGGTAGTGCGGGGAAAGTACCAGGTGATACCAACCCTTACATACTGCCATGATATAAACTTACAAAATTTGAATTTAAACATGTCAAAAAATTCTGAAAAGAATCATGAATGTTGACAACACATATGCGACAACTCCTAAAAAATTCAGATCAAAATTCGAAATACACACGGAGAAACGAAAAAGAAAAATTTAGATGTGAATAGTGTCATTTTTGCTTTTGTCTTCTTTTGACACTATTCATCATGGATTTGTCTTTTTTGTTTCTCTAATGTTGAATTTTGATCTAAATTTTGTAGGAGTTGTCGACATATGTATTGTGAATATACACGATTTTTGGATTTTTTTTACATGTCTAAATTTGAATTTTGTAAGTTGGTATCACGTGATATTTTCCCGGTATTGGGAAGCTATGCGAGGCCAACACTTTCGTTTGGAAGTCAAAATGCTTTAAACATTTGCAGCCTTATATTTCCTAAAACATAGCATCTGCAACAGCAGCCCTATAATAGAGCAGCTGCCCAAAAAACCGTTTTATACATCATTTTGGGTCAAAAGAAAAAAAATGCTCCAACAGCTGCTCTAAACGTGAAATTGTGTGGTTTTCTTGTTGCCCAAACAATCAGCCCTAAGTGATGCAAATTTGCATCACGCGCAAGGCTCCCCAAACGCCAAAACTGCATCCGCCTACAACCCCGCGCAAGCCAACCGTCAACCTGAAACTTCCAGACGCAACCCCCACGCACGGTCGCTTTCCCTCCCGCGCGCCTCCGCCACCAAATCCGGCTGCCACGTTGTAGATCCATCACCCCCTCCTCTCGTCGACCGCAGGCACGCCAGCTGCAGCCTCTTCCTCCGTTGCCGCACCTCCCTGCCACAGATGGATTAGCGCAATTGGAGCAATTATCCGCAGCCCACTGTTCCTTCGGTCGCCGGCACCTCCGGCCGCCGGAGCTCAACTGGATTCCGTGGCTTTCGGTTGCGGAGGTCCATCTGTTACTCGTCTGAGCTCACGTGCGATGGCTATTGGCTCGACACATTTGACATGCCAGAGATCGCTACCCGCGCCTTCGACATCGTGTGTTAGAGGCTTTGTCCAGCCAAAGATGGGAGTTGAAGTTCCCAAAAATCGAATCTCTGGCAGATGTGCCGTCCCCTTCAGACAAGAAGGAAACACACGTCGTCTTGGATCAGTGCAACATCCGTCAAATGGATGAGCCTTATATGGCGATGTTTGCGGCGGAAAATCGCGTCTCGTGCAGGCGGAGTACGAGTACTGGGCACATCGGAACATACCGATGAAGAAGGTGGTGAATAAGGAGGGCGAGGTTGGCTCCTCGAGGCTGATCAAGCTCGAGCCATAGGACGAGGAGTCGGGCTCCGACATTGACTGGAAGGATCTCAGTGATGTGTACTTGATAGTAGTTGCCCGTAGTTTGTAGTACCTAAACTATGTTAAGTTTGTAGATGAAGCATGTTTAAGTTTGTATATAACCTATGTTTAAGTTTGTATCCGAACTATGTTTAAGTTTGCATGTTTAAAACTTTGAGTGTTTACATGTCTGGATCGAATTTGCAATTATCTAGTTTAGTTTTGATGTTTTGGTGCCTTATTTTAGGGCATCATTTGGAGTAGACGTCCCTATACACTAGTAGAAAACAGGGCTTTGATGTAGGCCTGAAAAGCCCATTAATCTGGTTCACTCATGAACCGGGACCCATGGGGGCTTCGGTCCCGGTTCATGAGGCCAGGGCGCCGGCCGGGCCTCGTGGGCCATTGGTCCCGGTTCCAGACACGAACCCGGACCAATGGGCCTCGCTCCTGGCCCACAATAATTGGTCCCGATTTGTGGCTGAAACCAGGACCAAATGGGGTCCTTTAGTTCCGGTTCCAGCCACAAACCGGGACCAAAGGGAAGCCTATATATACCCCCTTCCCGCGAGCAGTGTAGTGCACTGCTCTGTTTTTTTGGCCGGTCGTGGGAGAGCTTTGTGGTGCTCTAGCTCACCTTCTATGCACATGAGGTGTTCGATGAAATGCTTGAGCCACACTTAAGCTTTCTCCTCTCGAAGCTCCTTGTCCAAGCTCCATTTTCCTCAAAGATTTGTCTAGGTTTGGCGGTCCGTCCTATCCCGTCCCCGTCCTAACTGTCGTCGATCGCCCGTGCCGATCTCGTCGCCGACACCACTGTGGTTAGCTCTTCTTCTTATCTTCTTTCTAAAAGAAAAAAGTTCTTACTTTGATGATTTAGATAGATACTTGTGTAATTTTCTTACTTTTATTATTGTTTGTTATTATATAGTGCGATGGTTTTGGTATCCGCCTCCATCGGTCCTCGTCCTGTCTATGATTCAGATCTGGTATATATTATCTTTTATAACTATTTGTTTCATTTAGTGTTTATGACAATTATGCCGAACAACGTGGCATAGATTTTTTTTATCTAGGAGGTATGTGAACCGGAAATTCCAACCGACCCTATTGTCGAGAGGTTAAATTTAGTTGAAGAAGAAAACAATTACTTGAAGGTTAAATTGAAAAAAAATTGAGGAGGAGAAGATGATATTGGAGTTGCATGTTGCAGATGTCGTCGATGATCACAAGATCAAGATGGATGCAATGCGCTTGAAGATTAGAAAGATTAGAAAATATGCCATTCATACTGAGGCTTGGTATCATTACGCCGTTGGATCAATTGTTACCTTAGTTGCGATTATGATCACATTTGTTGTTGCATTGAAATGTTTTAGATAATTTCAATGTATGGTTTAATTAGATGCTCTGGAGAGCTATATGTTGTTCAATGAGAACTATGTATGTACTTTGGTTTTAATGTGATGATGAACTTCTATTAATTTGGTCACTTCTGTATTCATAATGTTCTGTAATGGTTTTTGACACACTTAATTATATATAATGCACGCAGATGAACCGGCAATGGATGTACGGTGACAGGCGCACCTCCGAGTACATTAATGGCGTGCATAATTTTCTCGAAGTGTCTAAGGCAAACAAGCATAATGGTTTTATGTGTTGTCCATGCCCTATATGTGGGAATACAAAGTCTTACTCTGACCGGAAAGTCATTCACACCCACCTGCTTTATAAGGGTTTCATGCCACATTATAATGTTTGGACCAAGCACGGAGAAAGAGGGGTGATAATCCCCAAGTGCAAGGAATCATCGTAGAACTTTCCAAAGGTGGAAGTGATAAGTGTGGAGTGTCGAACCCACAAGGAGCTAAAGGTAAGATCAATATTCTCTCAAGCCCTATGTGCCACTGATACGACTATACGTGCACCGAACGTTTACTTCCAACTAGAAACGAGAAATAAAACTACGCTGTGGGTATGAAGAGGATAACTTTGCATGATATCAGAGAGCTAAAACATAAAAGTAGGTGCTATTATCATAAAGTTAGAATATATTACTAAATACTATAAATAGTGAGTGTGGAATAATGGTGGATCGGTGTGCGGAATTGTCCTAGGCAATTGTTAACAAGACCGGTAATCACTATTGCAGTTTCATACGAGGGAGATGCATAAGCTAACATACTTTCTCTACTTGGATCATATGCACTTATGATTGGAACTCTAGCAAGCATCCGCAACTACTAAAGACCATTAAGGTAAAACCCAACCATAGCATTAAAGCATCAAGTCCTCTTTATTCCCATACGCAACAATCCCTCTTACTCGGGTTTGTGTTTCAGTCACTCACCAACCCACTATAAGCGAATCATGAACGTATTGCAACACCCTACAGCGGGTATCCCTCACGCTTGCACGACACAGAGGGCACCATAGGACAACACCAAAGTAAAACATACAACTCATACCAATCTAGATCATCAATCAACCCAAAGACAAAAGATATCTACTCAAAACATCATAGGATGGCAACACATCATTGGATCATAATATGTGGCATAAAGCACCATGTTCAAGTAGGGATTACAGCGGGGTGCGGGAGAGTGGACCACGTAAAAGAGATGAGGATGGTGATGATGATGGTGATGTTGATGAAGACGATCACCGTGGCGATGATTCCCCTCCCGTTGGCACTCCGGCGCCACCGGACGAGAGGAGGAGAGGTTCTCCCCCTTGTGCTTCCTCCTCCATGGCCTCCACCCTCTGGTCCTTGGCCCTCATGGTGATGATGGCCCCTCCGGGGTACTCCTCCATGGCCATCGGTGATGATGGCCCTGTTGGAAATATGCCCTAGAGGCAATAATAAAAGCATTATTATTATATTTCCTTATTCATGATAATTGTCTTTATTCGTGCTATAATTGTGTTATCCGGAAATCGTAATACATGTGTGAATAACAGACAACAAACATGTCCCTGGTGAGCCTCTAGTTGACTAGCTCGTTGATCGACAGATAGTCATGGTTTCCTGACTATGGACATTGGATGTCATCGATAACGGGATCACATCATTAGGAGAATGATGTGATGGACAAGACCCAATCCTAAACATAGCATAAGATCGCATAGTTCGTTTGCTAGAGTTTTCCAATGTCAAGTATCCTTTCCTTAGACCATGAGATCGTGTAACTCCCGGATACCGTAGGAGTGCTTTGGGTATGCCAAACGTCACAACGTAACTGGGTGACTATAAAGGTATACTACGGGTATCTCTGAAAGTGCCTGTTGGGTTGACATGGATCGAGACTGGGATTTGTCACTCCGCTTGACGGAGAGGTATCACCGGGCCCTCTCGGTAATGCATCATCACAATGAGCTCAATGTGATCGAAGTGTTTGATCACGGGATCATGCATTACGGTAACGAGAAAAGTGACTTGCCGGTAACGAGATTGAACGAGGTATTGGTATACCGACGATCGAATCTCGGGCAAGTAAAATACCGATTGACAAAGGGAATCGTATACGGGATTAATTGAATCCTTGACATCGTGGTTCATCCGATGAGATCATCGTGGAGCATGTGGGAGCCAACATGGGTATCCAGATCCCGCTGTTGGTTATTGCCCGAGAGCCGTCTCGGTCATGTCTGCATGTCTCCCGAACCCGTAGGGTCTACACACTTAAGGTTCGGTGACGCTAGGGTTGTGAAGATATGTATGTGCAGTAACCCGAATGTTGTTCGGAGTCCCGGATGAGATCCCGGACGTCACGAGGAGTTCCGGAATGGTCCGGAGGTAAAGAATTATATATAGGAAGTGCTATTTTGGCCATCGGGACAAGTTTCGGTGTTATCGGTATTGTACCGGGACCACCGGAGGGGTCCCGGGGACCACCAGGTGGGGCCACCTGCCTTGGGGGGGCACATGGGCCTTAGGGGGTGCGCCTTGGCCCACTTGGGCCAAGGGGAACCAGCCCCAAGGGTCCATGCGCTAAGGAAACTTGGAGGAGGGAGAGTCCAAAGGGGGGAAGGCACCTCCGAGGTGCCTTGGGGAGGATGGACTCCTCCCCCCCTCTAGGCCGCACCCCTTCCTTGGAGGAAGGGGCAAGGCTGCGCCCTCCCCCCCTCTAATGCACCTATATAAAGGGGGGCAGGGGTGGGGGGCAGCGCACCCTATTGCCCTGGCGCCCCCTCCTCCCTGCAACACCTCCTCCTCCTCCCGTAGTTGCTTAGCGAAGCCCTGCCGGAGTTCTGCTGCATCCACCACCACACCGTCGTGCTGGATCTTCCTCAACCTCTCCTTCCCCCTTGCTGGATCAAGAAGGAGGAGACGTCTCCCGTCCCGTACGTGTGTTGAACGCGGAGGTGCCGTCCGTTCGGCACTAGATCATCGGTGAATTGGATCACGGCAAGTACGACTACCTCATCCACGTTCACTCGAACGCTTCCGTTGCGATCTACAAAGTGGTATGTAGATGCTATCCAATCTGAATACTCGTTGCTAGATGAACTCATAGATGGATCTTGGTGAAACCGTAGGAAAAATTTTAATTTTCTGCAACGTTCTCCAACAGTGGCATCATGAGCTAGGTCTATGCGTAGTTCTTCTTGCGCGAGTAGAACACAATTTGTTGTGGGCGTAGATGTTGTCAATTCTTCTTGCCGTTACTAGTCAATCTTGATTCAGCGGTATTGTGGGATGAAGCGGCCCGGACCAACCTTACACGTACGCTTACGTGAGACCGGTTCCACCGACTAACATGCACTAGTTGCATAAGGTGGCTGGCGGGTGTCTGTCTCTCCTACTTTAGTTGGATCGGATTCGATGAACAGGGTCCTTATGAAGGGTAAATAGAGATTGACAAATCACGTTGTGGTTTGAACGTAGGTAAGAAAACGTTCTTGCTAGAACCCTAATTCAGCCACGTAAAACATGCAACAACAATTAGAGGACGTCTAACTTGTTTTTGCAGCAAGTGCTTTGTGATATGATATGGCCAAAGTTGTGATGTATGATGAATGATCTATATGTGATGTATGAGATGTTCATGCTATTGTAATAGGAATCACGACTTGCATGTCGATGAGTATGACAACCGGCAGGAGCCATAGGAGTTGTCTTTATTTTTTGTATGACCTGCGTGTCATTGAGAATCGCCATGTAAGTTACTTTACTTTATTGCTAAACGCGTTAGCCATAGTAGTAGAAGTAATAGTTGGCGAGCAACTTCATGGAGACACGATGATGAAGATCATGATGATGAAGATCATGGTGTCAAGCCGGTGACAAGATGATCATGGAGCCCCAAGATGGAGATCGAAGGAGCTATGTGATATTGGCCATATCATGTCACGTTTATTATTTGATTGCATGTGATGTTTATCATGTTTTGCATCTTGTTTACTTAGAACGACGGTAGTAAATAAGATGATCCCTCATAATAATTTCAAGAAAGTGTTCACCCTAACTGTGCACCGTTGCTAAAGTTCGTCGTTCCGAAGCACCACGTGATGATCGGGTGTGATAGGTCCTTACGTTCGCATACAGCGGGTGTAAGACAGATTTACACACGCAAAACACTTAGGTTGACTTGACGAGCCTAGCATGTACAGACATGGCCTCGGAACACAGAAGACCGAAAGGTCGAGCATGAGTCGTATAGAAGATACGATCAACATGAAGATGTTCACCGATGTTGGCTAGTCCGTCTCACGTGATGATCGGACACGGCCTAGTTGACTCGGATCATGTAATACTTAGATGACTAACAGAGGGATGTCTATCTAAGTGGGAGTTCATTAAATAATTTGATTAAATGAACTTTATTATCATGAACTTAGTCTAAATATTTACAATATGTCTTGTAGATCAAATGGCCAACGTAGTCCTCAACTTCAACGCGTTCCTAGAGAAAACCAAGCTGAAAGACGATGGTAGCAACTATACGGACTGGGTCCGAAACCTGAGGATTATCCTCATAGCTGCCAAGAAAGATTATGTCCTAAGAGCACCGCTGGGTGACGCACCTATTCTCCCTGCAGAACAAGACGTTATGAACGCTTGGCAGTCACGCTGCGATGATTACTCCCTCGTTCAGTGCGGCATGCTTTACAGCTTAGAGCCGGGGCTCCAAAAACGTTTTGAGAGACATGGAGCATATGAGATGTTCGAAGAGCTGAAAATGGTTTTCCAAGCTCATGCCCGGGTCGAGAGATATGAAGTCTCCGATAAATTCTTTAGCTGTAAGATGGAGGAAAATAGTTCTGTCAGTGAACACATACTCAAAATGTCTGGGTTGCACAACCGCATGACTCAACTGGAAGTTAATCTCCCGGAAGAAGCGGTCATTGACAGAATCCTCCAGTCGCTTCCACCTAGCTACAAGAGCTTTCTGATGAACTACAATATGCAGGGGATGGTAAAGACCATTCCTGAGGTATATGCTATGCTCAAATCAGCAGAGATAGAAATCAAGAAAGAGCATCAAGTGTTGATGGTGAATAAAACCACTAAGTTCAAGAAGGGCAAGGGTAAAAAGAACTTCAAGAAGGACGGCAAGGAAGTTGCCGCGCCCGGTAAGCAAGTTGCCGGGAAGAAGCCAAAGAATGGACCCAAGCCCGAGACTGAGTGTTTTTATTGCAAGGGAAGTGGTCACTGGAAGCGGAACTGCCCCAAATACTTAGCGGACAAGAAGGCCGGCAAAACCAAAGGTATATGTGATATACATGTAATTGATGTGTACCTTACCGGTACTCGTAGTAGCTCTTGGGTATTTGATACCGGTGCAGTTGCTCATATTTGTAACTCAAAGCAGGAGCTGCGGAATAAACGGAGACTGGCGAGGGACGAGGTGACGATGCGCGTCGGGAATGGTTCCAAGGTCGATGTGATCGCCGTCGGCACGCTGCCTCTACATTTACCTACGGGATTAGTTTTAAACCTCAATAATTGTTATTTAGTGCCAAGTTTGAGCATGAACATTGTATCTGGATCTCGCTTAATTCGAGATGGCTACTCATTTAAATCCGAGAATAATAGTTGTTCTATTTATATGAGAGATATGTTTTATGGTCATGCTCCGATGGTGAATGGTTTATTCTTAATGAATCTCGTACGTGATGATACACATATTCATAGTGTGAGTACCAAAAGAGTTAAAGTTGATAACAATAGTCCCACATATTTGTGGCACTGCCGCCTTGGTCACATAGGTGTCAAACGCATGAAGAAGATCCATGCAGATGGGCTTTTAGAGTCTCTTGATTATGAATCATTTGACACGTGCGAACCATGCCTCATGGGTAAAATGACCAAGACTCCGTTCTCAGGAACAATGGAGCGAGCAACCAACTTATTGGAAATCATACATACCGATGTGTGCGGTCCAATGAGTGTTGAGGCTCGCGGAGGCTATCGTTATGTTCTCACCCTCACTGATGACTTGAGTAGATATGGGTATATCTACTTAATGAAACACAAGTCTGAGACCTTTGAAAAGTTCAAGGAATTTTAGAGTGAGGTTGAAAATCAACGTGAAAGAAAGATCAAGTTTCTACGATCAGACCGTGGAGGAGAATACTTGAGTCATGAATTTGGCACACACTTAAGACAATGTGGAATAGTTTCACAACTCACGCCGCCTGGAACACCTCAGCGTAATGGTGTGTCCGAACGTCGTAATCGCACTCTATTAGATATGGTGCGATCTATGATGTCTCTTACCGACTTACCGCTATCTTTTTGGGGCTATGCTTTAGAGACTGCCGCATTCACTTTAAATAGGGCTCCGTCGAAATCCGTTGAGACGACACCGTATGAATTATGGTTTGGGAAGAAACCTAAGCTGTCGTTTCTAAAAGTTTGGGGATGCGATGCTTATGTCAAGAAACTTCAACCTGAAAAGCTCGAACCCAAGTCGGAAAAATGCGTCTTCATAGGATACCCTAAAGAAACTGTTGGGTATACCTTCTACCACAGATCCGAAGGCAAGATCTTTGTTGCCAAGAATGGATCCTTTCTAGAGAAAGAGTTTCTCTCGAAAGAAGTAAGTGGGAGGAAAGTAGAACTTGATGAAGTGTTACCTCTTGAACCGGAAAATGGCGAAACTCAAGAAATCGTTCCTGAGGTGCCTGCACCGACTAGAGAGGAAATTAATGATGATGATCAAGATGCTTCTGATCAAGCTGCTACTGAAATTCGAAGGTCCACAAGGACACGTTCCGCACCAGAGTGGTACGGCAACCCTGTCTTGGAAATCATGTTGTTAGACAACGGTGAACCTTCGAACTATGAGGAAGCAATGGCGGGCCCGGATTCCGACAAATGGCTGGAAGCCATGAAATCCGAGATAGGATCCATGTATGAAAACGAAGTATGGACTTTGACTGACTTGCCCGTTGAACGGCGAGCCATAGAAAATAAATGGATCTTTAAGAAGAAGACAGACGCGGATGGTAATGTGACCATCTATAAAGCTCGGCTTGTCGCTAAGGGTTATCGACAAGTTCAAGGAATTGACTACGATGAGACTTTCTCACCGGTAGCGAAGCTGAAGTCCGTCCGAATCATGTTAGCAATTGCCGCATACTATGATTATGAGATATGGCAAATGGACGTCAAAACGGCATTCCTTAATGGTTACCTTAAGGAAGAATTGTATATGATGCAGCCGGAAGGTTTTGTCGATCCTAAGAACGCTGACAAGGTGTGCAAGCTCCAACGCTCGATTTATGGGCTGGTGCAAGCATCTCGGAGTTGGAACATTCGCTTTGATGAGATGATCAAAGCGTTTGGGTTTACACAGACTTATGGAGAAGCCTGCATTTACAAGAAAGTGAGTGGGAGCTCTGTAGCATTTCTCATATTATATGTAGACGACATACTTTTGATGGGAAATGATATAGAACTCTTGGACAACATCAAGGCCTACTTGAATAAGAGTTTTTCAATGAAGGACCTTGGAGAAGCTGCTTATATATTAGGCATCAAGATCTATAGAGATAGATCGAGACGCCTCATAGGTCTTTCACAAAGCACATACCTTGATAAAATATTGAAGAAGTTCAATATGGATCAATCTAAGAAAGGGTTCTTACCTGTATTACAAGGTGTGAAATTGAGCTCAGCTCAATGTCCGACCACGGCAGAAGAAATAGAAGAGATGAGCGTCATCCCCTATGCCTCAGCCATAGGTTCTATTATGTATGCCATGCTGTGTACCAGACCTGATGTAAACCTTGCCGTAAGTTTGGTAGGTAGGTACCAAAGTAATCCCGGGAAGGAACACTGGACAGCGGTCAAGAATATCCTGAAGTACCTGAAAAGGACTAAGGAAATGTTTCTCGTTTATGGAGGTGACGAAGAGCTCGTCGTAAAAGGTTACGTCGACGCCAGCTTCGACACAGATCTGGATGACTCTAAGTCGCAAACCGGATACGTGTATATTTTGAATGGTGGGGCAGTAAGCTGGTGCAGTTGCAAGCAAAGCGTCGTGGCGGGATCTACATGTGAAGCGGAGTACATGGCAGCCTCGGAGGCAGCACATGAAGCAATTTGGGTGAAGGAGTTCATCACCGACCTCGGAGTCATACCCAATGCGTCGGGGCCAATCAAGCTCTTCTGTGACAACACTGGAGCTATTGCACTTGCAAAGGAGCCCAGGTTTCACAAGAAGACTAGGCACATCAAGCGTCGCTTCAACTCCATTCGTGAAAATGTTCAAGATGGAGACATAGAGATTTGTAAAGTGCACACGGATCTGAATGTCGCAGATCCGTTGACTAAACCTCTCCCTAAGGCAAAACATGATCAGCACCAGAACTCTATGGGTGTTCGATTCATCACAATGTAACTAGATTATTGACTCTAGTGCAAGTGGGAGACTGTTGGAAATATGCCCTAGAGGCAATAATAAAAGCATTATTATTATATTTCCTTATTCATGATAATTGTCTTTATTCGTGCTATAATTGTGTTATCCGGAAATCGTAATACATGTGTGAATAACAGACAACAAACATGTCCCTGGTGAGCCTCTAGTTGACTAGCTCGTTGATCGACAGATAGTCATGGTTTCCTGACTATGGACATTGGATGTCATCGATAACGGGATCACATCATTAGGAGAATGATGTGATGGACAAGACCCAATCCTAAACATAGCATAAGATCGCATAGTTCGTTTGCTAGAGTTTTCCAATGTCAAGTATCCTTTCCTTAGACCATGAGATCGTGTAACTCCCGGATACCGTAGGAGTGCTTTGGGTATGCCAAACGTCACAACGTAACTGGGTGACTATAAAGGTATACTACGGGTATCTCTGAAAGTGCCTGTTGGGTTGACATGGATCGAGACTGGGATTTGTCACTCCGCTTGACGGAGAGGTATCACCGGGCCCTCTCGGTAATGCATCATCACAATGAGCTCAATGTGATCGAAGTGTTTGATCACGGGATCATGCATTACGGTAACGAGAAAAGTGACTTGCCGGTAACGAGATTGAACGAGGTATTGGTATACCGACGATCGAATCTCGGGCAAGTAAAATACCGATTGACAAAGGGAATCGTATACGGGATTAATTGAATCCTTGACATCGTGGTTCATCCGATGAGATCATCGTGGAGCATGTGGGAGCCAACATGGGTATCCAGATCCCGCTGTTGGTTATTGCCCGAGAGCCGTCTCGGTCATGTCTGCATGTCTCCCGAACCCGTAGGGTCTACACACTTAAGGTTCGGTGACGCTAGGGTTGTGAAGATATGTATGTGCAGTAACCCGAATGTTGTTCGGAGTCCCGGATGAGATCCCGGACGTCACGAGGAGTTCCGGAATGGTCCGGAGGTAAAGAATTATATATAGGAAGTGCTATTTTGGCCATCGGGACAAGTTTCGGTGTTATCGGTATTGTACCGGGACCACCGGAGGGGTCCCGGGGACCACCAGGTGGGGCCACCTGCCTTGGGGGGCCACATGGGCCTTAGGGGGTGCGCCTTGGCCCACTTGGGCCAAGGGGAACCAGCCCCAAGGGTCCATGCGCCAAGGAAACTTGGAGGAGGGAGAGTCCAAAGGGGGGAAGGCACCTCCGAGGTGCCTTGGGGAGGATGGACTCCTCCCCCCCTCTTGGCCGCACCCCTTCCTTGGAGGAAGGGGCAAGGCTGCGCCCTCCCCCCCTCTAATGCACCTATATAAAGGGGGGCAGGGGTGGGGGGCAGCGCACCCTATTGCCCTGGCGCCCCCTCCTCCCTGCAACACCTCCTCCTCCTCCCGTAGTTGCTTAGCGAAGCCCTGCCGGAGTTCTGCTGCATCCACCACCACACCGTCGTGCTGGATCTTCCTCAACCTCTCCTTCCCCCTTGCTGGATCAAGAAGGAGGAGACGTCTCCCGTCCCGTACGTGTGTTGAACGCGGAGGTGCCGTCCGTTCGGCACTAGATCATCGGTGAATTGGATCACGGCAAGTACGACTACCTCATCCACGTTCACTCGAACGCTTCCGTTGCGATCTACAAAGTGGTATGTAGATGCTATCCAATCTGAATACTCGTTGCTAGATGAACTCATAGATGGATCTTGGTGAAACCGTAGGAAAAATTTTAATTTTCTGCAACGTTCTCCAACAGGCCCTCCCCCGGCAGGGTGCCGGAGAGGGCCTAGATTGACTTCTCGTGGCTACAGAGGCTTGCGGCGGCGGAACTTCCGATCTAGGTTTCTTTCTAGAAGTTTGGATATATATACAAAAGAGTTTTGCGTTGATTTCACGTCAGAGGGGTCTTCGGGCTGTCCACGAGGTAGGGGGGCGCGCCCTAGGGGGGTGGGCGCGCCCCCCACCCTCGTGGGCAGCCCGGGACTCTTCTGGCGTGCTTCTGGTACTCCGTGGGCTTCTTCTGGTCAAAAATGATCTCCGTCAAGTGGCACATCAATTGGACTCCGTTTAGTTTTCCTTTTCTGCGATACTCTAAAACAAGAAGAAAACAGAAACTGGCACTGGGCTCTAGGTTAATAGGTTAGTCCCAAAAATCATATAAAATATCATATAAATGCATATAAAACATCCTAGAAGGATAGTATAATAGCATGAATACTTCATAAATTATAGATACGTTGGAGATGTATCAAGGGGTTATGATGGAAGACAACGAAGAAGACGAGGATGATGACAACTATGTGCCCCCTTAATACGGTGATGCTGCAAGGTGGGAAGCTGAAGATCAAGAGGAACCAGACGATGTGCCCGATGATGATCTTCGCCGGGTCATTTTTGATGCGAAGAGACAATGCGAAAGTGAAAAAGAGAAGTTGAAGTTCGATCGCATGTTGGAGGATCACAAAAAAGGGTTGTACCCAAATTGCAAAGATGGCAACAAAAAGCTCGGTACCACACTGGAATTGCTACGGTGGAAGGCAGACAATGGTGTATCTGACAACGGATTTGAGAAGCTAGTAAAAATATTGAAGAAGAAGCTTCCAAAGGATAACGAATTGCCCGACAGTACGTACGGAGCAAAGAAGGTTCTATGCCCTCTAGGATTGGAGGTGCAGAAGATACATGCATTAATTGTTTTGGTATGTACATATATTAACGCTTCTTTCTTCTTTTATAGCCCTTCGGATCGAGCCAAACTTCGGTAACGAGACGAGGCCCGAAGAAAAGGTTGCCACAGGACGAAAGTTCACGATCACAACACTCGCGGACGATGGCCTACCTATTGAACCCAAGCGGGCCAAGGACGTATTTTCTGCTCAGTGCGGAGCTATTGTTAGGCACACCATCCCGATCAGCATCCAGAAAAGGAATAAGCCTAAGGACGACCCTGAAGTTTCTTATGTCAACGATAGACAGAAAGCTAATATTTGGACCTCGCTGAAGGCAAATTTCACCCTACCGCCAGAGGAGGATCCTAATAACCCAGTTATAGAGCCAAAGGTCAAGGCACGTGCTCTTAAGAAGATGACAGATCTATTTCAGGAGGTGGAAGAAAGAGTTGGACACAAACTTTGTCGAGAAAGGGAAGACTCCAGAATTCACCGGCCGATACGAGAAGATCAGAGATCACTGGACCGCATTTGTGGCCTACAAGACATCGGATAAGGGTAAGAAAATGTCAGAGACAAACAAGAAAAATGCTGCAAAGAAGCAGTATCACCATCACATGGGGTCAGGTGGCTACCTCAAAGTCCGGCCGTTGTGGGACAAAGCTAAGAATGACCTGCTTACTAATGTGGTCCAACCAGCGACATTGAACTGGCCAAACCGTTCAAGGACTTGGTTCTTCGGGGTTGGGGAAACTTTGGACCCTGAAACAAGGGAGTGCCGTTGGACGAACGAGCAACTTGGAATACTTGTCAAGAAGCTTCACGATTATATCACCGCAGCGCAACAAGGGACGTTCATTCCCGACAGAGAGACGGACAAGCTGATTGAGGCCCTCGGGAATCCGAGCACCCTAGACGAACATGAGGTACACCAGGCTCCGTTCCGTGGGTGGTTGGGTTTCCCGGCGCAGGAGATTAAATAACCCGGGAGAGAAAGAAGAAAGCGGAGTTTAGCTCAATGCAGAAGCTCAATGCAAGATATTTAAGCTAGAGGAACTTGAGAGACAGCGAGCTGCCAGCCAACCATCTCAGCGGCACGAAGGTACCCCAGAAGCTACCCCGCCATCTCAACGGAGAAGTAGCGTGGCTTCCACGGAGCTCGTTCAGCCTAACTTCACGGCTCCTCGCTACCTCGTGGATACTATCACGGAGGCTCAACATTGCCATCTTATGACGAAATGGCAGAACCTCACTTTGAAGGCGGTTGTCGGCTCTGTTGCACCTCCTCAACCTGACGGAATTTTTCACTGCCAACCGATTCCACATGGCTATGTTGTTGCGACGGTGGATGAAATAACGGAGGGATTTGAGGAGCTGGAGCTTGACCACCCTACATGTGAAGGGGAGAATCAGCTGGTTAATGCTTTGAGGAGTACATGTGTTGTAGGGTGGAACCCTAGATGAAGATATTTCACGAATTGGAGGGGAAATCCCCAAGAACACGAAGAACACAAGAGAGGGGAAACACTCAAATTGACTAGATCCAATCACACATATGGTAGATCCAAGAACACACAAGAGGTCACAATGATTCAAGGACAACAAAGGAGAGAAACAAGGTACTAGTTCATCCCAATCCTATGAGGAATGAGGTCTTGAAGGGGTGGGTGGGTCTTGAGGTTGGTCACTCCAAGAGGAGGTCTTGATCTCCTAGTGGAGTGGATCCATGGAGCAAAGCTCACATATGTCTATCATATACTTTGCTATCCGCTAAATGAGCTAGGTGGGAGGTACATATAGTCTAGGGATGAAATAGAGGGAGAGGGGGATACAAAGGTCCAAAATGACCCTGAAAATGCACAGACTCTCGGAGGGGTCCGGGCACCCGGGGTGCGGAGGACCGGGCACCCGGTCCGGTCAGGGAGGCCGTGACCAAGTGGCTGTAGGGACCGGGCACCCGGGGGTTGATGGCCCGGGCACCCGGGGCGGTGGGGAGCCGACTGAAGGGGAGGGGCCATGCACCCGTGGTTGATGGCCCGGGCACCCAGGGCGGCGGTGCATCTCCCAGCCGGGGGGGGGATGGCACCCGGGGCCAGTTGGCTGGGCACCCGGGCTGCTCAGGGGCGCCAGCCAGGCCATGGCCGAGCACCCGGGCTCCAAGGGCCGGGCACCCGGGGTGCATAGCGGGCAGGCCCTGGGTGGTGGCCGAAGGCCCGGGCACCCGGGGGCATGGAGGGCCGGGCACCCGGGGGTCCTAGAGCCTCTGAGGCTTCGCGCTTCTCGCGTCCATCTTCCTTCTCCTCCTCCATAGTTGTGTGTGTCTCCGTCCTTGCCTCTTCACGATCTTCTCCTTGGTACCTACGAGTGCATCGAGTTTCCATTTGAGGTAGAATCCGACTCTTGTGTAAATTTGAATGAAACTCGAAGAGGAAGGAGTTCACATCCGTTTCGACGATGCGTGCGCGAGCTCTCATCGTAGGTCCTTGCTCCGCATCATCTCCCCCCCCCTTGGGAGAGATCCGTCCACGGATCGTGATCTTCATCACCATTGGAAAGAGATGGCATCACCGTGTAGAAGTGGACGACCACCAAGCACTTGTCATGTGCAAGCTCGAAATGGGCACTCTCCAATGTCGCACCGTCTTGTGATTCCTTCAAAAGGAGCGAGTACAACAAACACTTGGAAAAACAAATGTGGTTAGCGGTAGTGCAAAACCAAGCATTGAAGAGGTGTGTCGGTGTCAAAACCGGTGGATCTCGGGTAGGGGGTCCCGAACTGTGCGTCTAGGCGGATGGTAACAGGAGACAAGGGACACGATGTTTTTGCCCAGGTTCGGGCCCCCTCGATGGAGGTAAAACACTACTCCTGCTTGATTAATATTGATGATATGGGTAGTACAAGAGTAGATCTACCACGAGATCAAGGAGGCTAAACCCTAAAAGCTAGCCTATGGTATGATTGTTGTTCTTGTCATGTGTCCTACGGACTAAAACCCTTCGGTTTATATAGACATCGGAGAGGACTAGGGTTACGCAGAGTCGGTTACAAAGGTAGGAGATCTACATATCCGTATCGCCAAGCTTGCCTTCCACGCCAAGGAAAGTCCCTTCCGGACACGGGACGAAGTCTTCAATCTTGTATCTTCATAATCCAGGAGTCCGGCCGAAGGTATAGTCCGGCTATCCGAACACCCCCTAATCCAGGACTCCCTCAGTAGCCCCTGAACCAGGCTTCAATAACGACGAGTCCGGCGCGCATATTGTCTTCGGCATTGCAAGGCGGGTTCCTCCTCCAAGTACTTCATAGAAGATTTTGAACACAAGGATAGTGTCCGGCTCTGCAAAACAAGTTTCCACATATTGCCATAGAGAGAATAATATTTACACAAATCTAATCTGCTGACGTATTTCGTAGCATGACATCACACCACGACCAAGCCTTTATTCGAATCGTTTTATTGTCCCACCTCAGCGCGTTTAGCGAGGCGGTTTCCTTGGCACGTCTTGTCGAAGCAGAGATCGTGTCCCCATTATTTATGGGATTCTCATCAATACGGACGTGGGTAACCCAGTCGTGCCCGTTGGTGTGTTTTCTCGATCAAAGGCGAGTCCCAAACGGTCACGGGGAGGGCCCTTGGTATTCAACCTCTTATAAAGAGACCAAGGCCTTACTCCTTTCTTTCAATCTCAAACGAGTTCGCCCTTCGCCTCGAGTTCCAACACCCAAGGCTCCAGATTTCAGGCGCTTCGGACCTCCGACAATGTCCGGTTCCGACCTTCAAGGCCGATGGATGCCCTCCTCCATCACGGAGGAGGACGTGCTGAAGTTGAGAGAGGCCAGGTTCTTGACCGGTGAAATCTCGCATAGGTTGCCTGCTCAAGGGCAGGTCATTCCCACTCCCAAGCCCGGTGAGAGCATGGTATTTGTGTCTCATTTCCTTCGGGGGCTAGGCTTCCCGATGGACCCCTTCGTGAGGGGGCTCATGTTTTATTATGGGTTGGAATTTCACGACTTGGCTCCGGAGTCCATCCTCCATATTTCCTCATTCATCGTCGTGTGTGAAGCCTTCCTCCGTATTACTCCTCACTTTGGACTATGGCTCAAGACCTTCAAAATAGAGCCGAAGATGATCGAGGGACAGCACGCAGAGTGCGGAGGCGCTGTTATAGGCATGAATGCTGATGCTCCATGGGCTGAGGGCTCTTTTCAAGAGGAGTCCAGCTTATGGCAACAAGAGTGGTTTTACACTACCGCTCCTAGGGGCACCAAGTGGGTGGCGCCACCTTCCTTTCGCTCGGGTCCCCCACCGCAGCTAGCGTCATGGGTCAATAAAGGACTGGACTGGGGGCCGTCCAAGGACGTGCCCTTGCTGCAGGGCCGCATTCGAGATCTCCTAGAAAGAGATACCAGTCTGGTCGTGGTGACACAGGTTATGCTGATTCGCCGAGCTCTGCCCTGCAAACGCCGCCCCCTCCGCCTGTGGGAGTTCAATCCGGAGGGACCACGAGTTCTCCAACATTTTATGGGCACAACGCCCGTGGAGATGTACAGATTATTCTTCGGATCACAAGCAACGTGTCCGGACTTGACCGAGGATGCAGGTCTGAGCTGCAATCGCCCGGATACTCAAGTAAGTAGCCTTGTGCATGGACTCGCTATCCGTATATTTATCATAAAATTTCCCTCAAAGGAGTTGTCCTTTAAACAGGAGTGGATAGCGAAAGCAAAGTTAATCAGGTGTCCGGCCCCCCTCCCCGAGACCACGTCAGATCTCGTGCTGGTCCGGATGTTGGAGGTTGTGCCTTCAGAGGAAAGCGAGGGAGGGGACAAGGAAGCTACGGCCTCCTCGAAGGAGGCTGTCAAGAAGGGAGGAATCGAGAATTCCTCTCCTCAGGGAAAGAAGAGGACCGCCTCTGACGACCCGGAGACCAGGGCCTCAAAGCGGGGAAAGAAATCTTCGTCAGAGGGTTCTGCGGCGGGAAATACTTCGACCGAATTATGCCCTCAAGGGGATCAGCCCTCCACCGAGCCGTAAGTAAAGAGGGGATTTTAAAATGAGAGACATCCCTGTTCTATTTCTGAGGAATATAACCGAAATTTTACCTTGTAGTTCGGATCTCAGCCCTTCTCAGCAGAGCTCATCTTCAGGGGATCTTCATCCGGAGATGATGGAGAGCGGCACGCCTCCCCCTACCGTATCGCCTTGTGAGGCGGGCGACCCTGAGGTGTCATCACGGAGGGTTTCTTCGAATCTGGCAGGGTCGAAGGGCGGCCGTATGGCCCCCCAAAGCCCTCCATGTCCGGCCTTCGAAAAAGGCCATCGGGCAAGTCTGACACAGTCTAGTGCACGGTCGGAGGAGCTGAAGGATCTGCTCGGGCGAGCATCTATCTCAGAAGAACACCATGCATTGATGGGTACAGTGATTGAGAGGATTGCATCCGCGGAGAGCGGGTTACACGAGGCTGTCAGGAGTTTATTGACAGGTTTTGAGGTACGCAAAATGATGTACCTTTTGACAGCTCCGCATATATAAGATGCGTCCTGTGTAGATAGTAGCCCCTGAGACTCTGTGTGTTGTCGAAAGTGACGGTGCGCAGAGGATCATAATCCCAGGTATAATATGCCACCTTTCATATGCAGGTGGCGAAGTGTCCGGTGGCCAGCCGGACTGATGAATTTGCCGAACTAAAGCGGCAACTTGACGTGGCAGATGCCGACATTACGCTTGTCAACAAGCGGCTTGACGAGGCACAAGGTATGCTATTTCTCCGGCGGCACTTGGTAAGAGGAGCTTGATTCTAGTATCTTACAACGTGTGCACTTGATGCAGATGGTGCTGCTGCCGTGGAGGATCTTCGGGCGAAACTTGCCCAAGCCAAGGAGCAAGCCAGGAAAAAGTGATGCGGCTGCCGGAAAGGCAATTGAAGAGCTGAAAGCCAAACAGGCTGCTCACTGCCGAAGCAAGAAGGAAATAGCCGAGATGGCTGTAAAGTTGAAGAGCGCTGCCGACCGCTGCGAGGTTCTTGAAAAAGAAGATCAAACGGAACGGATGGACCTGGAGAAGGCCATTACCGAGGCCAAGGATGCTCGCTCTGCGATGAGAGCTATGAAAGAGGAGTTACGTCGGGCCGGAGATATCGCGGCTGGAAAGCCCTTTGTGCTGCGGAGGAAGTTCGGGGATCCTAAATATGCTTTGCTAGACTGGTTGTGGAGTGCGGCGGACACTTATCTGGATTTGGCAGCGAGTGCCGCGGACGCGGCCGAACACTTCCGAGATAAGGAGGATCACGAACTGGAAAAGCTTTTTTGGTCGCAGTTCCACAATCCAGAGCGTCCGCTTCCATTAACCGATCGTCTGGCCGAATGGGCTGAGCTGAGTAGGTTATCCAGACTCGCCATGAAGTATGTTGTGAGTCATCTGTGGCCGGAAAGGCTTGAGCCGAAGAGCTATTTTAGCTTGGTGCAGCAGTTCCTTGGTGCGGTGCCGCATATCGATGCAGTGAAGAGGTCGACATGCATAGAGGGTGCGTGGATGGCTCTTGCCCGTGTCAAGACATACTGGGCAGAGATGAAGGCCACCGCTGTTGCAACCCAAGACTCGGATGTGAGCCGAGTACCTGCCGAGCACTATTTTCAGGAAGTTCTGCAGGGCGCTCGTTTAATAGAGACACAGTGCTCGAAGGATATTATGTTCGAATAACATGTATTGTTGTAAAACAAAGTTTGGAAATGATATATAAAAGCTTTTTATACTTGTGCCTTCAAGAATTGATATGCCTCTTGTGCGGCCGTTAATGTATAAGTGTATATAACCTGAAAGATGGCAGTCTTTGGCTTCAGCCCCCACGCATATAATGCGGGGGTGTTCGCAGAAGGCGCATTTTCACACTTGATCCAACGTCTTGGTCCTATTAAGGAGGTGATAGCGCAGCGAACTAGGCAACCGGACTATAATGCTTTATCACTTTCACTTAGCCATAGGAGTTTGACAGTGGGGCTGCTATACAGCCCCTGGTGGCCCCGCGCTCACCCGAATTCGGGGCGCGTGAGTGCCTGGCCGGGAAACGGCCCTTCGTTAATGCGGAGGAATCCTAAAGATTCCGGCGGGTCATCGAGTGGTTGACCAGTCTCACGCTATATCATGACGGTCAGTTTTCGACTTTCTCTACTTAGGTGCTCTCCTGGCCGAACCGGGGCACAATCTCAGTAGTTCTCCTGGTGCCGCCTTAGCCGATAGAGCAGAACATAAGGCAGCAAAACACAGGAGCCGGGCAAACGCAACATTTGACCAAAGACATGATTCGGAGCTGATGCATATAAGGCCAAACTCGCGACGCCGAACACTCCCTAAGTTATTCGGTCTTTTATGAAAACGGGCGGAACAGCGCCCTTGGTTATAAACCCCTGATGTCCAGGTACATGCAAAACTCTGACGTGGCCACATGCCAAAACGCCAGCCTCCTCCTCGGCTGTACAGAGAATCCGGGGGATGTGTATCAACAAGAGACAGTAAAAAAGGTTTACGCAGGGTCTTAATGTAAAAAGAATCCTGGAGACGGGTCGCTGCTGCACGTCTGCGCCTGTGTCCCCGTTGTGCCGTGTCCTGGACGGGCGTAGCAGGGTGTTCATCTGTAAAAGAGAGGAACTTAGCTGAAAAGAAAGAGAAAAAAAGAATAGTAGTGCGGAATGTACGCTGTACTAGATAAACAATGTATAATTTTAGGACGGATGACGCCTCGTGGACCAGGCATTTTGAGCGTAAGAGACGCATAATGAGGTATTGCGTTAAAGCGGGCGAAAACTTCTTGTCCCATTAGTGCTTGATAGCTACTTGAAAATGGGGCGATATGGAAGGTTAGCTTTTCACGGCGGAAGTTATCTGGGGAGCCGAACATAACTTCTAGCCGAAGAGAACCCATGCAATGGGCATCCGGGCCTGGCGTTACTCCTTGAAAGGAAGTATTGTTATGGCAAATTCTTGCTGGGTCTATTCCCATTTTGCGGATTGTGTCCTGATATAGCAGGTTTAAAGCACTGTCGCCGTCCATCAGGACATTTGTAAAGTGGAGTCCGTCGATTAGCGGATCTAATACCAGGGTAGTCCAGCCTGCGTTCCGTATACCTCTAGAGTAATCCCGGTGGTCGAAGGTGATCGGTTTTAACAACCATGGGCGAGACTCCTTTGGGATAGGCCGTATGGCGCGAATCTCTGTTGGCGCCACTCTGTTCACCACGTGAAGTAGGTTTACTATTTTGACTTATAGTGGGAAATCCTTTTGTTTCCTAGTGCTCTGCTCGTGGGGTTCGTCATCGTCCTCGCTTGGTGTGTCGAGCCCCTTGTGTTCGGCGTTGAGTTTGCCGGATTGCTTGAAAACCCAACAATCTCTGTGGGTATGGTTCGCAGGCTTCCTGGGAGTACTATGAATTTGGCATATCTTGTCCAAGATTTTGTTCAGGTTAGATAACTCATCCCTGTTATCCTTAAGGGGAAGCTTTCTCTGATTCTGCCGAGAGCTTTTAAATCCGGCATTGACTGTCGCGCTCTTCGGACTGCTTCCCTTAGTCCGGCGCTGGTCCTTGTTGCGTCGCGGTTTCCCATTTCCATCCCTGACTTTGAATGTACTTGGGTCGCTGGTGCTGCATCTTGCCAACCAGCTGTCTTCTCCCGCACAAAATCGGGTCATGAGGCTTGTTAATGCGGCCATTGTTCTTGGCTTTTCTTGGCCGAGGTGTCTGGCGAGCCATTCGTCTCGAACGCTATGTTTGAAAGCCGCTAAGGCTTCGGTGTCCGGATAGTCGACTATCTGATTCTTTTTAGTAAGAAATTTGTTCCAGAGTTTCCGGGCTGACTCTCCGGGCTGTTGAGTTATATGGCTCAAATCGTCCGCATCCGGAGGACGGACATAGGTCCCTTGAAAATTTGCCCGAAAAGCATCCTCGAGCTCCTCCCAACTTCTAATGGTGTTTTCGGGAAGGCTTTTAAGCCAATGCCGTGCTGGCCCTTTGAGCTTGAGGGGTAAGTATTTTATGGCGTGGAGGTCATCTCCTCTGGCCATGTGTATATGGAGGATATAATCCTGAATCCAGACTACAGGGTCTATTGTTCCGTCGTACGCCTCTATGTTCATGGGCTTGAATCCCGCTGGGAATTCATGGTCCAACACCTCGTCGGTGAAACATAGGGGGTGTGCGGCACCCCTGTATCTGGGTGTGTCGTGATGTTCGGATATTTGTCGTGTTGCGTTGCTTACAAGAGCTTGCTTTCTTGGCCCATAGATAGATCTGGATGGGCTGTCCTTTTGACACGAGTCCTTGAGTGGATCGCGTGCCGACTTGTGTGCGGCGCCGCTTTCCGCTCCATGTTGGCCATGGGGTCGTCTATCCGACCGGGTGGCTTTCTTATTTTTTGACTGCGTGGGATCTAAGGCCTCCTCGTCAAATTTAGGCAGTAGCTTTCGCTTCGGATAGCTTTTTGTGCGGCAACTGCCGCCATGTTTGTCTGTGGTGTTGAGTACATTGCTCCATCTGATTCTGAGTGCATCTTCCGCAGTTTTGAGCTTCCGCTTCTGCTTTTTCAGGCTACGTGCAGTGGCGACGAGCCTATTGTGGAGGTTCTTCTGCTCCATGAGCGTATTTGGCGTGAGGTCGTCTGGACTGTTGTTTTCGCCGGGGATGGGTTGTTCGGTTTGTTTGTCCAAGTTGCCCTGTTCGGACGGTTGCTCGAAGGCATGTTCGTCGTCCGCCAGCTCATCCTACTCTATGGCCGCGTCTGTATGGCTGTTGTCTCTGTCGAGGCGGGGCTTGGAGCGGCGCTTACGTCGCCGCTTTGATTGCTTTTCGAGTGAACGATCCCTCGTTGCATCCCTGTGTTCCTCGTCGTCGCTTCCTTTGGGTGTGTCCACCATGTATACATCATGAGATGAGGTGGCAGACCAGTGCCTTGTAGGCGTTAGTTCATGTTCGTCTCCTACATCATCGTCCATACCATCGATGTCTTCGGAGTCGAATTCGAGCACGTCGTTTAAATTATCGACAGTGGCTACGAAGTGGGTGGTGGGTGGGGATCGAATTTCTTCGTCGTCCACATCCCAATCCTGCCAGTCATAGTCCGGCCATGACTCTTCTGTCAAAGAGAGAGACCTGAGTGAATTCAGGATGTCGCCGAAGGGCCAGTGCTGAAATGTGCCTGCATTGGTGAATTCCATAATTGGTGCCCAATCAGATTCGATCGGTAGGGGCGCGGAGGGCTCGGAGTCCGGAGAGGAGTCACGGGCTTCGCAGAGGACAAGGCTGGTGTTCGGCTTGATCGCCGTAGAGATTGCAGCCCCCGAGGCGGTGTCTAACCGCCCATCCTTGATTGGTGTGGCCGGCTCCGAGCTAAGGGTCGGAGCGGACACAGGCGCAACCTCCAGGGCGCTGTTCGGCGGCAGAGCTAGGTCATGCCCATCGTGACAGTGTGGCGCGCTCGGCTGTGGCACAGATCCATCGAAGATCAAGTCTCCGCGGTCGTCCGCCGTATAGTTTAAATTTGCAAATATGACCTGATGGCCAGGGGCATAGCTTTCAATCTGCTCCAGATGGCCAGGCGAATTGGCCCGCAGTGCAAAGCCGCCGAATACGAAGATCTGTCCGGGGAGAAAAGTCTCACCCTGGACCGCATCGCTGCTGATGACCGGAGGAGCCATCGGGCCTAAAAGTGACGACACAGAGAAACTCTCAATGAAAGCACCAATGTCGGTGTCAAAACCGGCGGATCTCAGGTAGGGGGTCCCGAACTGTGCGTCTAGGCGGATAGTAACAGGAGACAAGGGACACGATGTTTTTACCCAGGTTCGGGCCCTCTTAATGGAGGTAAAACCCTACTCCTGCTTGATTAATATTGATGATATGGGTAGTACAAGAGTAGATCTACCACGAGATCAAGGAGGCTAAACCCTAAAAGCTAGCCTATGGTATGATTGTGGTTCTTGTCATGTGTCCTACGGACTAAAACCCTCCGGTTTATATAGACATCGGAGAGGACTAGGGTTACGCAGAGTCGGTTACAATGGTAGGAGATCTACATATCCGTATCGCCAAGCTTGACTTCCACGCCAAGGAAAGTCCCTTCCGGACACGGGACGAAGTCTTCAATCTTGTATCTTCATAATCCAGGAGTCCGGCCGAAGGTATAGTCCGGCTATCCGAACACCCCCTAATCCAGGACTCCCTCAAGGTGGTTCACCAAACAAGTGTCGTCATCAAGCATAGGATATGGTGTGACAAGGGAGTGTGACATGGCATGTAAGAACATAAATTGAGCACAAGCAAAGACATCATGGAAACAAGCATGGAAATGTGAGGTAGCGATGCAAATATGTTTGACAAGATAGCAAGCATCGACCTCAAGATCATAGCAACCATGCATAAAGCGCTCGACAAATGGTTTATGGTAGGCATAAGAATCATTCACAACACAAAGAGAAATGAAATGTCTAAACACATGGGGCAAGTGCAAGACAATCCAAGCATAATGTGCATATGGTGTGGTGACAAAAGTGATGCACTCAACACAAATGATATAGCAATTTTGCAACATGTGCAAGGCAATCAAGTCATGAGAGCAAATAGTAGGCATAGGCATATGTGAAGTAATGACATTGTTGCAACCAAACATGTGATAGTAGCAAGTAATCCAAGAATTGGATGCAACATGAGAAAGCATAGCAATCAAGTCGTGCAAACTAGTGGAGCAAAGATGCAATGTTGGAAATATGCCCTAGAGGCAATAATAAAAGGCATTATTATTATATTTCCTTGTTCATGATAATTGTCTTTATTCGTGCTATAATTGTGTTATCCGGAAATCATAATACATGTGTGAATAACAGACAACAATATGTCCCTAGTGAGCCTCTAGTTGACTAGCTCGTTGATCGACAGATAGTCATGGTTTCCTGACTATGGACATTGGATGTCATTGATAACGAGATCACATCATTAGGAGAATGATGTGATGGACAAGACCCAATCCTAAACATAGCATAAGATCGCATAGTTCGTTTGCTAGAGTTTTCCAATGTCAAGTATCCTTTCCTTAGACCATGAGATCATGTAACTCCCGGATACCGTAGTAGTGCTTTGGGTGTGCCAAACGTCACAACGTAACTGGGTGACTATAAAGGTATACTACGGGTATCTCTGAAAGTGTCTGTTGGGTTGACACAGATCGAGACTGGGATTTGTCACTCCGCTTGACGGAGAGGTATCACCGGGCCCTCTCGGTAATGCATCATCATAATGAGCTCAATGTGATCAAAGTGTTTGATCACGGGATCATGCATTACGGTACGAGAAAAGTGACTTGCCGGTAACGAGATTGAACGAGGTATTGGGATACCGACGATCGAATCTCGGGCAAGTAAAATACCGATTGACAAAGGGAATCGTATACGGGATTAATTGAATCCTCGACATCGTGGTTCATCCGATGAGATCATCGTGGAGCATGTGGGAGCCAACATGGGTATCTAGATCCCGCTATTGGTTATTGCCCGAGAGCCGTCTCGGTCATGTCTGCATGTCTCCCGAACCCGTAGGGTCTACACACTTAAGGTTCGGTGACGCTAGGGTTGTGAAGATATGTATATGCAGTAACCCGAATGTTGTTCGGAGTCCCGGATGAGATCCCGGACGTCACGAGGAGTTTCGGAATGGTCCGGAGGTAAAGAATTATATATAGGAAGTGCTGTTTTGGCCATCGGGACAAGTTTCGGGGTTATCGGTATTGTACCGGGACCACCGGAGGGTCCCGGGGGGTCCACCGGGTGGGGCCACCTGCCTCGGGGGGCCACATGGGCTCTAGGGGGTGCGCCTTGGCATACATGGGCCAAGGGGAACCATCCCCAAGAGGCCCATGCGCCTAGGGTTTCAAAGGGAAGGAGTCCCACAAGGGGAAGGCACCTCCTAGGTGCCTTGGGGGGGAGGGAAACCTCCCCTTGGCCGCCGCCCCAAGGAGATTGGTTCTCCTAGGGCCGGCGCCCCCCTTGGCACTCCTATATAAAGGGGGGAGGGGAGGGGGCAGCCGCACCCCTGGTCTTTGGCGCCTCCCTCTCCCTCTCCAACACCTCCTCCTCCTCCGTAGAGCTCGGCGAAGCCCTGTCGGAGTACTGCGGCTCCACCATCACCACGCCGTCGTGCTGCTGCTGGAGTCTTCTTCCCCAACCTCTCCTTTGCCTTGCTGGATCAAGAAGAAGGAGACGTTACACTGACCGTACGTGTGTTGAACGCGGAGGTGCCGTCCTTTCGGTGCTAGGATCTCCGGTGATTTGGATCACGTCGTGTACGACTACCTCATCCCCGTTCGTTGAACGCTTCCGCTCGCGATCTACAAAGTGGTATGTAGATGCAATCTCTCTCCCATGACTCGTTGCTTAGATGAACTCATAGATGGATCTTGGTGAAACCGTAGGAAAAAATTTTAATTTTATGCAACGTTCCCCAACATGCAACACACTAGAGGAAATCATGGCAATCATGTCATGTGAGCAAGTAATAGATATAGGAAATGCACATGAGATATCGCGAGCACGAGCACAAAGCAAGATCATAGTATCACCGTAGGAATGTGGCATAAAAGGAACATGGCAATAACAAGCAATATCTCCACCAAGCCTGCAAATACACATACAAGTAGTAGCATCAATCATCATGTGTAATGCAAAGCATGGGTCACAAATGCATGGCAAAGGCATAGGAAAGAGCATATCATGCAAAGTGAACATGGCAATATGGGCATATAATATGTAATGGACAATAACCCATAGCCAAGTGAGTGTCATGTAGAAGAAATGTGCGAAGTCTTTGCACGAAGAGAGCTGTGGGAAAGATAATCCATGGTATCCCAAGTCATCATTGCTCTCTAGAGCTCGTTTTGTCAACTCGTGGGATTGCGAGGTTGACAAGTAGTCATGGGTACCTACACAAAAGAGACACAAACCAAAGAAATGGTGTGCGTGGTAAATGTACACATCATCCATCATGATGTGTATGTGCATGTGTGAGTAAGCACAAGATAAACATCGCTCAAAGAAATTTGATGCATGGTATAAGAACATGTCATCCATCATGAAAGAGTGTTATTGTGTATGACACGATGGGGACACAAATTGAGAATGCAAGCATATGGCACATCACTAGCATGTTTATTCGTGGGGAGCATATGGTGCACACAAGTATTGGGATCATGCAAAGTATGGAATGCATCAAAATCTCCTAATATGTATGAGGAAACTATGGGGGTATTCTCATGAGCATTAATGAAAACATCACATGGAGAATATTGACAACATCCAAAACAATGCATAATTGAAACAATGTGATCATGGCATGGCATAGTAGATGAATTGCGCAAATCATGTAAAAGAAGCATGGCAATATCATCGCAAGAAAAACAAATGCCAAAAACCATGGGCTTTTCATCTATGCCATATGTGCAAATTGGGTTAATTTTAATGGCATATGCATAGTCACTACGATGAGATTGCAAATATGACATATTGTTGATCTCATGCATAGCATATGACAAGTCAAGCGGATTGTCAAACATGATGTGACCAAGAGAATTATCACAAGAAATCCTATGTAACATGGCATCACAACTAATAGACTCCGCATGGCACTCATCAAACTCATCATAAATGGGTAAATCATCACATGGGGAAGTCGAACTAGCATGAATCATGGCAATAGGTGGATCAACATCATGCAAGAAATCATTGGTGAGATAGTTCACTAGTGGGACAAGAGAAGCACTATCACCTATGTTATCTTGTTAATTCCACTCAAGTGGTGTAGGTGAGGTGGCAAAGACCAAATGGTGGTCATCATCTTCATCTTGATGGAACCATCTGGGGGTGCATCATATTCCACCATGGCCATCGTCCTGTCCATAGGAAGGATGAAGTCGTCGCGGATCGGCGCATCATCATATATGGGACCTAGCACCAAATAAGAAGACACAATAGACGTAGAGGTCAAGTTGTTAGAAATGCAAATGGCCTCACATGCCCTATCAACTTCCTCACTCTCTCGATGTGGTGGTGGCTCACTCACTCCCTCAAGGTAGGTGCACTCAATGTCACATATGGCGGAGTCACTCATCTCACTGAAGTGGTGGGGGTTGTGGCTCTCCTCACATGGGAATTGTGGCAACTCATCATATATGGGGCTAGTGGTGAAGTCACTCTCACTCTCCATATGGTGGCACAAGTCACTCAAGTCATCATACATCGCCGTGGTCAAAGGGAAAATCCCATGCTCAACCATCTCGTCGTCGTTGTCGTGGATGAAGGCCGAAGATGGCACATCATCGCTCTCCTTCATGACCGAAGGGAAAATCCCATGCTCGATCATCTCGTCATCGTCGCCATGGATGAAGGCCGAGTATGACACATCATCGCTCTCCTCCATGACCGAAGGGAAAATCCCATGCTCGATCATCTCGTCACCGTCGCCGTGGAGGAAGGCCGATGTAGGCGTACTCATCGGAGGTAGGCGAAGATGCTATACGTCCAAAGGCGAAGATGCCTTGATGACACTTGGCGAAGATGCCGAAGTGGTCGTAGTAGTCATAGCTCCGTCTTGGTGGTGCTTGTCTCGCGGTCTTCTCTTGTGCTCATGAAGTTTGGCCGTAGCTTGATGTAGAGCTTTTTGGGACTTGTAGGTGTACGCATCGCGAGCATCTTCATCTTGATGGTGTTGTAGTGCTTGAGCTCGATGACGTCCCGAAGATTGGCCACTTGAGCGTCGCCGCCTTGAAGATGACGAAGGGGAAGAAGACTTGTAGTTGGCCACCATGTCTCATACTTGATCCCTTTGTTTGGCAAACTTGGTGTCGAGGTAGTCCCTTATCCTTGCTTTGTTTTGGCAAATGTCGATGGCGAGCTGGCCTTGCATTGCTCGTTGTAATCCCAAGATGGACTTTTTGGTGATGTAGTTGTTCGCGTTGTCGTTGTCGTGGAAGACCGGAGATGAAATGCCTTGCCTATCCATCACAAGACTCGAGCAAATGTGAGTGGAAGAAAGGAAAAGAACTAAACCAAATGTACCTTTCCAATGTTGAAGATGGATCAATGATCACTCAATAATGTATCAAGTAAATAGCACAATTGGTACCGGATCTTGTCAATTCTCACACCTACACAAGTAAGGCTTATGGTGGAGCTCGGTGAGGGTAGTTGCCCAAAAATTTGATGCAAAATGTTAGCAAGAGTCAATAATGTTGGAAAAGATTCACAAATTCGCAAGAGAAACAAGTAGACCAATAGCAATATGTGGCACACGGAAACACACACACAGATAGATAAATGGGGTCGTGCAACCAAGGAATGAGCACAAAATGTGGAATCCACGGAAAACGCTCGTGTTGCACAACTCAAGAGAGACGCTAGCATGATTGCTCAATAGGTGGATACGACACTTGTGCACAACCTATAATATGCAAAATGTATGAGCTTTCTATCCCAAGTATGCTATGTGTATGATGTTCCGGTGTTTCACACACGATTATCCAAGATGATCAATATGGTAGTATGGTATGCAATGTGGCGATGCTATGGCTCTTGCTTACAAGCTCTTTGCTCTCTTTTCCTTTTTGCTTAAAATCTTATTCTCTCACTCTTTTTTGATATGGCCACTATGCGAAATGCACAAACCAAGATAGCAATTTTGTATATGCGGGAACAATCTTGTGACACAAGTGATGATATGATGATACCAATATGATATGGTATGTATGCAATGGAAGGTACAGATCACTAATGTGCACAAGTAACGTTGCCGGCAATACTCAATGGCTAGTCTCGATAGGTAAGTAACGCAAAATGGGCTAAGGGGTTAACAATGTAATGGCAAGAATGTACAAAGATGGGATACTACGATACCAAGATGATATAGAGGTTACTGTTCTTGCTTACGGTTAGGGTGTCAAATTGGTGAAGTGGAAGATGTCGAAGACGACCTCGTGGCGATGATGAGTGGCAATGTTCTTGATGTAGATACCAAGATGATGTAGACCCGTCCCTAAGTAGCCGAAACACCTTAGGAAACGGTAAAAACCGCAAACTCAAAATCTCCAAAGGCAAATGTCAAATGGTGGTAGCGGAATGCATTGGTGGCTCCGGAGTTAGCAATGCGAAAGTGGTGGTGGTGGTTGATGATGAAGCGACCGTCCCTAAGTAGCCTAAACACCTTAGGAGACTCAAGTCACCACTCAAGCAACCACAAATGCTATATGGGTCAAAAATGGGTTCGGTGGAGGAAATCGATGGTGGTTTTGTGATGATATGGTGGATGGCCTAGGCAAAGATGCCAAAATGGCAAAATTTTGATGGAGTTAAATGGTGTTGAAACCAAGATTAGCAGCTCGGGCACGTCGCTAGCTTTTCAACGAGCCAAAGAATACCCAAATGGGAGTTCGGGAGTGAAAGTTATGAGTGAAAATGTAAAGTGCACGCGACTGATTCTGGGGGGTGCGGGTGCCCGGGGTTTGGGGGTGCGGGCACCTGGGGTGGTCAGTGAGTGATACTTCTCCGTCGTATCTACTTTTCCAAACACTTTTGCCCTTGATTTGGACTCTAACTTGTATGATTTGAATGGAACTAACCTGGACTGACGCTGTTTTCAGTAGAATTGCCATGATGTTGTTTTATGTGCAGAAAACAAAAGTTCTCGGAATGACCTGAAACTCCACGGAATATCTTATAATAAATAATAAAAAATCCTCGCCAAAGATGGAGACCAGGGGGCTCACACCCTGTCCATGAGGGTGGGGGGCACCCCCCCTAGGGCGCGCCCCCTACCTCATGGGCCCCCTGGAGACTTTCCAACGCCAACTCCAACTCTATATATTTGCTTTCGGGGAGAAGAAATCAAGAAGAAGAAATCATCGCGTTTTACGATATGGAGCTGCCGCCAAGCCCTAAAACCTCTCGGGAGGGCTGATCTGGAGTCCGTTCGGGGCTCCGGAGAGGGGGATTCGTCGTCGTCGTCATCATCAACCATCCTCCATCACCAATTTGATGATGCTCACCGCCATGCGTGAGTAATTCCATCGTAGGCTTGCTGGACGGTGATGGGTTGGATGAGATCTATCATGTAATCAAGTTAGTTTTGTTAGGGTTTGATCCCTAGTATCCACTATGTTCTGAGATTGATGTTGCTATGACTTTGCTATGCTTAATGCTTGTCACTAGGGCCCGAGTGCCATGATTTCAGATCTGAACCTATTATGTTTTCATGAATATATGTGAGTTCTTGATTGTCACGCCCAAGATGCGACCCTATCCTAAAGGACCTTGAGGGTCCCACCAAGGATAGAAGCGCATCTTGAAGACGCTTTTGCAAGGTGGATATCATTACATCAACATTACATAATAGTGGGGATACAACCAAGACATACATTGTCACATGAATACAACAAAGCATCATACATAAGATCAACATCCGACAACGGATGAAACATAAACAGAAACTCAAACAATATCCACCCTGCTAGCCCAGGCCGCCGATAAGGAACCTAACCCAAGATCGACGACGAAGAAGAAGAAGAACTCCAACACAAGTAACATCGCTCTCGCATCATGATCATCGCATAACCTGTACCTGCAACTGGTGGTGTAGTAATCTGTGAGCCACGAGGACTCAACAATCCCATTACCATGGGTATCAAGACTAGCAAAGCTTAAAGGGGTGAGGAAGGGGTAAAGTGGTGAGGTTGCAGCAGCGACTAAGCATGTATGGTGGCTAACTTACGCAAATAAGAGCGAGAAGAGAAGCAAAGCAAGCGGTCGTCAACTAGTAATGATCAAGAAGTGATCCTGAACTCCTACTTACGTCAAACATAACCCAAGAACCGTGTTCTCCTCTCGAACAAGCCCGAAAAGAGACACTCACGGTTACGCACACGGTTGGTGTATTTTAGAAGAGTTTACTTTAAGTTTACTACAACCGGACATTAACAAATTCCCATCTGCCACATAACCGCGGGCACGACTTTCGAAAGTTCAAACCCTGCAGGGGTGTCCCAACTTAGCCCATGATAAGCTCTCGCGATCAACGAAGGATATTCCTTCTCCCGGGAAGACCCGATCAGTCTCGGAATCCCGGCTACAAGACATTTCGACAATGGTAAAACAAGTCCAGCAAGACCTCCCGGCGCGCCGACACCCTGATAGTAGCCGCGCGTATCTCGTCTCAGGCCACGACCGGATAAGCTAAGCGTACAGGTACCAACATAACCCAAGTTGCCAAGGGACGGTCCCGCACGGTGCTCTAGTTTGGACCAACACTTAGACAAGCATTGGCCCGGGGGGGTAAATAAAGATGACCCTCGGGATGCACGACTCCCAAGGGAAAAAGGTAATAGGCTGAGGCAAATGGTAAAACCAATGTTGGGCCTTGCTGGAAGAGCTTTATTCAAAGCGAACTGTCAAGGGGGGCCCATAAATCACCCAACCGCGTTAGGGACGCAAAATCCGGGAACATAATACCGATATGACGGAAACTAGGGCGGCAAGAGTGGAACAAAACACCAGGCATAAGGCCGAGCCTTCCACCCTTTACCAAGTATGTAGACGCATTAATAATATAAGAGATATTGGATATCCCAACATAAACATAATCCAACATGGAGCAATCTTCATCTTCACCTGCAACTAGCAACGCTATAAGAGGGGCTGAGCAAAAGCGGTAACATAGCCAAACAACGGTTTGCTAGGAAGGGTAACAAAGGTCAGAGGTTCATGGCAATTTGGGAGGCTTGAGCAGCAAGTGGTAGGTAACGCAGCATAGCAATAGAACAAAGCAACTAGCATAGCAATGATAGTAATGAGATCCAAGGTGATGGTCATCTTGCCTGAAATCCCACAAGGAAGAAGAACGAGTCCGTGAATAAGGTGAAGCCACGAAGACGAACCAAGCGTAGACGAACGAATCCTCACGATCGCAACGAAACGGGAACTATCGAGAAGAAGCACACAACATGGTAAACACACCACACAAGAACAAGGCATGATGCTCAACCAAGTATGATGCATGGCAAAGCTACATAAAGCTACTCATGGCAAGAGATGATGCATACAAGGGCAACACACCAAAGCAAGTTTAAATGAGGCCGGAAACAACATAGCACGAATCCGGTAAGTCCTCATATGCAAATTTCGAAATTGGTCCAGATCTGAATAAACCTTATGTTCAAGTTGTTAAACAGCAAGTTAAGATGCACCACGATGATCTACACGAAATTCTAGTCAAGTTATATATAAAGTTCATTAGATTCGGAGCTACGGCCTAGAAGATATGCGCAAAACAAGATAAGCATGACATTGATGCAAAATGCATTCAAACATCAAGCAGACACCTCAAAACATGGATGCAACAAGGTAATATGAAGCTGCACACAAAAGTAAGCAAGTTTCATATAGCGCACACTCAAAACGGAGCAACGGTTCAACACATACACACCAAACAAGTTCACAGGACAAGTTGTCCCAAACAGCAACTAGGCATATTGCAAGCATCAAAACAATAAGCTACAGCACCTTAACATGAAAGGAAAAGGCATGAATATGATTTACAGGTAAAGCATAACAAAACATGAACACTGAGCTATCCCCAGAAACTACTAGAACATGCTCAAAAGGACATGGCAAGATTGCAAATAATAATAGGTTCACAGACTTGGCAGAAATCACTGGACATGGCAGAAATAACATCAGGTTGCAATGCTTAGAACTATCAAACAACATGCTGTAGGACCTTATCATGGCAACCAAAGGCATGTCATGAATCTACTAATGGCATTTAACAAAAGTTCCTAACTTACCATGAGCCAAAAGGGCACACAAAATATGATGGCACCCAGGTAAACATAGCAAGTTTCGTAAACAGATTCAGACTTAGTGAAAAAACAGAGCATGGCATAAACAGCAGCATGAAGGCAACTTTGCGAGCTCGATACACTCACCACAAGGCATTTCATGACAAGATAAGCATAGAATCATCAATAATACATGTTCATGAAGCTAAAATTGGCAAGAACAAGTTCATATCATCCATTGATCACTAACAACAACCTTGGAAAAATTGAATAACATGTAAACAATCTGCCAGGAACATTTTATAGCAAAAGTAGAGCAAGATTAATACATGCTAGGGCACTCTATAAATGCAAAAAGAGGCCTGAATGGATAGAGCATAACCATATGTCCAAAACATCCTTAGTTAACATACTCAAAAGAGGCATGGATCTCATAGTAGCAACATGAATACATGGCATGAAAATAACAGCAGAGAAATTCTAAGTCACTGAAATCAGCAACATCATGGAGGCTACTTTGCAAACTTTAAACAATCAATACATGGCATATCATGAATAATGTGTTGCACCACAGCAAATATGGCATGTTGTATCTCATAACATATGTAGACTTCATGCTTGAAAGAAAATCACATAAAAAGATGCAAAAATGACAAATGCGCATGTTCTGTTAACAGACAGCAGACAACATTATATATCACTCTTTCAACGATGATTAGGGCATCAAGATCACCTCAAACAAACATGGCACAATGGAACAAAATAAAGAGAACATCCTGATGAACATTTCTATATATCATTCATGCAAAACGGAGCTGTATGCTAGGACATATGACATGTCAAAGTTAGCACCAGAATGTTAGAAAACAGGGACTTAGTGAAAATTATACCCTCTGAGAAGTGGACGGGGAGATGCGGGACGAGGCGATCCGGGACGGGCGCGGGCGCGTTTGGTACGGGGGACGGGTGGATCTCATCCACCCCAACCCGATCCGGCGAGGAGGCGGCGCCGGCGAGCTTGGACGCCGGCGACGGAGGAGATCCGGTGGCGGGGGAGCGCGGGGAACGCCGGCGAGGCGCTAGAGGGACCCGGCGGGCGGAGGGAGAGGCGCGGTCGGAGGAGGAGCCGAGGCACGCGGCGGCGGCGGGGAGAGGCGGCTGCGGCACGCCGGCGGGCGGGGACGCGACGGCGCTCGGGCGGCGCGAGCGTGCGAGGAGGCGCACGGGCGCGGGGCGACGGAGGCGAGGGTTCGGGCCCCGCGGGCCCGACGTGGGCTCGCGGGCCGGCGGCGGACGGCGGTGTGGCGACAGGTGGCGGGCTCCGATTGGTGCGGGCGGCGGCGGTTACGTTCGGTGGGAGGCAAACATGTCCGGCGGCGGCGTGGGAGTTTAGCTAGGGTTTTGTACTACGCAAAATATTCGGAGGGAGACACATATTTATAGGTAGAGGGAGCTAGGAGGATCCAAATGAGATGCGGTTTTCACCCACACGATTGTGATCGAACGACCAAGAGCATGGAGGGGGTTAGGATGGGTAATTGGGCCACTTCGAAGGGGTGTTGGGCTGCACACAAAAGAGGCCTTTACGGTTACCCGGTTAACCGTTGGAGTATCAAACGAAGTCCAAATGGTACGAAACTTGACAGGCGGTCTACCGGTGCTATACCAAGGCCGCTTGGGAAATCTCAGTCCATTCCGAGAATGTTTAACACCCGCTCACAAAAAGAGGTAAAAGGGGGCGCCGGGGAACATAGGAGCAACGGATTGCAAAACGGACGACGGGGAAATGCTCGGATGCATGAGACGAACACGTATGCAGAATGAGATGCACATGATGACATGATATGAAATGCAGATGATGACATGGCAAAATGCAACACGCAAGCACATGACATGGCAACGAAGGCAAATAACTGGCAGACACCTGGCGCATCGAACCCGGGGCGTTACATTGATCCTATCTTGCAAGTCTATAGTCACCTACTATGTGTTATGATCCGGCAACCCCGAAGTGACAATAATCGGGACCACTCCTGGTGATGACCATAGTTTGAGGAGTTCATGTATTCACTATGTGCTAAAGCTTTGTTCCGGTTCTCTATTAAAAGGAGGCCTTAATATCCCTTAGTTTCCAATAGGACCCCGCTGCCACGGGAGGGTAGGACAAAAGATGTCATGCAAGCTCTTTTCCGTAAGCACGTATGACTATATTCGGAATACATGCCTACATTACATTGATGAATTGGAGCTAGTTCTGTGTCACCCTATGTTATGACTGTTACATGATGAACCGCATCCGGCATAATTTTTCATCACCGGTCCAATGCCTACGAGCTTTCCATATACTGGTTTACGCTTATTTACTTTCCTGTTGCTACTGTTACAATCACTACGAAATACCAAAAATATTACTTTGCTTTCATTACTCTTTTGTTACCATCACCACCACTATCATATTACTTTGTTACTAAACACTTTGCTGCAGATACTAAGTTTCCAGGTGTGGTTGAATTGACAACTCAGGTGCTAATACTTGGGAATATTCTTTGGCTCCCCTTGTGTCAAATCAATAAACTTGGGTTGAATACTCTACCCTCGAAAGCTGTTGCGATCCCCTATACTTGTGGGTTATCAAGACTAATTTCTGGCGCCGTTGCCGGGGAGCATAGCTCTATTCTTTGAGTCACTTGGGATTTATATCTGCTGGACACTATGAAAAACTTGAAAGACGCTAAGACAACAATTTATCCCTCGACTACGAGGGGAGGTAAGGAACTGCCATCTAGCTCTGCACTTGATTCACCTTCTGTTATGAAAGCTTGCGACACCTAAACCTGCTTCTGCTATTCGTTCTGATATGTCGCATGTTATTGATGATGACACTTCTGCTATGCATGATACTTATGATGAAACTACTTCTATGCTGATACTACTGTGCCCCTTAGTGAATTTATTGATGAACAAATTGCTAGGGCTAGAGAGAAAGAAATTATTGAATCTGATTATAATGATGAAAGTGATGATGAAGATAAGCCTGTTATTCCTGAGGGTTATGTTTTTGATATGGAATCTTCTGCCGCTATTTTAGCTTGTAGAGATAGAAACGAGCTTAAGAGGCTATTAGTTAAATGGAACAAAGAATCTCTTAAAGATAAAATGAAACCTGAACCTGTTTTGCTACTTCGCCTATTTGTGTTCCCGATAAGGATTACGAATTCTCTGTTGATCCTGATATAATTACTTTGGTTGAATCTGATCCTTTCCATGGTTATGAATCTGAAACTGTTGTGGCACATCTTACTAAACTAAATGATATAGCCACCCTGTTCACTAATGATGAGAGATCTCGCTACTTTTATATCCTCAAAATATTTCCGTTCTCATTAAAGGGTGATGCGAAGATATGGTTTAATTCTCTTGATCCTGGTTGTGTGCGTAGTCCCCAGGATATGATTTATTACTTCTCTGCTAAATATTTCCCTGCTCATAAGAAACAAACTGCTTTAAAGAAAATATACAACTTTGTGCAAATTGAAGAAGAGAGTCTCCCACAAGCTTGGGGGAGGCTTCTCAAGTTACTTAATGCTTTGCCTGATCATCCTCTTAAGAAAAATGAAATACTTGATATCTTTTATAATGGACTAACCGATGCTTCCAGAGATTACCTGGATAGTTGTGCTGGTTCTCTTTTCAGGGAAAGAACACCGGATGAAGCTGAAATTCTATTGAACAATATGTTGACAAATGAAAATAATTGGGCACCTCCTGAGCCAGCTCCTGAGCTAGCTCCCGCTCCAATTACTGAGCCTATTCCTAAACCAACTCCGAAGAAGAGAGGTGTTCTATTATTCAGTCCCGAGGATATGCAAGAGGCAAAGAAATCTATGAAAGAAAAAGGTATTAAAGCTGAAGATGTTAAGAATTTACCTCCTATTGAAGAAATACATGGTCTTAATTTACCGCCTATCGAAGAAACATATGATCTTGATCCATTACCTATTGAAGAACCTCCTGATCTTGATAACCCGACACAGGTAGTAAAGGTAAATTCTCTCTATAGATATGATAAAGCTGAAATCCCTCCTACTATGATTGCTAGCCAGTGCTTGGATGAGTTTGATAACTTTATGTTTAAGCAAGAAAACTTTAATGCTTATTTTGGTAGACAATTAAAATAGAATACTCATATGATTAAGGACTTGGGTGATTATATGGCTAATATTAGAGGTGAACTTAAACTTGTTAGCAAACATGCTTCTATGGTTACCACTCAAGTAGAACAAGTACTTAAGGCTAAAAAAGAATTGCTTGATGAAATGAATAGTAAGAAAAATGATTATGTTGTTAGAGCGGCTACTAGAACTGGTAGAATGACTCAGGAACCTTTGTATCATGAAGGCCACCCAAAGAGAATTGAGCAAGATTCTCAGAGAAATAATATTGATGTACCTAGTTCTTCTAAAAGGAAGAAAAAGAAAAATGATAGGACGTTGCAAACTTCTAGTGAACCTATTGCTGAACCACCTGACAATCCAAATGATATATCTATGTCTGACGCTGAAACACAATCTGGTAATGAACATGAACCTAATGAAAATATTAATGATGATGTTCATGATGATGCTCAACCTAGTAATGACAATGATGTAGAAGTTGAACCTGTTGTTGATCTTGATAACCCACAATCAAAGAATCAACATTATGATAAAAGAGACTTTGTTGCTAGGAAACATGGTAAAGAAAGAGAACCTTGGGTTCAAAAACCCATGCCTTTTCCTCCCAAACCATCCAAGAAAAAGGATGATGAGGATTTTGAGCGCTTCGCTGAAATGATTAGACCTATTTTTTTTGCGTATGCGATTGACTGATATGCTCAAAATGAATCCTTATGCTAAGTATATGAAAGATATTGTTACTAATATAAGAAAGATACCGGAAGCTGAAATTTCCACCATGCTTGCTAATTATACTTTTAAGTGTGGAATACCAAAAAAACTTGGAGATCCAGGAGTACCTACTATACCATGCTCTATTAAAAGAAACTATGTTAAAACTGCTTTATGTGATCTTGGAGCCGGTGTTAGTGTTATGCCTCTTTCTTTATATCATAGACTTGACTTGAATAAGTTGACACCTACTGAAATATCTTTGCAAATGGCTGATAAATCAACTGCTATACCTGTCGGTATTTGTGAGGATGTGCCTGTTGTGGTTGCAAACGTTACTATTTTAACGGACTTTGTTATTCTTGATATTCCCGAGGATGATAGTATGTCTATTATTCTTGGAAGACCTTTTCTTAATACTGCAGGGGCTGTTATTAATTGCAACAAAGGCAATGTCACTTTTCATGTTAATGGTAATGAGCATACGGTACACTTTCCGTGGAAACAACCTCAAGTTCATAGTATCAACTCTATTGGGAAAAAATCCATCGATTATATTTGGAGGTTTTGAATTTCCTCTTCCTACTGTCAAAAGGAAATATGATATACTTATTATTGGGGATGTGCATATCCCCGTTGAGGTAACATAGTGTTATTTGAAATTTCTCCGGTTTCATGTTAATCGGAATGAGTTTGTTAACAAGACTTGATCAACCTTGTTAGTGGATTCCTTTTGATGAGCATGAGATGGATGAAACTAGAAGCACAACCTTCTGTACCCTCTTTATACTTTCTGTTATTTAGTTGAAATAAAGTAAAAATAGTATTTTTCTGTCTGTTTCCTGATTTATCCGTGCAATATAAAAATATCCCGAAAATAAAAGTCCTCAGAATGCCATGCCAATTTAATATGATTTTTTCGGGAATATTTGAGGATTTATGGTGAAAAAATCACCACAGGGGGAGCTGCCACCTGGCCACGAGGGTGGAGGGCGCGCCCTACCCCCCAGGGCACGCCCCCTGCCTCATGGGCTCACGGTGGCCCTCCTCCACTTATTCCAGCACCCATCCTCTTCTTCTTCCTCACACAAACACGAAAAACCAACTCAAGCACGAGTTCCAGCCCTCTTTGCTGTGATTTTTTACCTCCTTGCTCAAAGCACCTCTCGCAAAACTGCTTGGGGAGATTGTTCCTTGGTGACTCCTCCATTGGTCCAATTAGTTTTTGTTCTAGTGCTTTATTCTTTGCAAATTTGTGCTGCATAGGTGACCATGTTCTTGATCTTGCATGTCAAATTTATATGGTTCCAAGTAGTTCTAATGCTTGATATAGGCTCTAGGCACTTGTAGGAGTAGTTGCTATCAATTTTGTTGAGCTTTGTTCACTCTTGTTTGAAGTTACTAAAAATTTCAGAATATTTCAGAAAATAATGAAGAGACTTTTGAGGGGCTCATCTAGCCAAAGCTCAAAGGAAAAATAAAATGAGGAAGCACAGAGGCCCAAATATAATTTTCCTTGTACTGCGGAGATCCGGCCGTGTGAATGGCCTTCCGATGACTTCTTGAGAAGAGCCGGGATTTATGAGAATTTCTATTCATTGATTGAGAATGCCGGCCTCACCCACTTCCTCCGCGACCAACGTCATCAGTATTTCTTACTCACAAATACTTTTGTGCAAAACTTCTACTTTTTCCCTAAGGAATCACCTCCTTCAGTAGAGTTTCATTTATATGACGTTGTTAAGAAGATGCCATTAGCTGAAATTTGCAAAGTTTGCAACATACCCCCTAAGGGTACCTTAGATGAACCACACCGTAATGAGGTGGAAGCATTTATTAACACTATCACTGTGGGAGAAACCAGGAAGGTTTCTGATGCAAGAATCACTAGCATACATTTTCCTGTTTTACGCTATTTTGCCATATTTGCTAGTCGTTGCTTGATTGGTCGTGGAAACTGTGGAAACCTTAGTGTTCCTGATATTATTATTTTGTTCCATGGTTTATACCGCGATAACACTGTTAGTATGGGTGAAATTTTTGCTAGACGGTTAAGTATGAACCGTACTAAGGGTCCCATCTTTGGAGGCATTTATGTTGCACGCCTCGCTGCACATTTTAACATACCTATTAGGCTTCATGAGAAAGAAGAAAAATTGCTGCCTGGTGCTTATTTAGATTATAAGAGTATGCTTGCTCATGATTTTATTGTTAAGGGCAGGGAAGGAGAGCTCAAATATAAACTGTTCTTTCATAAACATCATCCTGAAACTATTACCTTGCCTGCTCCTTCTTTATTTAATTTTGAAGGACCTTATCTCGTTACGTGGGCTGTCGTTCAAGCCTACCGGAATCCTGCACCAGCCCCGGAACCGGAACCACAAGATGAGCCTCCACGACAGTCTGTTTACTCTTGGGATCCAGAGATGGCTGTCAGCCAATGGCAGTCAGAGTCTTCTTCATCGCAGTACGACCCCAGCTACACCTACGGGTATCCGCCAGGCTATCCCTGGCAATAAACCAACTTAGGCCAAAAGCCTAAGCTTGGGGGAGTACGTATTTCTCACCGACATTACATTTATGTTCACACACACTCATTGCTAGATGTTGGTGCTCATACTCTTTCACTGTAATATCCATGCTAGTTTATTTTATTTTTCCTGCTTTCTTCTTGTGTGTTTGACAAACCTTAAGAAAAACAAAAAATTAGTAGTAGTTTATTTTCTTGGTGTAGTAGTAATTAAAAAGAAAACCCAAAAATATTTCTCGTTCTTCTTTTGCTTGTTGGGAGTTTTCCCGTGTAAATAGTTTTTATTTCTTTTCTTTTCTTTGGGGGTCAGTAGGAGAAGACCATGATTAAATTGTTGAAGTGGCTCTTATATGCATTATTGTTGATTTAACCAAGAGCCCATAATGCCTTGTCTTCTCCTGTTTATTGAATGCGTGCAGATTCCAGCTTAGTCCAATGCACGTACACTCTTATTATTATTCACCTCATTCAGTCGTGCAAGTGAAAGGAAGTTATGATGATATATGATGGACTGATTGAGATGAGAAAAGCTGGTATGAACTCGACCTCTCTTGTTTTTGTAAATATGATGAGTTCATCGTTCCTGATTCAGCTTATTATGAATAAACATGTTTGCAATGACAATTAGAGATCATAGTTGCTTGTGCCATGCTTGATTAGCTATGAGTTATAATGGTTTACCTTGCGTGCCAACATGCTATTAAAATGGTTATGATGTGGTATGATGGGGTGGTATCCTCCTTTGAATGATTTAAGTGACTTGACTTGGCACATGTTCACACATGTAGTTGAAACAAAATCAACATAGCCTTCATGATATTTATGTTCATGGTGGATTATATCCTACTCATGCTTGCACTGTTTATTAATTTTAATGCATGTACATGGCTGTTGTCGCTCTCTAGTTGGTCGCTTCCCAGTCTTTTGCTAGCCTTCACTTGTACTAAGCGGGAATACTGCTTGTGCATCCAATCCCTTAAACCCCAAAGTTATTCCAGATGAGTCCACTATAGCTTCCTATATGCGGTATCTACCTGTCGTTCCAAGTAAATTTGTATGTGCCAAACTCTAAACCTTCAAATAAACATTCTATTTTGTATGCTTGAATAGCTCATGTATCAACTAGGGCTTCCCTTATCTTCCATGCTAGGCGGGTTATTCTCAAGAGGAGTGGACTCCGCTCCTCACTCATGAGAAAATGGCTGGTCACCGGGATGCCCAGTCCCATGCTTTATGCAACCTAAATCAAAATTAATTGCAAACAAAACTCCCCCTAGGACCTGTTGCTAGTTGGAGACACTCGTTGTTTCGAGCAAGTCATGGATTGATGCTTGTTGGTGGAGGGCGAGTATAAACTTTACCATTCTATTTGGGAACCGCCTATAATGTGTGTGGCATGGAAGATATCGCCATCTCTTAGTTGTTATGTTGACAATGAAAGTATACCGCTCAAAATATTATTTATTCTCTATTTCAAAACCGAGCTCTGGCACCTCTACAAATCCCTGCTTCCCTCTGCGAAGGGCCTATCTATTTACTTTTATGTTGAGTCATCAGCCTCTTATTAAAAGCACTGGCTGGAGAGCACAGCTGTCATTTGCATTCATTACTGTTAATCTATATTGGGTATGACTATGACTGGATCTCTTTTACCATGAACTACAATGTATAGTCAGTCCTTGATCTTTAAAGGTGCTCTGCATTTATGTTTTGCGGTCTCAGAAAGGGCTAGCAAGATACCATCTTGTTATATCATATTATGATTGTTTTGAGAAAGTGTTGTCATCCAAGATTTATTATTATGGCTCGCTAGTTGATTATGCTATTGATATGAGTAATTATGAGACCTGAGAATTATTGCAAATGTGGTTAGTTATAATCTTTGCTGAAAACTTGAATACTGGCTTGACATATTTACAACAACAAGAGCAAACAGAGTTTGTAAAAGTTTTTCTTTTTCTCTTTCAGTTTGAAAACTGAATTTCTTGAGGACAAGCAAGGGTTTAAGCTTGGGGGAGTTGATACGTCTCTGTCGTATCTACTTTTCCAAACACTTTTGCCCTTGTTTTGGACTCTAACTTGTATAATTTGAATGAAACTAACCTGGACTGACATTGTTTTCAGCAGAATTGCAATGATGTTGTTTTATGTGCAGAAAACAAAAGTTCTCGGAATGACCTGAAACTCTACGGAATATCTTATAATAAATAATAAAAAATCCTCGCCAAAGATGAAGACCATGGGGCCCACACCCTGTCCACGAGGGTGGGGGGCGCCCCCCTAGGGCGCGCCCCCTACCTCGTGGACCCCCTGGAAACTTTCCGACGCCAACTCCAACTCTATATATTTGCTTTCGGGGAGAAAAAAATCAAGGAGAAGAAATTCATCGGGTTTTACGATATGAAGCCGCCACCAAGCCCTAAAACCTCTTGGGAGTGCTGATCTGGAGTCCGTTCGGGGCTCCAAAGAGGGGGATTCGTCTCCGTCGTCATCATCAACCATCCTCCATCACCAATTTCATGATGCTCACCGCCGTGCGTGAGTAATTCCATCGTAGGCTTGCTGGACGGTGATGGGTTGGATGAGATCTATCATGTAATCGAGTTAGTATTGTTAGGGTTTGATCTCTAGTATCCACTATGTTTTGAGATTGATGTTGCTATGACTTTGCTATGCTTAATGCTTGTCACTAGGGCCCGAGTGCCATGATTTCAAATCTGAACCTATTATGTTTTCATGAATATATGTTAGTTCTTGATCCTATCTTGCAAGTCTAAAGTCACCTACTATGTGTTATAGTCCAGCAACCCCGAAGTGACAATAATCGGGACCACTCCCGGTGATGACCATAGTTTGAGGAGTTCATGTATTCACTATGTGCTAATGCTTTGTTCCGGATCTCTATTAAAAGGAGGCCTTAATATCCCTTAGTTTCCAATAGGACCCCGCTGCCACGGAAGGGTAGGACAAAAGATGTCATGCAAGTTCTTTTCCATAAGCACGTATGACTATATTCGGAATACATGCCTACATTACATTGATGAATTGGAGCTAGTTCTGTGTCACCCTATGTTATGACTGTTACATGATGAACCGCATCCGACATAATTTTCCATCACCGGTCCAATGCCTACGAGCTTTCCATATACTGGTTTACGCTTATTTCCTTTCCCGTTGCTACTGTTACATCACTACAAAATACCAAAAATATTACTTTGCTTTCATTACTCTTTTGTTACCGTTGCCACCACTATCATATTACTTTGTTACTAAACACTTTGCTGCAGATACTAAGTTTCCAGGTGTGGTTGAATTGACAACTCAGCTGCTAATACTTGAGAATATTTTTTGGCTCCCCTTGTGTCGAATCAATAAATTTGTGTTGAATACTCTACCCTCGAAAGTTGTTGCGATTCCCTATACTTGTGGGTTATGAGTGAGGTTGGGCTGGAAAAGGGGCCCGGGGGTCCGGGTGCCTGGGGGCAAGAGGTGCGGGCACCCGGGGAGGTCCGGGGCAAACAGCCCGGGGTGCGGGTGCCTGGGGGCTCGGGGTGCGGGCACCCGGGGTGGTCAACGGAGATGCACGGGGGGTCCGGGTGCCCGGGGGTGATGGATTTGGGCGGAAATTCGTGGGAAGATGCAAGAAATTGGTGGATTTTGTGGAGGGAAAGGTGGAGATGGAAGGGGGGAAAGCTAGATCCACTTGAAACCAAGCAAACCCATGGATCAAATCCAACAAAACCTCATCAAACCAACTAATCACAAAAAATGGGGCTATTTTTGGTGGGGAAATTTTAAAAATTGGGGAAGAACACAACAAAATTAGGCTAGAGAACAAGAAGGAGGGCTCCAATTTCGTGAGAAACCATGGCTCATGATACCAAGATGTTTTAGGGTGGAACCCTAGATGGAGATCTTTCACGAATTGGATGGGAAATCCCCAAGAACACGAAGAACACAAGAGAGGGGAAACACTCAAACTGACTAGATCCATTCACACATATGCTAGATCCAAGAACACACAAGAGGTCACAATGATTCAAGGACAACAAAGGAAAGATACAAGGTACTAGTTCATCCCAGTCCTATGAGGAATGAGGCCTTGAAGGGGGCCGCCCATGAGGGGCTCTTGAGGTTGGTCACTCCAAGAGGAGGTCTTGATCTCCTAGTGGAGTGGATCCATGGAGCAAAGCTCACATATGTCTACCATATACTTTGCTATCCTCTAAATGAGATAGGTGGGAGGTACTTATAGTCTAGGGACAAAATAGAGGGAGAGGGGGATAAAAAGGTCCAAAATGACCCTAAAAACGCACACACTCTCGGAGTGGTCCGGGCACCCGGGGTGCGGAGGACCGGGCACCCGGTCCGGTCAGGGAGGTCGCGGCCAAGTGGCTGTAGGGACCAGGTACCCGGGGGTTGATGGCCCGGGCACCAGGGGCAGTGGGGGAGCCCACTGGAGGGGAGGGGCCGGGCACCCGAGGTTGATGGCCTAGGCACCCGGGGCGGCGGTGCATCTCCCAGCCGGGGGGCAGGCACCCAGGGCCAGTTGGCCGGGCACCCGGGCTGCTAAGGGGCGCCACCCAGGCCATGGCCGGGCACCCGGGGCTCCAAGGGCCAGGCACCCGGGGTGCACAGCGGGCAGGCCCTAGGCGGTGGCCGAAGGCCCGGGTACCCGGGGGCATGGAGGGCCGGGCACCCGGGGGTCCTAGAGCCTCCGAGGCTTCGCGCTTCTCACGTCCATCTTCCTTCTCCTCCTCCATAGTTGAGTGTGTCTTCGTCCTTGCCTCTTCACGATCTTCTCCTTGGTACCTACGAGTGCATAGAGTTTCCATTTGAGGTAGAATCCGACTCTCGTGTGAATCCGAATGAAACTCGAAGAGGAAGGAGTTCACCTCGTGGTTTCGATGGTGCGTGCGCGAGCTCTCGTCGTAGGTCCTTTTCGTGATTGCGGTGGTGGTGTGACGTCCATGGTGATGGTCGAGGGATGCTCCCCATCAACATGTCTATGGAGGAAGGAGTACATCAAGCTTCTAAACTGGACGCCTCCGCCTCCTCCTCCTCCGGCGAGTCAGGGCACTTCGCCTCCTCCTCCTCCTCCTCCGGCGAGTGATCAAGGCACTCGGCCTCCTTCTCCGGCTCCTCTGACGCGTGAGGGGACTCTGCCTTCTCCTTCGCCTCCTCCGGCGCGTCGGAGCACTCCGCCTCATCAGCAGCGGCGGAAGAGAGACGCTGCCGCTCCGGCTCCTCCGGCGCGTCGGAGCACTCCGCCTCCTTCTCCACCTTGTCAGCAACGACGGAAGAGAGACGCCGCCGCTCCGACGGCTAGCAGTAGAAGTAGAGGCGGGAGGCAATTCAGATACTGTCCATCTCTCAAGGCTCCGGAAAAGTTTCCATATGAGAGGACCGACAAGGAAAACGAGGACATCTCTCGTGCCCAAGTGAGGGACTTTTTGTAAAGAAACCTCCACCTCTGAAGGAAACGGTAGATCTGGTGAAAGTGAAGCGCACTATCGATGCCCTGAAGCTACCACTACCGCCTCGGCCGTAATCCCACTATGAGCGCATTATTGAAAGGACATATAAGGAAGCGGAGCGGTCGGGAAGTACTTGAAGTGAAGCAAGGTTAGCAGAACAAAGGTGGGAAAAAATTCCCCAACTCGGCGAACAGGCGAACCAATCTTGCCCCCCGCTCAAGGTGTCTAGCGATATTGTCGCTAATCATCCGAGAATGGTGCCCGGTACCAATCCTGCTAATTACCTGAGCAATGATGTAGAGTTTGAAACAATGGAGGTGGACGAATTTAGATACCAGTACGGGAAGCCTCTCGTCAAACCTGATCCTCCTCCTCTAACAACGATGATGCGAAGATTCCATGAATGATACATGGAAACCTGCAACGAGTCTGGGAAGGATACTTTGACGCTGAGAATTAAAGAGGAGCACGACCTCGTTGGAATGGATCAGTTGTCTGTTGAATTTGACAAGTTATTCCAGTTACACAATCAAAAGGCCCTCGACAAAACACTCGTGACTTT